>CM017564.1:46607501-46615001 GCA_007844125.1 Sinonovacula constricta
TGTTTAATTAAAAAGATCCCGCTTGATGTTGTTTCTTGGTAGCCTACATCCATGTAAAAAATAAAATCATAACACCACAGCTGTCATTACAAAAAGGTATTTCCTATTCGAGCCACGCTGTACAGTTAGCTATATTTAATTAAGAAAACCACGAGACTTTATGGGAATGATAGTGTTGCTGGGGGGAAACAGAAAAGCTGTTCTTTGATACCTTTTTCAGATAAAAGAACTAAATATTCCGTTTTTTAACATTGTTATTTCCAACAGTAATGTGTAGCTTGCAAATGTAAAAAAGTAGCAGGATTAATAGGAATTCGCAACTGTTTGGCGAAGTATTGTTTAACAAATGAAACCGAGTATATCGATTTTAGCAATGCCGCTAGAAGCAGAGAGTAAACAAGTAAAGTAGCAAATACTCAACTTCCCAGCAGAGTTATGGTTCGTTACTAACAAATATTTATGTAATTAGTTCCAGTGTAAGAGAGTGATTAGTTCAAGATAGTCATCTTCTTGTTTAAAGGGCATGCAAGCTACGGCGCCTTGGATGTCTCACGTCCTAACTGTTTCTTGTTTATTTACATGTAAGAGATTCGGTGACATAATACAACGCTCTGAATCCACCTACATATATATGAAAATAAACTTTTTCAGTCCAGTTTCCAATAAAACTTCCATGACGCAAACGGTTTACAGCATTCATTAGGAATATGTCTTAGAAGTTCATTTTGTCACGAAAGAATGCTATTTTGCTTCAACAAACGATCTTCTGTCATTAGGACTTTCCATCATGAAATTGAGTCAATTACAATAAAACATTTCGTTGGAAATTCTAGAAAGTAGTACATATGTAAATGAAAACTTGCTTTATAAGAACCTCGGATACAGAAAACTAGTTATATCCTTCTTTGAAAGTTTCTTTCTTTGTACATTGCCCCGTCATTCAACAATAAAAGCTGCATTTTTGCTTATAATTGTACCTGTATGTTATTAAAATACAGGTGAAGTTCGATTTTAGTTGTCGTCCGTTTTGTATGAGTTAAATAATGGTCGTTTTGTTGTATTTGAAGTTAGTATCGACAATTTGGACCAAAATGTGTTTGTGTTTTTTTCCTAAATAACTAAATAAGTCATTGTTACATGCAAATGCCATGCAAAATGCTGTTCATTGATGCCCTATAATCTGTGTGAATCATTGCAAACAGGTATTTCTTATCTGAGCCACGCTGCAGAGATAGCTATTTTTAAACTAAGAAAACCACGTGAAAATTTACTTTTGAGATCACATTTTACTGTCGTTTTGGATAATCGGCTCTGACGTCGATATCTATTTTAGCTGAAATCACTTTCGAGCCTATTTTTAAATTTGGAAAGAAAGAAACTGAGAGTGTGGGTTCTTTTGCGATTTGTACCATCTAACAATATAGGCAGAATCGTCGTCAGCTTGGACTAAAGTATCAGTTTGTGCAAAAATAACCCCCAAAGTAGTGATGATATCGGTACACGTTTTATATAAAAGCAAGCAGCTGTCGGATACAAAATAATAAAATCACCAATAACAATATACGTTTTATGTCAATGAATGTTAACGAACAAGCTCATGAATAAATTTAAATTACTTGAATTAGAATATGGATGGAAGTGCGTGTTCGAGTGCCGGCGTGCCATTAAGTGGGTGTATATGGATATATCTTTGCGTGTATCTCCAGGTTAAGATATTATCTCAAATATGTAGTAACAAAAATAGAAGAATGTTCAGAAGGTGTTACGAGTCGATGGTTGGTCATTAATCATTCTTGCTCAATACATGTAGCAGCCTAAGGATACAGTTTGTTCTTGTTCGTGAGAATTGACGGGTTGTCGTAATATATACTTCAGTAAAAATATATAAAAGTTACTGTTTTATCTAAGACAGAAACAATTTAATTTTGTTTTAATTGATCGCTAGACAGCTACACCTGAAATACCATCCTCTGGGATCGAGTTAATCTTCCACTCCTTCCTTCTTCTTATTCCTCTTCTTCATCCTCCCTCCTCTTTCTCCATCTGCCTGCTTATTAAAAGCTAAAAATCGCTCCCATAGTGCCACTTCAGTGACGCTCAATAAACTCAAACACACAAACCTTTGTAAATTTGGTTTACATGTTTAACGCACATGCGCATTACCCCTCAATCATTATATACAAATGAGGCCACATTAAGTTGGCCGCCTATTATTAAAATAGTAACTTATACGAATAAGATTGGGACATGATCACTACTTTACAAATGACAAATGGAACAATTGAGATAACGTGTTTTTGATAAGTTGCCTCACATAATTGACGACATGTGTGTTTGGGAAACGTGCTAATAACAGTCTACGAATCCTTTGACAAATAACACGATGTTTAGATCGTGAATTGTGATTGTTCTATGTATCAAAACAATGTTTCGAACAAAAGTCCATCATGATGAAGAAACAAATACTTTAATTGTACTTATGTGTTTATTACTTTATTGCTTCTTAAACCTTAATGTGTGTTGGGGTGGAGGCTTTGTCATTGGCGGGGTAGGGATGGAGGATTTGGTCGTGGAAGGTGGGGGTGGGGGGTGGGGGCTTAATCGGGCGCGACGAACTTGGTCGGCGGCAGTGAGAGGGGAGGGGGCTTTGTCGGGCCGGTCGGGATGGATGCGGGCCTTGGTAGAAGACAGGATGGGGGCTTAGTCGGGGCGGGGTGCGGAGCTTGGTCGGGGACGGGGTGTGGGGTTGGTCTGAGTTGGGATAAAGGGCTTGGTCAGAGGAGGCCGGCGGGTGCTGGGGACTTGGTCGGGGTGGGGATGGGGTGTGCTTGGTCGGGCATGGGGATGGGGTTGGGCTTGGTCAGGGGAAGTTATTGGGGGAGGGGCCTGGTCGGGAATGGGGGCTTGGTTGGGGGAAGAGAGTGCTTGGTTACATTTGCTACATCGATCCGTATACTGGGACACCCTTGAACCAAAGGCACTGTTTCCGTAGACTGCATTATAGAACTTGGAGAGATCCTTGATTAAATTGAGTTGTTGAATTAATAATCATGAAACATTAGTGAAGTTCTTTTCTGACATCATGCTCTGAATTTATTAAAAGCAAAATCAAAATTTGAATGTTTTATATTTATTTATTTATTTATTTGCAGTACCACTGCTTCAACTAGCGCTGTCCTTATTGCATCTAATGTTGTTTTATATTATGTCGTCAACATGATCTTGAAATGGCATGGTCAATTTAATTTTGCCCTGAAAAAATGATAAAGTATCAGTGCCAGTGAAAAACGAAATATAAATAATTTCATGTGTTCCAGTTCTGGTGTACGTTCAAACATGCATTTCAGCTATTTAATTCTCATTTTCTCATTTTGTACATTATTTAACTTTGGTGGAGGGGGTGGGGAATTAATGCAATACCCGAGTTTGAGATTGATCAAGCTACACAGTTTTACCTCCAGTTGAAATGTAATCAAATCTATTATTATTATTTTTTATGGGGATGATAGTGTATATGGCAACAACAGAAAATCGCAGCTGTTTTGTGAGACCTTTTTCACAGAAAAGAACTGAGTATTCCCGGTGTTTTAACAGTGTAGCTTGCAACATTAATGTGTAGCTTGCAATTTTAAAAACGTAGCTGGCATTAAGAGGTTAGCAATCTAGTTTGTATATACATGTATATATAACTCCCTGATCGACTTAGTATTTTCGTTAGGCTTTGACAGATTGCGAAAAAGTTGCGGATTGATCAGTGCACACTTCGTTGCACTTCCGGTGGTATGATAGGCATATGACTACATCCATGGAGTGTTCAAGTGATCCAGGAAGAGTTCATATATTGGTGATGTGTGAACACTAGACTAAATGACCAGACTGTTTGAAAGCGCTTGTGGACATGGATGACTGTCATACAATGATGACAATAAACCGAGGATGTCTATATCTTCATTTGCCATTTTAAAGGCTAAATTCGGAAACGTTTATTTATAAAAATAACACAATATATACGGACTTTTTTTCAATGACAATCCGCACGCATCGCAACAATTATATGCATCCAGACGTAACAAACAAGAGACGTTCCAGAAAATGTTGGGGGTGGGTGGGGGGGGGTATGATACAAGATCCACTCAACTTTATCGCAGTAAGTAGTCGACATATATACACAGTAAGGGACACTAACTTCGACCTAAACAATCAACGGACAAAATTTACTGTAAAAGCTTCGTATTTTTTAAGATAACATGTATGTCTTTTCATAACTCTACTCTTTTACCTGGTTGATGGGGGATGCATACCCCGATCTCCCACCCCCCCCCCCCCACCCCATCCCAGCCCCTGGATCCATCCCTGGACGTTGATTGTCTTTTTACAGCCTTCTTTCTTCGGACAGTGTTACTGGTACAGGTAATAACGGACTGAACAGAAAACACATAAGTCTCAGCTTCATTGTCATTTATTTATTATGGCAAAAAGCTTTTAATACAGCTTTATGTTGCCCCAAATAAAAGGAAGCCGAATTTCATGTTGTTTTAGTGTAATTGTTTTAAGACTGAATCCCTCTCGGTTAATGAGTAGAATTACAAAATTGTCAGAGGCTTTCAGATATATTAAACTTACTGTCATATATGGTTTGGAATTACATCATCAAATTTTGTGCAGTTAACGTTTCAAATACACTTTATGACATACATAATAGTTGTTTGTCCATAGCTGTTAACATTACTTCAAATGAGTCAATAAAAAGAATTCATAAAACATATAAAATTTAGAAGCACTGGAGAGTCATAAAAGGTTTTAAATTACTCGATAGAATCCCAAATGTTCGATCGGTTATGTTAAATGCCTTTATGTAACAATATTAAAATACGACTTATGAGGTTTCTAATTTCTGGGTTATTATACTCAAAACATCTGGTTCGTTTACCTAGAATGTTTTGCGACATAACAGTCACCTCGTGTCACTTGACTCTCAGTGGTCATGTGACCAGTAACCAGTCTGCTGATAAGGCGTGTTGTGGTATAGCCGAAGAGTCCAGGAAAGCAAGCCAAACGTGCTCCGAGCAAGAACTTTCGATTACAATAATGTAATATTGTAATAATTTATATGATCTGTCCATTACTGTTCCAGGCTCGGTGTTATTGGCGAGGCCACTGTCGTCGGTTGAATGGCTTTGGTGGTGGTCTCCGACAGTTTGTCTATATCCAACACATGCAACAAATATCTTATACCTCTGCTTCGGGGAATGTGGCCATAATTTCAGCATAAACTCGTACTTCAGTCCAAGTAAAGACGATTTTGATCACTAACATTATTGTTAGACAGTACAAATGGCGAAAGAATCATTCTGAATGTTCATTTTTTCTAAATCTATAGAAGAACTAAAGCGGCCTCTGCTAAAAATAAATATCGACGTCAGAGCGGATTATAACGTCAACGTCTCAATAGTAAGAAGTCGCGAGGTTCTTCTAGTTTAAACATCGCTATCTCTGTAGCGTGGCTTAGATAGGAAATACCTTTTTGCAATGACAAGTGAGAATTTGTGCTTGACTCCTCACACAGATATAGGACATCAATGAGCAGCATTTTGCAGGATCTTTTTCCGGTACGATGACTTATTTTTTTATTTTGAGAATTTCTTTTGTCTAGACTGTTGGAAACCACTAGGTGTGTCATTCTGAGTCATTTCGTTCAAACTGTTGGAAACCACTGGATGTGTCATTCTGAGTCATGTTGTCACTAAGAAACGAGGTACTGGACATTTATTCAATCATTCAGCATGAATCCATTTAATCCATATTCTTTTTACTGCATATTCTCTCATATGTACGCCTAATAATCTGCCATATAGTCATGTAAGGAAATACGTTAAAAAAGTTGGTTGTTAACAGTCTTTATCCACTTGGTAATTTTGAAATGATACCTTAACAAATAGACTGCAGTTCGATGACGTAAATGAGTTGTCTTTATGTCAGGCAGAGACACATGCAGGACGAAACAATCAATGCTTTTATGGACAGTCTGATAACATCCATTAGCAGATAACAAACACTGTTTGTTAAGACAATTAAGGGGAAACTTCTGTGAGGAAATCAATTAAAACAATGTTGAGATTGACATGACATATGTAATTAAGTCACTTTTGTATTAAATTTAATGCATATTTTCTTTTGCATGCTACATATGTCAGTTAAAGATTTGATAAATGGGAACGTTGCCTGGCTCTCTGAACGTTGTTGGCAAAGCATAATTATTGCTGGTAAAATGTATGAATTTCAATGTTTGGTAGGTATGCATTACTTGTTGCACTGAAATTTTTGTGAAAAATATGCAAATGTCATTTTATAAAATTATTTGCTTTCTACGGTTTGTTTCTACAATTATAAAATAAAACGATACTTTCTTTATGAAAATTAAAAGCATAATGTCAAAATAACACGATTTCCTGGGGTAGTCATTTTTATTTTAAGACATTCTGAAAATCACAATTAAATTATTAATCTACATGTAATTCTGAGGTCTAATGAAGCCTGATCACTTTCTTAATACGCTTAAATGAAAATTAACGTTACTTAATTAGTTATTTTACCTTCAATTGCAAGGCTGCAATAACAGCTTCAAAACAATTTATTAACATTAATTAAGGACCTTTTCATTAAATGTCACTTTATCACGTAGTATTGCGATTGTTTCCAAACTAACGAGATTCAATTAGTGGAGTTTTTTTAAGTCATGTAAGTGAGTTAATTCCTATAAAAAACCTCCGTATAAAAAAAATGTTCAAAAATAAAGAGACAACATACCCATCGGCTACGTGAAACTCACCGTAACTTTATCTAGGATTTTCTTATTCCATGGATGGATCCAGTGAGGGGGATGCATCCCCCACCAACCAGGTAAAAGAGTAGAGTTGTAAAAATACATACACGTAGCCTAAACTTAAAAAGTACAAAGCTTTTAAAGTAAATTTTGTCTTAGGTCGAAGTTATGGCCTCTTACTATATATATATATATATATATATATATATATATATATATATATATATATATATATATATATATATATATATATATATATATATATATATATATTATACATTAGACATATACCATTAGACGCACGTGTACGTACGTTTTATTTAAAGTTACGATTCAATTTTCTTTGGAAAGAAAATGCATAATTATCGTCTTTTATTAAATAAATTGTTCCTTTGTTATTATATGGACGGTCCTAAAACCGTAGATGAAGTCTGTTAACATAAGCCCGCCTTTCCAATCCGGTCTAAACCACGTGGTAAATGGTTTCTCCCAGAACAACATGTGCTGTTTGTTAGTGATACAGTGTTCGGGCATAGAGATGGACGTCAGCGGTGTCAAAGCAGCAATAAGGAAGGAATTATGTACAAATCGTGCAGCGAGTTATTGTATGAAGTATAATGGAACATTATTGGAAAATGTGGCTATGTTGTTAAAAAAAGTACACGGACTCTTTCGAG
>CM017564.1:46620001-46687501 GCA_007844125.1 Sinonovacula constricta
GATAGTTGGAGTAAGAGTGGGAGTGTTGGTGTGATAGTTGGAGTAAGAGTGGGAGTGTTGGTGTGATAGTTGGAGTAAGAGTGGGAGTATTGGTGTGATAGTTGGAGTAAGAGTGGGAGTGTTGGTGTGATAGCTGGAGTAAGAGTGGAAGTATTGGTGTGATAGTTGGAGTAAGAGTGGGAGTGTTGGTGTGATAGTTGGAGTAAGAGTGGGAGTGTTGGTGTGATAGTTGGAGTAAGAGTGGGAGTATTGGTGTGATAGTTGGAGTAAGAGTGGGAGTGTTGGTGTGATAGTTGGAGTAAGAGTGGGAGTGTTGGTGTGATAGCTGGAGTAAGAGTGGAAGTATTGGTGTGATAGTTGGAGTAAGAGTGGGAGTGTTGGTGTGATAGTTGGAGTATTGGTGTGATAGTTGGAGTAAGAGTGGGAGTGTTGGTGTGATAGTTGGAGTAAGAGTGGGAGTATTAGTGTGATAGCTGGAGTAAGAGTGGGAGTATTGGTGTGATAGTTGGAGTAAGAGTGGGAGTATTGGTGTGATA
Organism: Sinonovacula constricta; assembly: GCA_007844125.1. Classification (NCBI taxonomy): domain Eukaryota; kingdom Metazoa; phylum Mollusca; class Bivalvia; order Cardiida; family Solecurtidae; genus Sinonovacula; species Sinonovacula constricta. Next base: position 46,620,538 of record CM017564.1, read on the forward strand.
GTTGGAGTAAGAGTGGGAGTATTGGTGTGATAGTTCGAGTAAGAGTGTGAGTATTGGTTTGTGTTGGTAAGAGTGGGCGTATTGGTGTGATAGTTGGAGTAAGAGTGGGAGTGTTGGTGGTGATAGCTGGAGTAAAGTGGGAGTATTTGTGTGATAGTTGGAGTAAGAGTGGGAGTGTTGGTGTGATAGTTGGAGTATTGGTGTGATAGTTGGAGTAAGTGTGGGAGTGTTGGTGTGATAGTTGGAGTAAGAGTGGGAATATCAGTGTGATAGCTGGAGTAAGAGTGGGAGTATTGGTTGATAGTTGGAGTAAGAGTGGGAGTATTGGTGTGATAGTTGGAGTAAGAGTGGGTGTTGGTGTGATAGCTGGAGTAAGAGTGGGAGTATTGGTGTGATAGCTGGAGTAGAGTGGGAGTTTGGTGTGATAGTTGGAGTAAGAGCGGGAGTATTGGGTGATAGCGGAGTAAGAGGAAAGTGGGTGTGATAGTTGGAGTAAGAGTGGGAGTATTGGTGTGATAGTTGGAGTAAGAGTGGGAGAATTGGTGTGATAGCTGGAGTAAGAGGAAAGTGGGTGTGATAGTTGGAGTAAGAGTGTGAGTATTGGTGTGATAGTTACAGTAAGAGTGGGAGTATTGGTGTGATAGCTGGAGTAAGAGTGGGAGTATTGGTGTGATAGTTTGAGTAAGAGTGGGAGTGTTGGTGTGATAGCTGGAGTAAAAGTGGGAGTGTTGGTGTGATAGTTGGAGTAAGAGTGTGAGTGTGGGTGTAATAGGTGGAGTTTAATTTTGAGTGTGGGTGTGATAGCTGGAGTAAGAGTGGGTGTGTGGGTGTAATAGCTGGAGTAAGAGTGTGAGTCTTGGGTGTGATAGTTGGAGTAAGAGTGGGAGTGTGGTTGTGATAGTTGGAGTAAGAGTGGGAGTTCTGGTGTGATAGTTGGCATAAGAGTGGAAGTGCGGGTGTGATAGTTGGAGTAAGAGTGGGAGTGTGGGTATGATAGTTGGAGTAAGAGTGGGAGTTCTGGTGTGATAGTTGGCATAAGAGTGGAAGTGCGGGTGTGATAATTGGAGTAGAGTGGGAATGTGGGTGTGTAAGTTGAAGAAAGATTGGGAATGTGGATGTGATAGTTAGAGTAAGAGTGGGTTGTGGGTTGGATAATTGTAACACTCAAAGTCAGAGAAGGCGTGTGGGTGTGGAAGTTGGAATAAGAATTAAACTGTGGGTGGAAGTGTAAATGTAGGCGTAAGGGTGGATTCATTATCGAACCACACTCTCACACCCATACTTACTCGCATGCCCATATCACACCCACTCACACATCCGATATCGCCACAAAGTCTCTCACGCACATATCAAACCACACACTTACTTTTACGCCCATATCACACAACACACTATTTCTTACACCCATTTTCACCACACACTCTCTCACGCCCATATCACACCACACTCACGTCCATATTACATCACACGCTCTTTCTCACGACCACATTACACCACACACTCACTCTCACGACCATATCACACCACACTCACGCCCATATTACACCATACCCATATCTCACCAAACACTCACTCTCACGACCATATCACGCCACACACAACACACTCACTCTCACACCCACACTTACCTGCTTTATCCTCACGTCGTATGGCACCCTAACAGCACCCACAGAGAGCGCTGGTAGATTCGAACCCTGACCTTCAGTATCACCAGTCAGATGCGCTAACCACTGCGCTATGGAGGAACTAATATTTAAGCTAAATAGCATTTCAATAGGTGACGTCACAGTCAATTCGCACCTTTTGTTCGGCCTGCAATATAAAAGGTAACAGGATTGTTTTATATTACAACTTCGTAGAGTAACAGTTAACAATAACAATGTGAGTTGACCGGACCTGGTAACGCAATCTGCTCCATGTACGGGAGGCCCCGGATTCGATCCCAGGTCGCGACATACCAAAGTCGTTAAAAAGGTTATTATACAGGACTATAGCTCCCTTGCTAACGCTCAAGCAAATATAAGGGTAGTTCCACGACTGGTTGGCAATGTGTCAGGATAATGTGACTGGGTGTGGTGTCATGTCAGGTATTCACGGCATGCTATACACAGTGAAAGCAGCACTATATCTGCTTCAAGTGAACTCCGTTTCCGATAACTGAAATGTTGGTGGGACGATAAACCTATAGATAAACAAACAATATGGTATGCATAATAACAAATTGTTGTCATTTATATTTACCGTCGCAGTTACACGGCTACAGCCATCCCGAGATATAGCCAATATTGTACTTTGTTGTCTCCTGGACAGCATGTCTGGCATGGACTCCAAACAAAGATTACCGTTTATAAAGACATTTGTCATTACGATTTATTCCTCTTATGGAACGCATTTTTATGGGGACGATAGTGTAGCAGTCAATATTACAATGTCGAAGGTGTTCGGTGAGACACTTTTCAGAGAGAAGAACCAAGAGTTCCGTATTTTTTGAACAGGGAAGCTTGCAACAATAAAGTGTAGCTTGCAATTATAAAAGTATACAAAACGTAGCCGTTTTGGCGATGTTTTTGTTTAACAAAGGAAACCGAGTATACCGATGTTAGAAATGCAGCTTGTAAATACAAATATAGCAGAGAACAAGGAAAACAAAGTAGCAAAAATACTCCACTTCGCATCAGAGTTTTGGTTCGTTACTGTCAAATGTTTATGTAATTTATCAACAGAGTAAAAGAATGTTTTGTTCCCAGGATAGTCATCTTCTTGTTTAAAGTGCATGCTCTCTAAGGCGCCTTGGATGTATCACATCCAGACTCTTTCTTTTTATAATTCTTTACTTACAACCACATGCAAAGTGACCCGGCTTCAAATAGTGTAGAGACTGACCGGACAGCTTCCAGCTAGGAGCTTGTTGCTTTAGGTCTAGATTATAAAAATGTCATGTTTTTCTAACCATAATCAAAGTACACTGGATGCTAATAACAAATAGTACATCTTGCAGTGGATAATTTCATGTCGTTGGTGTACACAGAATAAATTATCAAGTTTGTAGGTAAAATTAGAAAAAAGGAAAATTATAAAAGAAAATATTTACCAGTCACATGCATAAAAAAATTTATCAAAAAGCGGGAACGCTGGCTACAGCATAGAACATGACACGTATTCTTTAACACCCGCGTTCGTTTACTATCGTTGCTTTAAACATTTTTAACAAAAGTACAAAAGAACAGTTTTGCATTTATCTATGTTGATTCAACGCCATGTAAGCTATTCATTGAATTAAATATTTCCACTGCGATTTGTTTCACACTAGAATAATTGATTTACATTACAGATAAATGGTTTACACTAAAAATGGCGGCGCTAGGCGCACGTCACTATCTTTTAGTGTTGGCAATGTTCGATCCAGGTATGTAGATCAATGCGTAGGCACTATAATGCGATATATCAGGCCCACCCAAAATATATTTCTGTTCAATCACGTTTAGTTGAAAGTTGGAGATATATAAGGAATACAAAAGTGTCGGTTTATATTAACACATTTTGTAAGATTTGTTTCCCTTATGTTAATGGCGTCATGAAACGACATATGACGTGATTTGTCGCAATGATTAATAATAATAAATAAACGACCATAATATCAATTATTAATAATTATCAATATGCCCAGACTAACAAAAAAGACCGCAGATATTTATGACCGAGTCTTAAATGCGTTTTATCATTCCAGGCTTAAATCGCCGGTCTTACGACCCGGTCTTACGACTTAAATGTGTTATCAGAAAGTTGTACCATTTTTTTTTCTCAAATAAGATAATAAGTCATTTTTACATAACAAGGTCCTGCAAAGTGCTGTTTATTGGTGCCCCAGATCTGTGTGAACAACGAAGCATAAATCCTCACTCGTCATTGCAAACAGGTATTTCCTATCCGAGCCACGCTGAACAGTTAGCTATTTTTTAACTAAAAAAAACATCGTGACTACTTACTTTTGATATAATTTTACATGAACATCCGGGTAATCCTCTCTGACGTCGATATCTATTTATAGCTGAAATCCCCGTCGTACTTTTTATAGATCTGGAAATAATGGACATTTTAAGAGACGTATTTTACGTCTTTTACTGTCTTACAATAAAGCTAATGTTATAAAAAAAAGAATATTTAAACTAAGGTATAAGTTAATGCAGTTATAGTGCAAACCTCCAGAACAAGGGGTAAGATGTTGTTTTATGTATTAGATATTGGCACACTGTCGGACACCACCTTTAAATATTGTATCACACTCTGTTTCCACAACATGTATGCATGCGCAATTTGGCGAATTTCGACAATCGTAATTTCTCACCTGAATTTCCTTGTTGATTCAAACCGAGTAATCCGACACTGCTTACTTCATGTACAATATTGCAGACGTACTGTCCAAACGAAAATTTTTCACCAGCTGAATTGAACTGCTTTTTAGAGGAATGTGTGGCCATCATACCTAATTTCTATGAACCAGAAACAAGTTCGGGTCAATTCTGGTCCGAAATAAGTCTAAAGTAAGTGCCAGTTACCTCTGACAAGTTATAAATTTTAACGTCTGCTACTTTGCGTATAGTTGTTCTTTATACAATATCATTTGTATTATATGGTTAATTAGCTTAAACTTGTTCGCATTTATGTATTTTAACAATAATTAAACGTGTTATTCATCTTAATAGTGTGCGTGCGTGCTGGCGGGCGAGCGTGCGTGCGAGAGAGAGAGAGAGAGAGAGTGTGTGTGTGTGTGTGTGTGTGTGTGTGTGTGTGTGTGTGTGTGTGTGTGTGTGTGTGTGTGTGTGTGTGTGTGTGTGTGTGTGTGTGTGTGTGTGTGTGTGTGTGTGTGTGTGTAGGTGTGTGTGTGTGTGTGTGTGTGTGTGTGAGTGAGTGAGTGTGTGTGTGTGTGTGTGTGTGTGTGTGTGTGTGAGTGAGTGAGTGTGTGTGTGTGTGTGTGTGTGTGTGTGCGTGTGCGTGTGTGTGTGTGTGTGTGTAGAGGGTGAAGGATGGTTGGAGATGTGGGCCCTTTATGGAATGCGTAAGACATTTTTTAATAGGCTGTTGTAGCTATCATGTCATTCGTAACTCCTCAGAAGTATTTGGACAAGTCTATTTGGTAGAAATGGCCGAGGTGTTGCGAGTGGTTATTAGGTGTTACAGATTTGTACCATTTCAACTTCTTATCACGTACATAACGTACCGATATTTGGCAACTTCGAACCACGGGGCTTTATTCTCACCTGTTGACAGTGCTGTACGGTTTTAAGGTTGTTATTCGTTCAATATTTCTAAAATAAAATGACTTTTTTTAAAAGGTTAGTTGCGTTATTCAGTTAATTGTTTGATACATTTAGACAATATAGGCCTACAATATAAATGGTACAGCAATGTTATGTCCATGCGAAGGCCAATTCTTCGATCATATTTTTTCAGAGCGCTTCAAGTCAAAGTACTCCTCGAATGTCCGGCGTTGTCGTTCGTCAGAAAACGCATTGCCTTTTTAAACATATATTGGATGCCCTTTGATGCTTTTCTTCAATGCTTTTCTTGTCCAGCTCTGTAATTGACCTATAGGCCCGCCATGTCAAGTCATTGATTTTGGTCTTGACTAGCAACTTCCCTATGGAATTTGTTTCATGGTATGTTTTCATGTAGTACGTTTTTCTCTTGCCGACGAAAGGTAGATTGTCTCTGTTGTTCCATAGGCGTGTATTCACAGTCCGCGGTGCAAATTATTCCTTGAACAGGGCAGAATTTAAAGAAAGCAGAATTTGAACCGCAATGGAAATAAGTGCTGGCACTTTTTGCGTCATCCTTCTGACTGACTTTTTTTGCAATTTAAACATAATGGGCACGTGCTTTTACAGATAGTCGCACGAATTCCACAATGATTTTACCAATATTACATGCCGTAATACACACTGTAGTTGGCGTTTTCATTTATGCAAGTCATTCAGTCTATAACCATGTCACAGACTAGGAGTTTGAAGAAATTTCTATCTAAACAAGTTCTTTATTGAGAAAGTATCAAAGTATGTTCAGGTTCGTTCTTTGAGGAACACTGGTCCTTTCATAGAGAATACTACAAACCGTTTGATATAACTCCATCATTACTTTACCATTCATATTATACAGTGTCGCTCATTTGAAGCGGCGAAACTTGACGAATGTATACGAACATGGTCGTAAATTGGTACGGATAAAAATGAAATGCACGTTGACTTTTGCCAAACAATAATCATGGTATGTTTCCTATATCGAAATAAATCTTTAAATCTATCCGAACCGTGCAGATTTACTTCATGAACATATTTAATTTATGGACATAATGTTGTCTTAACATAGTATACTACTATACTTATCATAACCAATTTACCAACATAATAAGTACACAAGCCTGCCGCTAACTACGTTTTACAAAGGGTTTAGCAGAATTCGAAACTCCTTGGAGATGCCTGTCGTAAACTTTCCGCCACTACCGCCGTATCGAATTTATGCGTAGATTAATAAAGTTTTAATTGCATCTAGCTTAAAGGTGGTATCCGACAGTTTGCCTATATCCAATTCCTGTAACAATACCTTACCAATGCTTTGGAGAATAAGAGCACAGTTTCTACAAAAACTTAAACTTTAAAATAAGTAAAGACGGTCTTGAACACTGCCTACACTGTTAGACAGTACAAATCCCCATAAAACCTCTCTAAAGTTCAATCATTCCAAATCTATAAATAAGCACGATAGTGACGTCTGCTAAAAAAAGCATACCGACGTCAGAGTGGATTACCCCGTTGACAATAAAACGTTATATCAACAGCAAGTTGTCACGTGGTTTTCCTATTATAAAATGCCTATCTCTGCAGCGTGGCTCAGATGGGAAAATACCTGTTTGCAATGAGGAATGATAAATTATCTTTTACTGTTCACTGCGCATCAATGAGCAGCATTTTGCAGGATCTTTTCAGGTAACAATGACTTATTTGGTTATTTGAGAAAACATTTTTGGTCCAAACTGTCGGATACCACCATTAACAGGAAATTAACAGCGTTAAATTAGAAGTGTCTAGGGTATAAAACTGAACAAGGTTTAGTTTGTTTAGATGTATTTATAGTGCATATGTTCTTAACAAATACTATTAATCTTTAAGATCTACGGACATTATAAGCTAAACATGAAATGCGATTTTTAGTGGGTTATTCACATCGGGCGTGGTATTATTTACAAAAGTACATACACAATTGCTCTTGTAAGCTTACAGTATTGAGACAGCTTGAAAATGTATTAATGTCAGAAAATATATAATATCGTGATGTTTTTCGTTCTTGTTAAATACAACTAACGTTTTTAAGCTCACCAACGCCCCAGCAATCTTTTTAAATATATTTATTTTTATCTTAATTCGTTCTTGCATTTTTGGTTTCTTAAGAAGTAAAATTTCGGTAAATTTAACTTTTGACGCCTCCTTAACGCTTCTCCAATCTATTTTCAAATATATTTATTTTATCTTTCTCTTTTTCGTTTTTATTTCTCTCTTCCTATCTTTTTTTTTTCATCTACTTGTCAAGATATAGTTACTTCTGTTGCTGATGACAATGATGCTGGGGGTGATGATGCTAATGGTGATGATGCTGATGGCGATGATGCTGATGGTGATGATTTTGATGGTGATGATGGTGATGGTGATGGTGATGATGATGATGATGATAATGATGCTGATGGTGATGATGATGATGATGAAGATAATGATGCTGATGGTGATGATGCTGAAGGTGATGATGCTGATGATACTGATGCTGGTGGTGATGATGCTGATGGGGATGATGCTGATGATGATGATGCTGATGATACTGATGCTGATGGTGATGATGCTGATGATACTGATGCTGATGGTGATGATGCTGATGGGGATGATGCTGATGGTGATGATGCTGATGGTGATGATGCTGATGATACTGATGCTGATGGTGATGATGCTGATGGTGATGATGCTGATGATAATGATGCTGATGGTGATGATGCTGATGATAATGTTGCTGATGGTGATGATGTTGATGATAATGTTGCTGATGGTGATGATGCTGATGGTGATGATGCTGATGGTGATGATGCTGGTGGTGATGATGCTGATGATACTGATGCTGATGGTGACAATGCTGATGGGGTTGATGCTGATGGTGATGATGCTGATGATACTGATGCTGATGATGATGATTCTGATGGTGATGATGCTGATGATAATGATGCTGATGGTGATGATGCTGGTGATAATGTTGCTGATGGTGATGATGCTGATGATAATGTTGCTGATGGTGATGATGCTGAAGGTGATGATGCTGGAAGTGATGATGCTGGTGGTGATGATGCTGATGGTGATGATGCTGGAAGTGATGATGCTGGTGGGGGTGATGCTGATGGTGATGATGCTGATGGTGATGATGCTGATTGGGATAATGCTGATGGTGATGATGCTGATGATAATGATGCTGATGGTGATGATGCTGATGATAATGTTGCTGATGGTGATGATGCTGATGATAATGTTGCTGATGGTGATGATGCTGAAGGTGATGATGCTGATGGTGATGATGCTGGAAGTGATGATGCTGGTGGTGATGATGCTGATGGGGGATGATGCTGATGGTGATGATGCTGATGATACTGATGCTGATGGTGATGATGCTGATGGGGATGATGCTGATGGTGATGATGCTGATGATACTGATGCTGATGGTGATGATGATGATGATGATGGTGATGGTATTAATTGTGCTTGTCAGTTAATTGCTTCTCTGTCTTCCACATAATAGACTTCTATTCTGATTCTTTTGGTTCTTTTCTTTTCATTTTCTTTTATGAAAATCGTGATAATAAGATGGTGGGCATTATGATGTCATTGTTGTTTTCATTTTTAATCTTTTCTTTCATTCTTTCTTTTTTTTTCCTCTTTCTTTCTGGGTCATACTATTGTTACTTCTTCTAATGTTTCTGTTGCTGATGTTGCTGAGGATACTACTGATGATACTTATTGTGTTTATGATTTATTTTGCCCTCATTGCCCTTATTATTTTTTTGAGGAGGCGGAGGAAGATGTTCAGGATTCCTGTCCCTTCTGCGGCTGCTGCTCAATGTGATGACAGTGATGGTGATGATGATAGTAAAAATAAGGAAAAACGAGTCATTAAAAAAGTGTTGTCTCGTTGTACTGAATGCTTACGTTATTTAATGGACTAAAATTGACTTGACAAATATAGAGACCAAACTCATTTACTGGAACTTTGACATTACTAACTTTGACCCATTTAACATTCACCCACTTGGACTTGCACTTACCCACAATGACATAGACTGGCCCACTTTGACTCTTACCTACCTGACCATAATACTTGGATGAACACGACGGGACGGGACCGACATGGACTGGACCGACATGGACAAGACCGACTTGGATGGGACGGGCCTGACTAGGACGGAACAGGAGCAGAGTAAATGGGACCGACATGGACGGAACAGAACCGGCTTAAATGGGGAGGACATGGACGGGACGGAACCGATGTAGACAGGACCAACTTGAGAGCGACCGACTTGGACATGACGGGGCCGAATAGGACGGGACAAACCGATCTAGACCGAGCCAGGACCAAGTTGGGCGGAAGGGACCGACCTGTACGGGACGGGACCGTCTTGGGCGGGACGGGATCGACTTGGGCAGTACTGATTTAGATGGGAAGGAACCGACAAAGAAGTGGGACTAAATGGACGAGACCGACGTGTATGTGGCAGTTACGACCTGGAGAGAACCGATTTGGACGTCCCGTGTACACATGGCAGATTTCAGCGTTACAAATTTTATATACATATTGTACACATTATTAGAATAGTCTAGCTTGTTGCATAGATGTTGCACACTGGAGCTAGAATAGAATAACCTTTTTACACCAGTCCTTAAGTCAGAACACAATGACAATGACTACGACATGTTCAGGTCAAATGACGACAGAAGATTTAAGTCAGTATAGGAAATGCAACAACGATAACCACTCCTACGTAACATTTCTTAGAATTTTCCACTCTCTTGCACATCTACTTCTATGCCATTCAACATCTCTGAATGGCTCAGAAAGTAGTCCCAGCTGACGTGGTTTCAGTCTATGCCGTCGTAGTAATCTGCGTAATTATGCATGAAAATAGTTACAATAATAGAAAATTACATTTATTTTTCCGCCCTATGATAATTTTATATTATTATATGATATACATATTATGATTCTTAAAATCAAATTCACTGTGGGTTAAAATATCGTTTGTCCGTTTTGACAAAAGTTTTGTCATTGAGCCCTGCTCAAGTGAACACTGCTTGGAGATTGAGAATTTGCATGGTTATGAAGTTCAATAAATCTAGCGAGAACCTCACCCGTAGCCCCCCCCCCCCCCCACCCCCCCCCCACCCCACCCCCCGCCCCAACCCCAACAACAACAAACAAATAAACACAAAAAAGTGACTTGTCTTGTCTTGTGTTATTTAGAGTGTGAGCTGACAATTTAGACAATTCTTTAAAAATACGTGTTTATGTATCTTTGAGAAATAATAATACAACATACTTTTTGTTGTTGCTTCTTACTTTTGAACTTTTTTTGTCCATTTGTAGGTGACCAATCGGAATCATGCTTCCGGTACCTTGTGCTAAAAATAGCTCAATGTGATGCGTATACAGAGTTGAGATTCACCTCCCTGAAATCGTTTTTATGGAATTGTCTGACAACACCTACACAAGTATAGGACATACGCAATCATCGACTAGGATTTCGAGCTTACCACATATCGTTTGCTTTTTATATCTTATTTTTAGGCACAGGTTGTTGCTTGTCTACTTTAATTTCCGCTAAGTATTTTTCCAGAAATTCTTTATTTATATATTTATGGAGTACCACTTCGAAAATCTTTGATAAATAAATTACACTTGATATATTGTCGAAGTTATAATTTCTGGAAAAAAAACCACACAGTGAATTGATCAAATTATAAAGCCAATCAGATAACGGCTCGCAATTTGTTTGTAATTGCAGAGCAACAGTAACGCCGGACAAGGAACGGAGTATAGCCCTAACATAACGCTATGATCAAAACAAATGGGATTTATTCAACATTTTAATCGTGCGCCATGATTTTAAACATGAGAAGTCGGCTACCTAGTACCTTTCCATTAATAAGATTTAGTTCGTGTCCATTTGGAGCGTTAAATAGTTTATAATACCTCGGTAAATCAATTTTCATGTCAATTTAATTTGAAATACAACCTGGAAAAGATACATTTTCCTTCACGTTAATGGTTTAGGCACTATATTTGATAAACTGTAAAACATAAATACTATTTAGATATATATTTATAAAATCTCCTTCTCTGGTGAGTTTTCTCTTCGATACCTGTAAATGTTCTTTGGAGGTCTGGTATTTCACGAAGATGTGATGCTTCCACGTTCACCAGGGTACAGTGTGGACGTAGTTGTTTGATATCATCGAGTGTTTTTGTTGTTTGCTTTGGTGTGTTTTATTTGTTTGTTTCTTGTTTTGTTTTTGTTTTTGTTTTTTTGTTTTTATCATTCCTTTTATTTTATTTATTTTTTTTATGCGTCACTGCATGTGGGGTGGGGTGGGGGGAGAGAGATCGTGTCATCACTTGGACTGTTCTGTATCAAACTTATCTGTTTTCTGTCCGCTGTTTGTTTTTTTGGAGAAAAGAAAACAACCACAGGAAGTGCACAGTTAACACTTTTTTACCTGCTTAAAGCACATCAGTTAGTCCCTTTGTCGCTATTCCAAGAAGGCAACTGTTGCGTTTTCTCTCCCGTAATATGTCCTGTCACTGTTGCTGTTACTTTCAAACTGTCCTACTTGTTGTGGGGCGCCTATGATCCAACGATAAGAAGGTCTGACGTAAAGGTGGTGTCTGACAGTTTTGTCCAAAGATCTTTTCTCAAATACTCAAATCAGTTATTGTTACATGAAAAGGTCCTTCAAATTGCTGTTCATTGGTGCCCTATATCTGTGTGAACAGTTAAACCTAAATCCACACTCGTCATTGTAAACAGGTATTTCCTATAATAATAATAATAATGATAATGATAATAATAATAATAATAATAATAATAATAATAATAATAATAATAATAATAATAATAATAACAATAATAACAACAACAATAATAATTATAATAATAATAACAACAATAATAATAATAAATAATAATTAACAACAATATTAATGATAATAATAATAATTATAACAACGATAATAATAAAAATAAAAATAATAATAAAAATAGTAACAACAATAATAATAATAATATTAATAATAATAATAATAATAAATTATAATAACAATAATAATAATAAATAATAATTATAACAATAATAATAAAAATAACAATAATAATAATAATAACAATAACAATAATGATAAATAATGATAATAACAATAATAATAACAATAATAATAATAATAACAATAACAATAATGATAAATAATGATAATAACAATAATAATAATAAGCAACAACAGCAGCGATAGTAATTATACTAATTAGAAAACGGAGAGAACAAAAGGCGTTTTATTTAATATCTAGCCAAAGGGGAGATAATTCAGTGCAATTTGACTCGATAGAGTAAAGCCATTATACATAAAAGCTAATAGTGGCATTGATTGCGACCTTGCTATCATTGAATTATTTCAGCTCCTTATACGCATTTATTTTATTGATGCCTATTAATATGTTAAGTCAGTTAAAATGTTTATTGTTTACATCAAAGGGGCGCTTAAGCTATTCTTTTGACACAAAATATTGATCATATTTCAATAGAGCACTTAACGCTCTGTCTTAAATTATATTAAACTGCAAGGAATAATTATTGGAACTATTAAAGACAAATCATTATATTTCAAACAGCATCAAAATACATCAATCTGTGATGTAAAGCAGTAGTTTCGAATTTCATTTTATCTATAGTTTCGAATTTCATTTGAACCGTAGATTGACATAATTAAAAATGTGTTTTGCGTGTGTGTATTGTGTGTGTGTGTGTGTGTGTGTGTGTGTGTGTGTGTGTGTGTTTTATGGTTTTATGTCTTTTTTTCCAAATAATCACTTTATCTTTATATGCTGATGTATATCATTTGGATATTACTTTTGAAATTTATACCATTTATAGAGACACTGAACCTGATTAATCCATTATGAAGAGATCAGAGTTTATCTAACCGACGACAAATATTGTTCGTCCCTTGACACATTCGTACTCAGCTGGGAATAGCGCTATATTGTATTAAACAATCCTGCCTGTAATTACCGACAAGCAATCAATGTTAGTTGCTACTAATTGTTAAGAGGCGCGAGTCAAGCTCGCGGATGGATATCGAAGCGGATGGATATCGGAACTATCTTCTTGTGCGGAATCTGAATGGCTGAATACTCTTCATATTCCCAAGAGGAGGAGGCGCATAAAGTCCAGAGCTTAACATTTGGAATGTATCCGATCTCTGCTTTTCATGAATAGACGGGTTCGGCATCCCAGAACAAAGGTCTTGATTATTTTTTCTGCTCTCGATGCGCTGTAACAATGGAAACATATTCGATGCTGATGTGTTTTCAATCAGAGTCAATACGACAAGTCAAATGAAGACAAACATATCAATGCATTCTAAATACCTGAAGTGTTTTTGAATGATTCATTGTGAAAAGAGTGCCCGCTTTATCGCATTGGTTGCATTTCTACTAATAATCATTAATGGATTTTCCCGTATAATAGAGACATAAAGTGCCATGGTTCATTTAATACAAATATTGAACATTTAAGTAAACCATTGCAAGCGATTCTCCCGCTCGTTCTTGTAATCAACTGTGAGTGTCTACACGCAACGTGGAAGAGATCGAACTGATCAATCGAAACTCCTCGGATAATTCCGTCCTCGGGACAATCATCCCTCGGATGTTTCTGGTGCAATGATTCTTACTGAAATCACGATCGTTTTGTTCGCCAGAAGTCGGAAGAAGAATATGCCTATGTAGTTCGCACAAAACATAAACACTTCCATCGTTTGACAGCTGCGTGTGTGCTGCGCTGGGTAAATTAAAATCGGATGATTTAAATTTAAAGCTGTCACAAACTAAAGTTTTATAGGCATCGTACTGTAGTGAGCTCTCATCTGAGCTGTCATCTTTGTTTTGATGTCTGTCTCAAAATAAGTCCCATTTAGGGAAATGGCCGAAGTGATCCGACTTCCTACATACATCCGAGAGATGATTCGTGAATTGTCCGAGGTGTTCCGATTGATCAAGATGGTCAGTATCAGCGGAGTAAGCGATTTATTTCAACGTAAGCTTTCCTTCTGAAAACCATTCGTAATTACTCGTACCTACTCGGCGGTATCCCGACAAGCGCAGTGTGTGTTTGTAACTAATCGGTGGTACCCGCACAAGTCCGGAAAGCGTTCGTAACCGCTCGCCGGTATGTGGACAAGTCAAGAGTACTTTCGTCAATATTCGGCTGTATCCGGACAAGCCTAGGGCATATAATATGCAGAGGTATCGTAGAAATGACTGTTGTGTCTCTGGTATGGGAACTCCTTACAGCGGCTAGTTGGTTATAGTTGCTATGCACTACAACGCGCCAATTTTTCTCGAACAACGTGCATTCAACGTTTATTGGCAAAGGAACACAGATGTCTGGCTTTCACAGGACACTGGAAGTTTGAAGTAACAGAGTTTGTTAAAAGTTTGAAGTGATATTAATGTATATTAAATATAGTAGTTGAAAAGGTAGCATAAATACATCTTAGAGGAAAAGATTTCCGATTTGATAGACCTAAGACAGGAATCTGAATAATCCGTGAGACTGATTTCAGTAATATATTCAAATGTGTAGTAAAAATATCGTTTAGATAATGAACGTCAACACCGCACATACGTAAATGTCAAACTATTTTGGAAGGTTTTTTGTGGATGTTTTGACTTGAAATGGAGTAACTTTAGTGTTTGAGTTTACTTGTATATTATTTCGGATTAAGCAATTGGTAGGCGTGTCACACAACAGGTATGTGTCTGGCTATATGGATGTATGTTCTCTGTATGTCTATCTTTATGTGCATGACTGTCTGTGTGTATTTTTTGTCTGTCTGTCTGTCTGTTCGTATGTTTGTTGTTATGTAGGTTTTAATGTCTGTCTGATAGTCTTTTTGTGGTATATATTTCGTATATCTGTTTCCTCTTCAAATCTTGGTCGATTATCTACCGCGGTCTTTTTCTCTTCCTCGCTCTCTTTTTCTCTCTCATTCTTCCCCAACCTCTCTCTCTCTCTCTCCCAAACTTTTAGTTAATTTCTTTTTTCTCTCCCTTTTTTTCTGTTTCTCACTCTCTGTCTCTCTCCCACCCTTTCTCTCTCGCGCGTTTTAGCTCTTTTCTTTTGCTCATTCTCTCTCTCTCTCTTTTCTGTCTCACTTTCTATCCCACCTTCTGTCTATATGTATATTTCTAACAATAACACACATTCTCACCACATTCACACATTCTCTGCAACATTACTACCAGTGAACAGACACGCTTACAATTACTCACCGATGCAGAAGTCATTGCAGTTTTGTATTTAAAATTATAAAATTTTATTAAACAAGCACGCACACATACCATACCTAATTTATTATATCACAGAAATACGTTCATTTTAAAGTCTCAACTTTTATGATAGTTTAATCACTTTCAAAAAGTGTATGAATATACTGACTATCGTTGCTCGCACGCCATGCACGTTTCATTTTAGCAATTGCATTGTTTCCAAAGTTTTAATGCCGATGTGGAATAAATAGAACAAATGATACAAAGTTGTAAACAGGAATCAAATCGTATATTATAATCTTAGTTATTACAAAGTAATTGCAAATGTTTTATATGTTTATTTGGTTTATCGTCCGACTAACCGTATTTAGGTGATCTGGAGATGGTGTCCGCTTTAGGCAGATATAGTGCTGCCATCTACCGTGTATAGCATGCCTTGAACACGTGACATAACACCACAATCAGTCAAATTATCCTGACACCGGGCCAACCAGTCTGGGAACTACCTTTATATTTGCTTGTGCGTTAGCAAGGGAGCTATACCACTACCATTTTAAACGACTTTGGTAATTCGCGACCCGGAACCGAACCCGGTACCTCCCGTACCTGAAGCCGACGCTCTTCTGATTGCACTACCAGATCCGGTCTTTACCTTTTTGTATTGAAAACAATACGTTTATACGGGTATATATGAAGTCAATAAAAAGTGAAACTTTGACCAAGTCATTTCCCACAGTTTAATTATGTAAATGTCAAGTCCAGATTAATCAAGTCATTTTTAAAAGCCGGGATTTATTTAAAATAAAATAAAAAATAAGTCGTTGTTTAATCTGAACATGTTTTTGTTCACTTAAACATATTTGATTACTGCATCTTTTATACAAGTGTATGACAAGCGTTGTAAATTTTTTGTAAAAATACCTCCATTTTGTTAAAAAAAACACCCTGCGATTACTATAATTCGAAAACATACTGAATTGTACGTAAGTACCCGAGCACTTACGAACGTACTGATACCAGTATAAACAATATAATTAACATAGGTAACGGGAGTTAATTGTTTTGCCAGAGCAATTCTGACTAGACTTCTAGGCTAATTAGTTATGACAATTACTGGGCTAGAACAGTCAAAATGTGATCTAAAGTACCTATATAACCTACGTACTGTTTTACACCCTCGGTCTATGGCCGCACGTGGCTTCACGGTCAGGGCGGATCCAGAAACGTCTGGTTGTCTTGGGATATGGATCAAGCTCAATTCAACTTTATCGCGGTAAATACTGGATATACACAATAAGGGACCCTAACTTCGACCTAAGCTGTCAATAGACAAAATTTACTTTAAAAGTTTACTATTGTTGTTAGCTTACATGTTTGTGTTTTCACAACTCTTCTCTTTTACCTGGTTGGTGGGTTGATGCATCCCCCGACACCGCCCCCACCCCGGATCTATCCGTGCTATATAGTATGTACAGTTTTACACCCTCTGTCTGTGCCGCACGTGGCTTCCCGGACAGAGTCACCGACATGCAATTCATCAGCCTCTCACAGAGTTCGTGTCATGGCCGAGTTTCATGTATCCTAGTAATGGTATAACTTTATACGTCAATAACCAAACATAAAATAACCATCTACCGTCTTAGGGTTAAAGTTAATCGTGGCATTTTCAAATTAAACACAACGTTCTTACGAACTGCATACTTCTGAATTATTGTTTGTTACTCTGACCAAGTGCCTGCAACGGGTTCAGTCTAATAAATGTCAAGATTCTTTAAGTAGCTAAGATAAAAAAGTCTGTAATGTTGTCTTTTTATTAATTTATGTCTTCTGTACACTTGGAGTGTTAATCAGAGCTATTTTGGGGAGTTTGAATACTTCAAAAAAAATTGTATAATTAAGCAATAACTATGCAGTTTATTTTCAATTATTTCTATTGGCAAATTTCGAACACTTTGCCAATGTTAACAAAAATTACGTATATTTTAAACATTCACGTACATTCAAAATCTAAATAAACAAACTGATATAATTTGATATAACAAGATATAAAACCAATGCATCGATATTCCATATAAATTTTGAAAGCTTAGTGTGTAGACAGACTGGAATGTTATACCTGACATTTTACATATATCTGTAACAAACTCTTACCCTATTTCTGAGGAATAACCTCAATTACTTACAGTTTAGTTTAAAGGTGGTGTCTAACAGTGTGCCTATATTAACTACACGTAACAATATCTAACCACCGATTTGGGGAATTTGGTCATACATTTTGCATTAACCCATACTAAAGTCGTTGTAAAGGCGAATTTGAGCACTAATCTTATTGTTAGACTGTACTATTCGCAAAACACTCTAAAGGTTCAGTCTTTCCAACTCTATAAATAGAGTTCAATTATACAAGTCTGTAAATAAAGAGAGATAGTGGTCTGTGCTAAAAATAGATATCGATGTCAGAGCGGATTACTCGGATGACTATATAAAATTAAGTGGTCACGTGGTTTTCCAAGTTTAAAAATAGCTATCTTTGTAGCGTGGCTCGGATAGGAAACACCTGTTTGCAATGACGAGTCGGGATTTATCCTTGACTATTCACACGGATCTTTGGTATCAATGAACAATTTTTTTTGCAAGACCTATTCAGGTATCAATGACTTCTTTATTTGAGAGGTAAAAAAATGGACAAACTGTCGGATACCACCTTTTAGTAAAGGCTGTTAATAACATTACCTCCAATGCTAGAAAGTACAAATCGTTAAATCTGTCGATCATTTCCAAATTTATCAATAAGCATGATAAGATTTTCAGCTAAAAATAGATATCTACGTCAAAGCTAACTACCCGGATTACTATATATCGTGATATGAAAGTAAGTGGTCCCGTGGTTTTCTAAGTTAAAAATGGTCCCGTAGTTTTCTTAGTTAAAAATGGTCCCTTGGTTTTCTAAGTTAAAAATGGTCACGTAGTTTTCTAAGTTAAAAATGGTCCCGTGGTTTTCTAAGTTAAAAATGGTCCCGTGGTTTTCTTAGTTAAAAATGGCCCTGTAGTTTTCTTAGTTAAAAATGGTCCCGTGGTTTTCTAAGTTAAAATGGTCCCGTGGTTTTCTAAGTTAAAATGGTTCCGTGGTTTTCTAAGTTAAAATGGTTCCGTAGTTTTCTTAGTTAAAATAGTCCCGTGGTTTTCTAAGTTAAAAAACTTAACATATTTACTATGTAGAGTAGATGGGATAGGAAATAGTGTTTGTACTGACATGTGGAGTGTTTCGCTTCACCTTTTGCATAGATGTAGGACACTAATAAACAACTTTCTGTGATATTTTTTTCAGGAAACAATAATTTATTTGATTGCATAACGAAATTGGTTCAAACAGTTCTATTTCACCTTGAAACTTTTACTTTCAAAAGCCTAACCGATGTGACAACTGACGTCATGGCCTACAGTACCGGAAGCCTGTGACAGCGGTAAATCTAATTACATATAAAGAGACAGTGTCGGAGAGCTACGAATGTTTGTGTTTATTGGGTTTATTGTTCCACCAACAGTAATTCAGTGATCTGATGACGGTGTCCACTTGAAGTAGATATAGTGCTGCCTTCACTGTGTATAGCATGCCGTTAAGACCTGGCATGATACCACACCCAGTCATATTATCCTGACACCTGGCCAACCAGTCGTGGAACTACCCTTATATTTGCTTGAGCGTTAGCAAGGGAGCTATACCACTACCATTTTAACGACTTTGGTATGTCGCGGCTCGGAATCGAACCCGGAGCCTTCCGTACCTGGAGCCGACGCTCTACCGACTGCGCTACCAGCTCCGGTCGTGAGTAACAAATCCCTAGGAGTTTAAAGCATGGTTAGGAAAAACATCACCTTATCTGACACCCGAAAAATGAGGCAGTTGTAGATTCCACAGCCGCACAAAAAGTTCAAAGCAAGTGCCTTTCACGCAGTTTTACAATAGTGAGCGGAACCTGGAATGTCCATTGAAGTGATGAATGAATTCTTTATTTCCGAGAAGAATAAAAGTTAAGCCTATCTATTGATCTGTTAAGCAGGTTAGAAACTGGCTTACACTTGAAGGTAGAAAAATAAAAGCGTATGTTATCTGTGGTAGATTAAGGGTGGTATCCAACGATTTGCCTTTATTTGATACATGTTTGTAACGATTGCGTTTCCCTGTTTTATGGATAGCTTAGGGGGAATGTTGGCCTTGTGCTTAATATTGTCGTTTTTTAACAAAGGACTTTTCTTGCTACTTCAGTAGTTAGACAGTGATAAGGAGGAAACACTTGAATTGATCATTTGTCTATTTCACATCCATGTGTTCAGGATTTAGGGATATTTGACCATACATTTTAATTAATGTTTTCCTGTTTATTAACTTTAAACCAAAGCGCATGTTTATAACTGAATGTGTGCATGGAACCTAAAATCCCAAAAAAACGCGTTTGCTTTTAAAAATAGATTTTTAAATTAAATTTTATTTTAGCACATATTAAAAGTTATCTTTTGCCATGATACCTGAAAAAAAATCTTACAGCCCAAATAAACTAAACAATAAAACATAAAAAGTACAAGTTCTGAATAGCGACCTTACGGTTCCACTCGGCCATCCTCGTTGCTGCATTTTTTTATTGTTGTTTTGTTATCTATTTATTTTCCTATTATTTTTTGTCGTTTATAAATATTGCTTTCATAATTTTACTAACGGATTAAATCGATCATTTCTGTTGCCAAGACAGTTTTTAAATAAAAATGCAGCTTAACATAGGCCTAATTCAGCAATTTCGGGTTGACCTGTTTTTCTGGGCTTAAAAATAATAATAATAATAATAATAATAATAATAATAATAATAATAACAATAATAATAATAATTAATGATAATGAATATTTAACGAAGGTAAAAAAGTCATATATACACACATGTTCACATCTTTTCTAACAGATGCCCTTGCATTTTGTAGCCTACAGTCTAACAATGTATACCGTGTTCAAAACCGTTTTTACTTATACTAAAGTATGCGTTTAAGCAGGAATGATGCCCTATTTCCCCAAAGCAGTGGTAAGGTAGTGTGACTTTGATATACGCTAACTCTCGGTTACCATATTTAAACGATGTAAACAAATACCCACAGAGATTGGGCACTGACGTCACACCATCTGCATGCTACGTCAATGTCCCGCGTGCGTAGACAGCGCGGAGGGATACGGTGGAATAAATAATTGAATTCGAACTTACCCTTCTGGGAGCAAGTTGATTTACTATACACAAATATTGTAGCTTTAGACTGGCCAACTTTTCGTGTGTATTGTCTGGTGCAGATCGATCAACATTTGCTGCAGTGACTCTAGTGATATATCTCGACAGCTTTGCGCGTAGTTGTAAATAAACAAATAGGATTTCGTATCCAAGTTATCACCGTAGAATGTCCAGGGTGAATTAAACTCAATTTTATCCGTATCTAATGAACGCATTATCTACGTCTGGTTCCCGATTGAACGCGCCTTGGGGAAATATGTTACTCAAATAGTGGTCGAATTCGAAGCGATTTCTCTGGCGTTTGTCCTATTTTATTATCGCCCAATCATACGCTTGTAATTGCAAAAATGTCATTTGTTAATTTCCCGAAATGAAGTAAAATTGAAAGTCAAAAGGTGTCTAGTGTACCTACCAGGCGTAGCAAATCAGTGCCACAAAGTACATGAATGTGAATTTGAGCTTAACTGATTGACAACTAGTTTATTTACGGATCAGCACGTGCATTCGTATTTTATCCCGTCATGACTTAAAGACTTTTAACCAGAATGTCAATTTAGTCAATTTAGAAGCGTAGGGTTTGTTTCATTTTATTTGAGCAGGGGAGATGTTGCGAGTATTAAATTATAACTATGCAGGGATAGGTCAGGGTGTAGCGGGGGGGGGGGGGGGGGGGGGGGCGCCGGGGGGGGGGGCTAAAAATAGTAAGCCTTTAAAGTAAATTTTGTCTGTTGACTGCTAAGATCAAAGTTAAGGTCCCTTGTAGTGGATATATATATATATATATATATATATATATATATATATATATATATATATATATATATATATATATATATATATATATATATATATATATATATATATATATTAGTATATATATTAGTATATATATTAGTATATATAATATATATATTAGTATTTACTGCACAAAGTTGAATGAATCTTGAGTCATACCGAATGCAGTACCAGGTCCGGTTACTAAGGAAAGTATATTTTAAACATTTATGTTTATATATTCAACATGAATTATAATCCTCTGTGTCCGTATTTTTTGGCCAAACGAATGTGATTATTGTGTTAATTCCGCCGATCTATGTAGACTTAAAAGAAACACGTATTTACGCGTCAATTGGGGGCAAATGTAAACTTTATTCAACAAAATTAATGGTTTGAGCCATGCTGTACACGACCTGTGTGGTAGAAATATAAGCACTTCAAACCAGCCTCGCTGCTGGATTAACTCTTTAGCGACGGGTGAAATCGTTTTCCAAGGTTGCGCAGTTAATCAACGGTTGGAGTGATTGCTGTATCGACGTGTGACCGTTGGCGTGCACCGGCCTGCGTTACAAAACTATCCCCGTGGTTCCGATTTAATTTCGAATACACTGATAAGCTCCAGCCGAATGTATAATGAAACAAACTCAGCCATGTGTAAACTGAGTTTCCGGTAAAGGAAATGACCGCTATGCAAGAGATCTTGGGTTGCAATACTTTAAAAACATGCATTTTAGCTAAAAAAAATTCAAGATAAAAGTGGAGCTGTTTCATAACCCTGTCGTCGGCGTTGGCGTTGGTTAAACTTTTTTGTTTAAGTCCATTTCTCGAAATCCGCCAAATATATTCACGTCAGACTTAGAATATTTGTTCTCTATCATAAAGGGATAATTCCAAAAGATAATACTAAAATTTCGCAGAACTATGGCCATTTTTTCATGCCCAATTACGACATAAAGTTTTTTTTTTGTTTTCCTAACGGCTTTTTTAAAGGTCTTTCTCTAAAAAGCGTATAAAATTATCACTAGATTACACGTGGACAAACAGTCCTTTGAAAAGTTGTGTTCATACATGCTTCCATTTACATTTAAATTACAATCAATTTTCAGTAGTAACATGTATTCGCATTGTTGTCGAAGGCCTCTGTTAAAAAAATGTACTTATATTTGTGGATGTAAGACTTTTGAGTTACTTTCGTAAAATAAAGACGATTATTATTATTATTATTATCATTATTATTATTACTACTACTACTACTACTACTACTACTACTACTACTACTACTACTACTACTACTACTACTACTACTACTACTACTACTATTACTACTACTACTACTACTACTACTACTACTACTACTACTACTACTACTACTACTACTACTACTACTACAACTACTATATCGCGACGTTTTTCAACTTCATTTGACCATGTACTGAAACAGTTTAGGTAAACAACCTAGTATTTATCGAAATTGCATATGCAGTAATATACGACAATATTAAACTGTTAAAACAAAACGCCAACTGACCAATCGTGACGTAATTTTTAAAACCTCTTCGGAACCGATGTTAAATATTCCGTTATCACTGCATACATATACCGTGGATTACTTGGCCAGAAAAAAACTTCGTTCTGGCATAAAGAATTCGATTGTTTTGATTGGAAACGGCACGGAAATTCAGCCAATAAAATGACTACAAAAGCTGTCGCAGGTTAGTGCGGCCATATTGACATTGACAAATTGTTTTTAAACTTTAACCGAAGAGTAGCGTCGATGTAACGCGCATTTTCATTGGACTACAAGTTGCTATATATATTCATGAAAACAAACTTTTTCTACCCTTATATCCTGCGGCCATCATGAAGTAGAGCGGTTTGTGTGAACGTGGGTTTCGACAATGTACTTAAAATACACAAAGTGCCATGTACCTTTGCCAGGCTATGGCCAAGTCGCTTTCAAGAAGTGTTTCCGGTGGAGTGAAACAAGGTCTGTAGCATGCAGACCTGAGATTGAAGGGTCGCGGGTTCGGCCCCCAAAGACTAATCACGGGAAAAATATCTTTGGGCTTTGGGCAAGAAATTTGGCTTCGTATACACCGGGCAGTACAACATACACGATGGTTCTACCTAGATAGTGAAAATTTGATACATGTAATTAAGAATATAAGTTGGCGGTAATTTGTTAGTTTATTCCAACAGTCATAAACATTTAGTAACGTTTATTCCAACAGTCATAAACATTTAGGAATGGTTTATTCCAACAGTCATAAACATTTAGTAACGTTTATTCCAACAGTCATAAACATTTAGTAACGTTTATTCCAACAGTCATAAACATTTAGTAACGTTTATTCCAACAGTCATAAACATTTAGGAATGGTTTATTCCAACAGTCATAAACATTTAGTAACGTTTATTCCAACAGTCATAAACATTTAGTAACGTTTATTCCAACAGTCATAAACATTTAGTAACGTTTATTCCAACAGTCATAAACATTTAGGAATGGTTTATTCCAACATTCATAAACATTTAGTAACGTTTATTCCAACAGTCATAAACATTTAGTAACGTTTATTCCAACAGTCATAAACATTTAGGAATGGTTTATTCCAACAGTCATAAACATTTAGGAATGGGTTATTCCAACAATCATAAACATTTAGTAACGTTTATTCCAACAGTCAAAAACATTTAGGAATGGTTTATTCCAACATTCATAAACATTTAGTAACGTTTATTCCAACAGTCATAAACATTTAGTAACGTTTGTTCCAACAGTCATAAACATTTAGTAACGTTTATTCCAACAGTCATAAACATTTAGGAATGGGTTATTCCAACATTCATAAACATTTAGGAATGGTTTATTCCAACAGTCATAAACATTTAGTAACGTTTATTCCAACAGTCATAAACATTTAGTAACGTTTATTCCAACAGTCATAAACAATTAGCAATAAACTCTAGACTACCATGTCTGTATATAAACCTGATTAAAACAGCTCACGCTATCACCCTTGTTCATTCATGCCTGTTATGTGGAAATTGGGGGGAAATGAAGAGGAAATCACCTCGTGCATGCTTGAACTGTTCTGACATTTTCCATGGAAACATTAGAGCGAGGCATGTCACGTGAAAGCCTCCAGAGATCATACAGCCACTATATACCATCTTTGATGCCGTGTGCTTTGTTGTTGATGTTGTTGTGGTGGTGGTGGTGTGTTAAGGTCGTCCGCCCTTTATGGAATGCGTTTATAAACATTGCCATGCTCTGTTGTTGGTGTTATCTTGTCTTTCGGACATTTAACTCCTCGGCGGTATCCGCACAATTTTATTTCGTAGAAATGGCCGACATGTTGCGTGTGGTTAGTAGGTGTTACAGATTTCAACTTCTTGGCACATACATGTATATAACGTACCGATTTTAGCAACTTCGAATTATTTTTTTATACATTTAGACAATATGCACTACAAATAGTGCAGCACATGTTAGGTCCATGTGAAGGCCAATTGTTCAATCATATTTTGAGCTCACTAATCTATGTTGTCATTGAATTCATACTATAAGGATTGTTACGTGTATTTCCTTTGATGGATATTGGACTTTGGTTCCTCTATTCCATCTTCACATGAACAGGATGCTACGATCATTTATTCTTCTCATTTCATGTTTTGTCTTGATTCTAAGGTTAATTTCACTTACAATCAACCATTTTTGTTTAGTTTTTCGAATCGAAGTAATACCCCTTTCTTTTCTAAACACTGTGGACATTATTTTTCAATGACGTCACTACTATCGTCATCACTAAAGAAAACTTCAGCGCTGGGACATTTTGTATTCAAATAGGTCGGTTTTCTTTTCATTTCTTGCATTTGAGAAACCCATCAGGAATTGCGAGGTTAGATCTCTGTAAAACCGGATAAGCACCCCGACAGACCGTTCCAAGGCGGTAACTGTCGGTTTTGCTCTTTAAGTTAAATGACTCATCAAAAATGTGTTCTCCCTTTTCACTTAGCTTGCATGTGAAATACATTTTCCCTGTGCCTTTTCAGAGTTTGATATATGTTACAATGCTCACAGGACTTTGTCAAATATTTTTATAATGTCAAAGTACTCATCGGATGTACGGAGTTGTCGTTAGTATTGTCTTTTTAACATATACTGGACGCCCTTTGGTGCTTTGCATTAATGCTTTTCTTGATGTTTTGTTGTTGTTGTTTTTTTGGCAAACACTCAAACTGTTTGTATGAATATGTGTTATTTGGGTATCCTCGCACATATCCATGCAATGACAGGTCCTGATACCGCAAAGAAGTAGCGAATGCCACATTTCCTGTAAATCGGCAGTTCTTTTAGCTGTTCCTAGAGTCAGGCTCTAACATCGTTAAAGGTGGTATCCGACAGTTTGGTCCATTTTTGTTCTCTCATCTCAAACAAACCATATAAGTCATTGGTGCCTGAAAAGGTCTTGCAAAATGCTGTTCATTGAAGCCAAAAAAATCAGTGTGAACAATCAAGGATAAATCACCACTCGTCATAGAAAACAGGTGTTTCCTATCCGAGCCACGCTGCAGAAATAGTTATTTTTAAACTTAGAAAACCACGTGGTCACTTACTTTTGTATAATCATCAGGATAATCCGCTCTGACATCGATATCTGTTTTTAGCAGAGACACCTTTTTGGAATGACTGAACTAACAACAGAGTTCAAAATCGTTTTATAACGACTCAAGTATAGGTTTATGAAAAAGTATGACCAAATTCCCCAAAGCGCTGGTTAGATATTGGTACATGTATATGCATTTAATATAGGCAAACTGCCGGATATCCCCTTTAAAAAGCCCTGTATGTAAAATTCCTAATGTTCTTATTTTGCGGTAGAGCGTCTTCTAGGTTGACCATTTATATTTTGTTTATGGCGGTAGCAAAGGTTATAACAGCTTGTACATTTGATCTATATCCAAGGCTTAAATAATATAAATAATGGCAATAGTACCGAAATCTAAGTAGTAGTAGTAACACCTGTACAAGCTCTATTTATATGACTCGACATCACCGATAGAAAATTTGTTCTAATCGCTAAAATAAGCTTAAAAGCAAATGTATTTATTATTTAATGCTAACTGTAAAAGAAACTTACTGATAAGTCGACACTCGGATATGAAACTTTACTTATATGACACTAATTAAGTCGGTAAAGTACGCCGTACTAATATGACGCTGAGCAAGTCGGTAAAGTACGCTGTACTTATATGACGCTGAGCAAGTCGGTAAAGTACGCCGTACTTATATGACGCTGAGCAAGTCGGTAAAGTACTCTGTACTTATATGACGCTGAGCAAGTCGGTAAAGTACGCCGTACTTATATGACGCTGAGTAAGTCGGTAAAGTACGCTGTACTTATATGACGTCGGTAAAGTACGCTGTACTTATATGACACTGACCAAGTCGGTAAAGTACGCTGTACTTATATGACGTCGGTAGAGTACGCTGTACTTATATGACGCTGAGTAAGTCGGTAAAGTACGCTGTACTTATATGACGTCGGTAAAGTACGCCGTACTTATATGACGCTGAGTAAGTCGGTAAAGTACGCTGTACTTATATGACGTCGGTAAAGTACGCTGTACTTATATGACGCTGAGAAAGTCGGTAAAGTACGCTGTAATTATATGACGTCGGTAAAGTACGCCGTACTTATATGACGTCGGTAAAGTACGCCGTACTTATATGACGCTGAGCAAGTCGGTAAAGTACTCTGTACTTATATGACGCTGAGCAAGTCGGTAAAGTACGCCGTACTTATATGACGCTGAGTAAGTCGGTAAAGTACGCTGTACTTATATGACGTCGGTAAAGTACGCTGTACTTATATGACGCTGAGTAAGTCGCTAAAGAAAGCTGTACTTATATGACATCTGTAAAGTACGCCGTACTTATATGACGCTGAGCAAGTCGGTAAAGTACGCTGTACTTATATGACGCTGAGCAAGTCGGTAAAGTACGCTGTTCTTTTATGACGCTGAGAAAGTCGGTAAAGTACGCCGTACTTATATGACGTTGAGTAAGTCGGTAAAGTACTCTGTACTTATATGACGCTGAGAAAGTCGGTAAAGTACGCCGTATTTATATGACGTTGAGTAAGTCGGTAAAGTACGCTGTACTTGTATGAAGATTTAGCCAAAAAACAACCGAGAAAATTGTTTGCACTGATTTAACATCGATTAGTTGTACAACTACTGTATATTGTCCTCTGTAAAGTTAAATCCCATGATGATCGTCTGTTTCATTTGTTAGATGAAGCGATAGCAGCATTAAAACGTAAATAAATAAAAAAAAAAAATACGTGTTTTGGGTGTGTGTGTGTTTATACTATTATAAAGCGATAGCAGCATTTAAAAGTACAAAGATTAAAATACGTGAGTTCTTTCATTCCGTTAAATCTATAAACATCGTGTTCATACAATTACAGAATATTGAAAATTATGTGAAATGAGTAAATGGATAATATTCCTAAGGTTCTATATCGCACGTTTTCTCTAAAGTCGATTGCAAACACATGTTTTAAAGTGTACCAGTTATACTTATTTTCCAATCCTCACCCTATTAAGAGTGTAAATGCTAGTTTCAGTTATCCTAGTCATTTATTTAAGATTCTTTCTGCCAGTTGGTTCATATGGAAAAGAAAAAACATTGCAATAAACCATTTTATCACTGTATGCGCGAGAGATGGTATCCGACAGTTTCGATTAGATTTTTTTTCTCAAACAACCATATGCATTATTGTTTCCTGGGGGGAAAACCTGGCGAAATGTTGTTTATTGATGTCCTACATCTTTGTGAAAGGTTTAGCATAGCACTCTATTCGCCGTTAGAAACAGGTGTCTACAGTTGGTTAGGCTACTTTTAATAAAAGAAAACCACTTGGCCACTTACTGTAGAGTTTACGTTATATCATAATCTGAGAAATCTGCTGTGACGTCAGAAGTTATTTTTAGCAAAAGTCGCCATTCTTATTTATAGATTTGGACAGAACGGACATTTAGAGCGATTCTTACTGTCTTTTCAAAATCGTCTTTATTTAGACTAAACCTCAAACGTATACAGAAAGTTCACTCGAAATCTCAAATTATGGGTACGTTAATTGTATTTAATACTGACAAGCTGTCGATACCACTTTTAGGCTCATTTAAACTTTACGGCTAATGCACTTGTTTACTTCCTATATATTGGTGTAATCTGCCGCTTGAGCAACACAGTAAAGTTAACAAAGTAACACATTAGATTGTTCTTTCAAAAACAACACTTTTTCTATATAGCACATGTGTTGCTTTTTTGGTTACAAGATATTTTTCAAAACGGAAATTGCAAACTTCACCTGCGTGTAAAGAATCTGCCTACCCAAATGACTAGTTTAATTTGTTTTGTTTGTTTTGTTGTTGTTTTTGTTGTTTGTTACATCGCTGTAACACTGTTATGGTCATATAAACGACGTCCAGCTAATTACTGGTGGAGAAAGAAACCCAGACTTATGCCTGGGTAGAACCACCGGCGCATCGCAGGTTATCTGGTAAGCCTCCCCACATGAAGGTTCCCGCCACGTCTGGGACTCGAACCCATAAATCGGCCACTATAATCGCTCGGTCACGGGCGCCCCCTCTGTTGTTTATCCAATGTTTAGTATCAACAACGTTATTTATATATAGCTATTGATTTTGAACCAGTCTATTAACGGACATCTATCAGATAGCACAGTGTTTATGTGGTTACCCGAGGCCCCATGATCCTATCTAGTACGCTGTCTCTTCTGTATTTTTTTATTTTGCAGAAAAAATGTTTTTATCAAATACAATTATTGTTCCATTTATTTCACGAAAATAAAGGTTATTGTTTCATTTTGTGAATTTTGAATACTGCTAAAATCGACAACGTGACAGAGAGGCACTTTGATTCTTAATAAATAATACCTTGTTATTGGTTTACAATTTCAAGCATAACATCGTCGGACACCCACGACCGATCCATTCCGTAACTCTCCATTCATCGCCCTGGGGATATATAGTTCACTTTTCGCCGTTTCTAGTAATGATATTTCATTGATTGCTTCATAATCCGATGAAGATTTCAGACCAATGATAAAGATCGTTCCTTTATTGTTTTGAAATACTTGTCAAAATGGCGACGTCAGTGTTATATTTCTACTCTCCACGCTGAAGAGTATGGATTTGTAAGCAGTATTATTATTCTTATTTTATTCAGTTCGTTAAGACGACAGAAAATTTACCAATAAACCCACGGTCGACGAATGTAGTAAAACGGAACAATCGAGCGTGGACATCCGACGATGCATGCATAAGAACGTTTTGACTGAGAAGAAAATAGAGTAGTTCGGACAAGTGGAAAAAAGATTGAATATTTAGTTAATATAAAGGTAAAGGTGCCATAATTTATTTTCGACAACACTTCTGAACAGAGCACACGACGGGTACTTCAACAGCTTCGAATGTATTTTCGCTACAACAAATAACGATTGCAACTATTAACTCCTATCATTTATTTTATGATCAAATGCTGCCTTGCAAAATACTAAGCTGGCTAAAAGTTGAAATAATCAAACAGGTCGGGGCGTTTTTGACACTTTAAGTTGTTTTAAAGGTGGTATCCTATAGTTTTGACCACATTTCTTTCTCTCAAAGAACCTAATAAACTATTGTTACCTGAAAAGAGCTCGCAAAATGCTGATTATTGATGTCCTACATCGATATGAAAAGTGAAGCATAACTCATCACTCGCCATTACAAAAAGGTATTTCCTATCTAAGCCATGCTGCACAGTTTATAAACTAAGAAAACCACGTGACCAGTAACTGTATAGAATCATCCGGGTTATCCGCTCTGACGTCGATGTCTATTTTTAGCAGATATCATGTTTTTTTTATAGTTTTAGAAAAATTGGGCATGTATATATCTCTTGTTTTTCAATTTAGCCTCGGTTCAAAATCGTTTTTTGTTAGACTTAGGTCTGACTTTTTGCAGAAAATATGCCCAACTTCCCTTAAACCAGGTTTACGGGTATTTGAAAAAAAACTGTCGTATACCACCTTAAAGTCCAAATAGATAAAACACGTCTGAAGTGACCATACAGTAATATACGTCATGTGCATATGTCAATCAGTAACACTAAACAGATTGGCCAGGGGTCGTATATATAAAGAATCTGAGTTATTATTTTCTTAAACCGAGAATTTCTTAAATTTGGACAAAATCCTAAGAAAATTCTCATATTCAATAGTTTTACGAATGAGATTTAAGACATTTTCTGACATCTAAGGAAAATATTACAAGATTTAGGAAAATTTCTTAATTTTAGTCAGAAAAAAAAATATTCTTCATGAATACAACTGCTTGACCATTGCTCGTCCACTGTTCAACCACTGACGGCTCGACCACTGACTGCTCGACCACTGCTCGACCACTGACTGCTCGACCACTGACTGCTCGACCACTGCTCGACCACTGACTGCTCGACTACTGACTGCTCGACCACGACTCGACCACTGACTGCTCAACCATTGACTGCTCGACCACGGCTCGACCACTGACTGCCCGACCACGGCTCGACCACTGACTGCTCAACCACTGACTGCTCGACCACGGCTCGACCACTAAATGCTCGACCACGGCTCAACCACTGACTGCTCGACCACGGCTCGACCACTGACTGCTCGACCACTGCTAGACCACTGACTGCTCGACCACTGCTCGATAATGATGCATTTTAAAAGAAATATTGTGTTTGTGCTATACTTACGCAAAACTGCGGCTAAATCCCATATATAACGCAAATTTATATGGATAATTATGACTGATCAAATAACGTGTAACTACATATAATATTTCAAACTAAGCTTATAAAGAAAATAATATTGCATGTAATTATTTCTGTTCGAGAAAACGTTAGCAATTTGTGTGCACGCTTTTTTTTTTTTTTTTTTTTTTTTTTTTGAAATGTTTGAAAAGAAATTGTGAGCACGAATCGTCAAAAATCAGACGAGCCCTTAAAATATATGCCGCTCAGTTTACCATTAAGAAAGAAAGGGCATGATGTTATTGTCAGATCAAGTTTATTGCAAAATAGACACACTGGTTAATTGTTCATAGATGTGCATGTTTTAAACGATTTTGTTTGATAATGAAATGTGCCATAACAGTTTTCAAGCTACCATTTCCATTATCAAACTGCGCATTCGCAAATACACGTTATGTGTACGACGTCATAGATAACGCAATGATTTGCTCGGTAGTGACGTAATGTGTGATTTACTCATGTTTTACGCACCACTTCCATCTAATAGGTATCACCTTTTAAACTGTTCAATATCCCTTTAAAGGTACTATCCAACAGTTTGCCTATATTTAATATATGTAACAATATCTGACCTCGGTTTGGGGTATTTGTACATAATTTCTCCTGCAAAAAAATATCACATTTTAGTTCAAGCTTTGACAATTTTCAACAGTGTCTCAATTTTAGGGCAGTAAAACTCGCTAATTAAAACTAAAATTTATTCTATTCAAATCTTTAAATAAGAACGATTGGAATTCCTGCTAAAAATAGACATCGACGTCACTATGGATGACGTGGATGAGCTAAAACATATGTGGTCACGTGGTTTTCTTAGTTTAAAAAATGGCTTACTGTGCAGCATGGCTTAGATAGAAAATACGTGTTTGAAATGACGATTGTGACGTTATGGGTCATTTTTCAGACAGGCGTAGGACTTCAATAAACATGATTTTTCGGGACCTTTTCATGTAACAATGATTTATTATGTTTAATGAAAATATTTTTGCTCCAAACTGTTCGATATCACCTTTAAAGATTCCAATGTTTGTGCCAAGAACAGATGAGAACGTTTTTTTGTCTGTGCACATGGGGCTGATAAGAAAATCATCCCACATATCCATCCTCAACTAAAATGAACGGTTTTAACAATAACAATCTAACATTTGTTACAAATATATCTGGCTATCAGGGCTGCCATAAGAGTGACGTGTGCACAAATATTTACAACGTGATTGGTCAGATTGGTGGAATAGATTTTCGTTTCGATTTGTCGATCGCTCAATCCTGTTGTTCCACCACACTGGGAAATGATGCTATCTCAATCGCGTCATATGTGACCTTTTGCGATATTCTGTTTTATTCGTGTATATGGAAATAGCCATATAGTTACGTACAAGAAAGACCATCGATGTGAGATATCCAAAGGCGCTTTTACCAACAAGATGACTATTCTGGGAACTAAACTGTCTCTAATGCTGTCAATTTATTGCATTTATATGTGAGATAAACGAACCGTAACTCCGATTGGAGCTAGACTATCGCCTACTTTTTCTTGTTGTCTGCAACATCTGAAATTACAAGCTGCATTAACAACGACAGACTTTTGCTTTACCAAACAGCTGCGAATTCCTACTAATGATTGCTACTTTTTTAATACTCTGTGTTTTTCCATGAAAAAGTTGTTACAGAACATCTTCAGTCTCCTGTTATTGCCTGTGACACTGTTTTACCTATATCTCCCACATAAATATGAATTCTACAAGATGCGCCAGCACTCTGCAGAGAGGCGAAAACAAGCTGTCTGTTTTGTTGTTATTTGTTTCTGACTCCCAAATCCTCGAGATGATTGATGAGGATATTTCCCACGCACTCATCCAATTAGAAGCTACACGAGTGCTGCTTCAACCCATGAAGTCGCAAAGAACTATTTTTAGTTTAACAACTTTCTTTTTCAAGACACCTAGAAACAGGTCGGGTCTCGTAGCGTCGGCTCCAGCTACGGGAAGCCTTGGTTCAAATCCGTATGGCGACATCGTGGAAACGTGAAAATAAAACTGCCCGCATTGCTAACTCTCAAGCATAGTTCTACGACTTGTCGGCCCGGTGTCAGGATAATGTGACTGGGGGCAAAAGTTAGGCGGTGAAATTCACACACTCAAACATTCACCTTATATTAGGACCAAAATAACAAATTATTCATCTATCTAAGCTGTTTAGCTAATTAAGTTGGTAACCGAAATTGGATACCTGATAGGAGCCCACTATTTGGCACATTGGTCGCAACTCTTTAAAGTCATAATAGGGCAACATGAAGGGGTGACGATAAAATACGAATGTATGTGCTGACCCTTAAATAAACCAGTTATAAGTAAGTGCGTTGCGTCAACACACGGTCAAAATGACCTGTGTGAATGCACTCAGTGTATTGTGGGTAAAGTAGTTCTTCAACATGGCTGTTATGAATACGGAAGTGATTGCTAAAATGAACAAAACAAGTACGAAGAGGTATACAACAGATTACTTTGGCATTTTTTTTTATACATTTTAATAGTTAAAATATGTTTCATGCAAACATTTTGAACTAAATTTTGTAAACGGTCCAGACTTTAACGTAGTGACGTCACACGGTTTGTATAGAATGGACATATTACTGTTTAACGAAAGCGAAAGTAGCAAAACTTGCTCATCGTATTTTTTTCCATTTATCTATAAATATCAAGACTTTAAAAGCTTCTGGACATAGAATAAGGCCTTAGAATATGGTTGTTTAGTCATTTATCTTAATTCAATGAATATTATAATCGAACGTATTTCCTACGCGGAACTATTTTTTTATGTAGGCACAAATCTCAAATTTTGGGTGAGTTACGAGTCGTAGTATAGAGATGACTTTAACGTAGTGACGTCACACGCTATGTATAGAATGTTAGTAAGTGTGACTAGGTGTGGTATCATTCCATGTGTCCCAACATGCAATACACAGTGAAGGCAGCACTATATCTGCTTCGAAGGTACACTGTCTGTTGATAATTGAAAGATTCTTAGTTGAACGACAAACCCAACAAACAACTGTAAACATATGAATTTGCACAAATTTAGTTTACCTATAAGCGCAAGGTTGTAGTTCCGAGAAAGTCGTTGTGTCTCGCAAGTATAAATTGAACACAGCTTCATTTTGACCTGTCTTTGATCCTTTGCGTGCTTTGCATACAGGCAAACTTTGAGTGTTTGCCATGATATTGAGCACAGTCTGTGTTTGCACTTATCACGTTTAAGCTGGTATCCGACTATTTGGACCAAATGTAATCTCAAATAACGAAATAAGTCAGTGTTACCTGAAAACATCCTGCAAAATGCTGTTCATTGATGCCTTAGATCTGTGTGAACAGCGAAGCATAAATCCCAACTTATCAAGGCAAACAGGTACTGTCGATCTCAGGCATGCTGCATAGATAGCTTTTATTATTAAAGTAAAAAACAACAACATACGTGACAACTTACTCTTGAGATCACATTCAGGGGCGGGCCTGGGCTTACGCACTTACGCACGTGCGTACAGTTGCTTCCAAAAAATGAACAAATAAAAACGTCAAAAAGCAAATTAAAATCGTACATAACCTGGGTTCGGCACTTGTTAGCTGTTTCATTTTTTAAATTAGAGTTCTTTAACCCTTTTCCAAATTCTACAAATACTTCTGCAATCCTACCTGACGTATTTCTGTCCCTTCCTGCCCGTTGTACTGTGACAGAGTTTCTCCCCAGAATGCATCTACGGCGTTCTAAGGAACCCCACCCCCCACCCTCACCCCCAGGAATAGTGCGTATACTCAAAGGTCGCCTAGGCACGCCCCTGACATTATATCGTCATCAGGTAGTCTGCTCTGACGTCAAAATCTATTTTTAGCAGAGATCACTATCGTGATTATTTACAGATTTAGAAAGAAATACACATTGAGAGTATTTTTTTCGCAATTTGTACTGTCTAACAATATAGGTGTGACTTCGCAATATGTACTTCTGACAATTAAAATAGTGTTCAAAATAGTCTTTTCTTAGACTAAAGTATTAGTTTATGCAGCAATTATGCCTGAATTCCCCAAATCAGTAAAAACAAGTTGCATTTGATGTAGGCTGTCGGATAACACAAGTACGATTTAAATAAGCTAGGGCAAATAGTATAGATCTAGATCAGCCAGTTCCGGCGTGCAGCCGTCTGGCCTTGCGATGTTCTATTAGCTGCATATGAATGTTTGACAATATGTCAACATATTGTGTGTTGTATATTCCTATGTAGCATGATTGGGATTTAGCAGGTTTACTTTGTCTGCAGGTTTGAGTGCTGTGTACATATTCAGGCGCGTCCTACATTTCAATGTACTTGACACGACCTGGTCACACTTGGTCACATTCGGACTTCATCGTATAATTCTCGAAGCATCTAATTGATGCAACCCGACCGGGTAAAACCAAAGACTTTAGTTGGTAGTAGTGGCTTCCCTCCTAACGCTCGGGGCTAATGGGACAGCATTACGCCTGACTCGTCGGTGTCAGTATAATGGACCGACCGGGTTCAGTCCCTGGGCACCTCATAAGTGTCCATGTGCTATACTGATAGAAATGTCGCTGCACAGTATCGGCAAAAATGCCGGCAAATCCCATCCCATCCCTGTATCATATTGATTCCCTTGGCGTTACGGAAAAAAGTTCAATGAAGCATCAATGAACAAGCTGTCACTATTGTAAATTAAAAGAAATGTATGAAAAACGATCAACAGAACAAAAAAGATCATCTAAGCAAATCGCCTTTTTAATGAACCTTCTACCGCGTTATCTTCTTCCGGCAAGAAGAACGCTGCAATTCTCTAAGTATCATTACACCAGACACTTTCAGATGGAGTCATAACCCGAGGAGTTCCGAATTAAGTTGCATGCTTTTAAACACACACACTCCCGCGTCCCGCCCAGCCCCGCTCCCAGCTCACACACCACACCCCAACCCGCAACACACACCGAAATGCTTCAACCCCTCCCGCCTCCCTCCCCACACCAAAACTGTGATTAGTTTCAATGGTTCTGTCCGTTTAATGGGCAAAAATAATTCATAAACAATAAAGAAGAAAGAATATCATACAAGGCACCCAGAAAGCATAGTCTGATACATGTAAGTTATATGACATACCCGTAAATGCGCATTGTGTTGTGCACACCAGTTTAGAGTCTAATGGGGTAAATTGGGGAAATGGAAATTGTCTCCCTTGTTAGTTAATATCCGAGGTATTCCAAACAGTAGGTATGTCCTTGTAGTTGAAATTCTTGGACTTTATCGCCTGTTATTTTGTAGATATTGCAATATCAAACAGTGAATATCTTTCTTTTTTTTCATAAATATAAGCTTAAAATTATTTTACATACTTATGGAGATACAGTGTATGTTATTTAAAAAAAGAAAATGGACATGTTTATTGATGATGGTTAACCTGGGTATCATAAGAAAAGCAGAAAAGTCAACATACACTCCAAAGAGCACAAGCATAAAAACCAAGTTATTCAAATGAAACGACCTACTTGCATTTAGGCAATTATCAGGGTAGACTATTCATTAATGTCTCTCATTAAGTTAACCTCATGGTAATGAAGCAGAAACACACGCCCCTCTTCTGCTGAACAACTCTAACACACGGTTAGAGATAACATACGAGTACAATATAAAAATAGATCATTCTTAGGCAGGCGCGTTTCTGCCATTACGCACTTTACGCACGTGCGTAACCTCCGTTCGAAAATTCGGAAAATCTAAAAGTACCAAAAACATTAAGAATATCGATACCTTTCCCGGGATAGGAATGATATATTTTATTTCCCCAGTTTCTATGTTATAAAATCTTATTACCACGCCATTCAAGTTGAAAAGGTCGTTCATATTTTCCGTTAAGTTCCTCGCATGTCCGCATTTTACCTGTTTTTCATTAGAAAAGAACCGAATACATTCAAAAGTATTACTACAAAGGTTATTTTCCTTGTAATTGTGCGTAACTTCAAAAACGACCCAGATACGCGCCTGTTCTTAGGTACTCAACGTGCATAAAAGAACTGGAGACATAGTATAAAAATATTTTAGTAAAACTTACATCGTTTGACATACTCTTTTGTCTAAAAAGATGCAAAGTATTTTAAAATGTGACCTCTGATAATTTTCAGAATCCAGAATTTTAGCTTGCGCCTTAGATACCAATTCTTAGAACCAAACTTCATACTGGCCTCTGACTGGGAGGGAAAGAAGAACAAATATTGAAACGGAGTCTTTGTCTTGTTCTCTTACGCTTACTCGTGGAAAAGGAGACAAAGAAATAGAACCATTCTCAGAAAGTTTAGGTTCGTTTTTAAGATATACTAGGTGTTTATATTAATGGTACACCTCAAAGAAATTTCAGTCTTTGTTTATTAAGCCGTAAGAAACAATTTAATTGAGAAGCCTGTTTGATTGACGCATGCACGTGGTTAATTTTACTAATCGATTATTATCACACGTTGTCTAACATTGTTCAGTTAATAGTTTAAATTTCTTCTTTAAAATATTTTTCTTTAAAATAAGATGTTTTAAAGCCTATATTAAGTATATACTAAATGGGTCTCCACGCCTTACATATATAATTGAGTGGGACCCCTTTTTCATAAACGATGACATTTTCTTTATGTTCGATGGGAAGAATAATGGCTTGTTGGAAAATTTACCAAAATGAAGAGAATACACAATCATGTGTGGGCGTACAATCAATGACAGGAATGCTCCGTAATGTCTATAGAAGGCAATTATTCCAGTTTATTATTGAATGTCATGCCATAATGCCCGGTACTTTGTGCCAGTTGTTGTTTTTTGAATTCCTAACAAAAAATTCTCAAAGGATGATTAATCAATAGTTCTAAGTTTGCGCTAAGCAAAGTATTAATAACAACAGTATAGATTCCGAGGAGAAAATGAGACAACATATGGTAGAGATAGTTTCCACATCAGTGAAAATCCCTTGTCTTGGCGGCCATCTTTGATGGCAATTTCAACTGATTTTCAGATGAATTGTATAGAAGCGTAAATTTTATTTTCTTGTAATTTATTCATTTGTGGTCCAAATATTAAATACTGTACACTATTGGAAACCTCTTAAAATTCATATTTTAAAAAAATATATATATTTTTAATTGATAAATGCAATAATTAATAAAGAATTAATACACTGAAATAAATAAAATTATTGGCTCATCCTTAAACAAAATGAACAGTGAAAAACATCTTTTTTGGTTATATTTTTTACCTTTTTAACTATCAAAATAATTTTTCTATTTAAAAATCTTCATAAAAGCTGTTAAATTTGATATAAAATTCAGTGACATAGACTGGAAAATAAAAACACAGTTGTGAGTTTCATTCAGCACAGATATTGGCCTGCATTAGCTTGTGCCTTTAAAGATGACTGTCTTAAACTGTCTTATCAGTGCCTATGACATCACATGGAAACTATCTATACGACTTCTATAGTACGTGTATCTTTGAACGTCCTGCTAGTCTGACGTCACAATCTTCACGCGCTAAAGACACAAAGATGTTTTTTTTCTATGTACGTAGCTATGGATTTCTGTATGTCATTGTTTGATATTCGATTAGACAGAATTATAAGTATGGTTTTGGGAAAAATACTTTAAAGTAGAATGCATCTGCTATGCAATAGCAGCTTCAAAAGGATATTCTAGTTAAATATTGTTCATCTTTTTATCGCTATTGTATAATCGATATGGTTTAATCGATATGGTTTAATCGAAATGGTTTAATCGAAATGGTTTAATCGATATGGTTTAATCTATATGGTTTAATCGATATGGTTTAATCGAAATGGTTTAATCGATATGGTTTAATCGAAATGGTTTAATCGATATGGTTTAATCGATATTGTTTATTTCATATTGCTTAATCGATAAAGTTTAACCGATATTGTTTAATTAATATTGTTTAATCGATATTATTAAATCGATTTTGTTTAATCAATATTGTTTAATCGGTATTGTTTAATTGGTATTATTTAATCGATTTTGTTTAATCAATATTGTTTAATCGGTATTATTTAATCGATTTTGTTTAATCGGTATTGTTTATTCTATATTAATTAATCAATATTGTTTAATCGATATTGTTTGATCGTATTATTTTTATTTGTCCATTTATTTGGACATTCGCCTTGATTTTTTTATGTTACTTTACTTTTTGTAAGCCAAAAGATGTGTGCATTATTACATAAGTTTATTGATTGTAATATTTGCGTTATGCATACATTTTAAGTATAACATGCCTTTTACAACCAATGCATGATCAATAAGTCAAACATTTAAGATATTAGCAACGTGTTGAAATTGTTTACTTTTGTTTGTTTATTGGGTTTATCGTCCCATTAGGCGTATATCAGTTATCTGGAAACGGTGTTCGCTGGAAGCAGATATAGTGTTGCCTTCATTGTGTATAGTATTCCGTAAACCGTGACATGATGCCACATCAAGTTACATTATCCTGACCTCGGCCAACAACATGTGGAATTAATATATTGGCTTGAGCGTTAGCAAGGAAGCTATACCACAACCATTTTACGACTTTGGTACGTCGCGGCCCGGGTTCGAACCCGGGGCCTGCCGTACCTGGGACCATGAATATATGAGCGAGAACACAACAATCTTTAAACGGTAATTATCAGAAGTTTGGTACACGTGTCCCTAAATGACACTATTTATTCGTCTTTTATAATAG
Organism: Sinonovacula constricta; assembly: GCA_007844125.1. Taxonomy (NCBI): domain Eukaryota; kingdom Metazoa; phylum Mollusca; class Bivalvia; order Cardiida; family Solecurtidae; genus Sinonovacula; species Sinonovacula constricta. The sequence goes on from CM017564.1 coordinate 46,660,836, forward strand.
CGTAAAGTTAAGTGTGCATCGAATACAGTTTAGTTAACCTTCTCCGAATAAAAAACAGTGTTGTGTGAACGATAAGAGCAACAAACGGCTAAGACATTGAAACTCGTTGTTCTTACAGACCAAGAGCGACCGCGCCAAATTGCATGTGCATGCGTAATTTAATTATAGTACCGTATGTTATGACACAGAACAGATGTTAATCGCCATTCCCTGTTTTCTTTTTGAAATACCTGTATGCTTCATCAGGTATACTGTTTCCGCTAGTTCTTATATTTTATTTAAGAAATATGCGTAGTTCAGTAGTTTGTATTTCCTAATTTATTTTATATATAATTGCGACGTGATCTGTGATTTTGGGCCCAAATGATGTACCTAGGCGAAATTGGGTTTTATATATTTTCTAAAACTACAATTATTCTTAATTCCAAAACAGGTTATATTTTTTAAATATTCGAAAAAAGGCCACAGTTACTTCTATAGCTGTACAAAACTGTTTACTATATGTTTCTTTTCTACAATTAAATGTGTGTGTGCTGGGGGTTGTGGGGGTATGCTTGTATCATATTACAAATGATCTATTTCTATCTTACAACTTATTAAAAATTTTCGTAAAGTACTCGTCCCAAATTATTATTTTTTATTTTTCTATATCCCACACTTAAGTATTTTGGTAAAATATTTGTTTAATATTATTTATTTTATTTCTATTCTACAATTATTAACTTTTTGGTAATATATTTGTTCAACATTATTTTTTATTTATTGTTTTCTAGTTCTGTTCTAAAATAGGTTTATTTTATAATATACTTCTTTAATATTATTTAATTTCTTTTTCTATCATACAATTAAGTATAATTTAATAATATACTTGTATAGCATTATCACATTCTATTTCTATTCTATAATTAGCTATATTTTAACATACTGAACAACGAGTCAGTTCTAAACACCAAAGGCCCCAGGTTCAAATCGGTCCACGACATATATGCACCAAAGTCGTTAAAGATGCTAGCCAGTGATGGATCCAGGGGTGAGGGTGGGCGTATGCATCTCACCCACCAACCAGGTAAAAGAGTAGAGTATGAAAGCACATACATGCAAGCCTTAAAAAACTAAGCTTTTTAAGTTAATTTAGTCTGTTGACTGCTTAGGTCGAAGTTAGGATCCCTTACTATGTATATATATCTAGTATTTACTGCGATAAAGTTGAATGGCTCTTGATACCAACCACCACCCACCACCCACCACCCACCCCCACCCCACCAACATTTTCTGGATTCGCCTCTAAATATAGCTCTCTTGCCATCGCTCATATTGATGTTACTTTGTATCATAGCCAACGTCTTAATTGTAAGCTTTCTAACAACATATGCTAGCGGTGTTTTAACATAACAAATCAGTACAAATCCAACGTTCGACTCCTGTACTATTTATGTTGTCTTACCAACAGAGTTACGGTTATAATGACGGTGCTCTGGTGTTATTGGTGATTACCCGTAAACATATATACCAATATGTATTCAAGTAAAAGGTAATTTGCCGAAAAATTGAGTGAGAGCGTTTTTAGAAAAACAATATAATTAATACAGCTCCCTCTGGGAAAATTTGCAACATTTTTATACCAATATTTGAAGCAACATTTTATTTACCAATATTTGAAGTAGAACAAAAGAAGCATAAATCCTGCGGCTAAAAATGGTTAAATCACATATCCCCATCCAGGCTTTTTCCATTGGCACCAATATAGTTTAGCATGGTGAACCAGAATCGCCGATAAACACAAATTTTATATCTAGATGGGTCGTATGAAAAACCAACGGTTTAACTCAACGGCCATGAAATTTTTACGTGCGTGTGTGTTTAGAAAGAAATGCTAAAAACCTTTTACAAAACAAATGTCAATGGGTATTAAAAAAATATTAAAGGTTTTAGTTTGGTCACTATGGTGATGTTATTTTCATGGAAACTAACACAAATAAATGATTACAAATTTTAAATGCGAATCTTCACGATTACACGCACGAGAATAAATAAACCGCATGGCGAAATCAATCTGGGTTGCCTAAAGGATTGTGGAAACATTAAGTCAATACGTATTCAGTTGGTAGTTATGTTAAGCGACTTCCAATACCATTGCCACAATCTGATCAACCTGGAGGTCACCCATACTTTACGTAAAGTAAAGAATCATTGTACGGAAGTGCTCGAAGTATTCCAATGGTTTTAACGGATTGATGCACTCGGGGCTCTTCGTGTTATTTCGCCAAACGTCAACAGTGATCAGTGAGGTATTTATCTTAATTCATTCAAATCTGAACTTTGCTACTTAAGATCAAATCATAGATAAAATATAGCCGAGAAATTGCGATTTGAACGTTCTGCCCTCCACAAGAGAAAGCTTACCCCAATACAGAATTGCCTAAATATGACTTAACGAAATCCCCGATACGCGCGTAGTTAGACTAGTTAGGAGGAAATTATGAACATGAAGAAGATAGGATGCGAGACATCCAAGGCGCCGTAGAGAGCATGCGCAAGAAGATGACTGGGAACTAAGCACACTCTCTTATACTGTTGATTATGTACACAAACATTTTGACAGTTACGAATCATAACTCTGATGCGAAGTAGAATATGCGACATTGTTTTCCATGTTCTCTGCTATACTTGAATTTACAAGCTGCATTTCAAACATCGGTATACTCGGTTTCTTTTGTTAAACAATACTTCACCAAACATCTGTGAATTCGTATATATGCCAACGGTTGTATCATAGCAAGCTACACGTTATTGTTGCAAGCAACAATGATAAAAAACGGAACACTCAGTTTTTTCCTCTGAAAAAGGTCTCACAGAACAGCTGCAAATTTTTGTTTTTGCCAGCTACACTATCTTCCCGATATAAAAAAAAACACATCCTAAAAGAGGTATGGCTCTCTAGAGCAGCGGCAATTATACGTTGTAGTATGTTGTTACAAATCGTTCGAATCAAATCTACAGGGATTCGAGCATTATTCGGTTGTCGTTTGATGTTAATTAATTTGACATTATTTATTAAATTATGATATTAACATGAGAGGGAATGAAATTCTCGGTTGAAAAAAAAACTATGAGATGTTTTTAGAGTCAGGACAAAAATATAATTAATATAATAGTTCAAATAAAGGTACTTCCTCGGAATTCGCCCATAGGGAAAACAACTCTATGTCTATGTTATTGCCATATAGCAGTCAAGTATAGGAATTTATTAGTGAATAACACTCGATCATACACTAAATGAAATAACATTTAATGTGTCTAACGGACTTTCAGTCATTACTGTTCTCTAAAGTTTTCACGAATTTGCGAGTTTGAGGCCAGTGATGGATCCATTGGGGGAGGGGGGTGCATCCCCTCAACCAACCACCTGAAAGAGTAGGAGCTGTGAAAACACATACGTAAGCTTAAAAAGTGTTTAAGTAAATTTTGTCTGTTGACTGCTTATATTGAAGTTAGGGTCCCTTACTGTGTATGTATACATATATATCTAGTATTTACTGCGACAAAGTTGATTGATTTTGAGTCATACCCCGCATCACCCCCTACCAGCCCCCACCCACCCCAACCACCCTCACCAAAACTCTCTGGATTCGCCCCTATTTGAGGCATATATTTTTCATAAACTTTCACTTTGAGTCTATGTTAAAACGAGTTTGAACACTACCTTAGTTGTAAGATAGTACAAAACCGCATTCATTCATGAAATAAGTCACTAAAAATCTTAATTCTTTCCAAATCTATAAATAAACACTGTAAAGAAATAGAAATAAATAAATTGACATCAGAGTGTTTGATGATGATGTAATGTGGTCTCAAAAGTAATCGATCACGTGATTTTCTTAGTTTAAGCATAGCATGGGCAGCGTGGCTCAGATAGGAAATACCTGTTTGTAATGATAAGTGGGGATTTATACTTGATTGTTGACTCAGATCTAGGACACCAATGAAAAACATTTTGCAGGACGTATACAGGCAACCATGACTTCTTTGGTAATCTGAGGACAACAATTTACCACTTTAATTTCAGTGTTGTTCTTTTTGTTTGTTTGTTTTTTTGTTGTTGTTTTTTTGTTGTTGTTTTTTAGTTTTGTTTGTTTTTTGTGCTATTTTGTATCATTTTTTTTTTTTTTTTTTTTTAATAAACGTTAAAAATAGCGGACCATGTAACTTGAAAACATCGCTAATTTTGCTAGCATTTGATTTTAGTAAAGTGATCTGTTACAGTAATTGACATTTTCAAAATGAGACGCCCTTTGGGTATTATAGCTAGAACTTGAGATATTCTATTTGTTTTGTACAGAGAGATTTGTAAGCAGACATTTCAAAGATATTGTTTTACCTCGTTCAGGTTGTATCTTGCTTTCCTAAAATGATACTTTTCTGGTGTTTAGAATTGGGACATAATTTCTGCAAATAGTTAAACTTGAGTCTAATAAAAGACGATTTTAAACATTGTCTTAATTGTAAGACAATAGAAATCGTGAACTTAATCACTCTACATGCCCATTCTTTCTAAAACTATAAACAGGCGCGTAGCTGCCTATACGCAGAATACGCAGCTGCGTACATATTGTCTCCAGAGAATGAAAAAATAATGTAAAATAATGTGTGTGGGGGGTGGGGGTGCGTGCGTTCGTGCGTGCGTGCGTGCGTGCGTGCGTGCGTGTGTGTGTGTGTAGGTATGTAAATTTGTTGCAATCAGTACCACTATTTGCACCATGACAAATATGTTATATTGCTAAATCGATTTAGTAACTTTTCTGTTGCTCCTGGTATAGGACAAACTTGGTACTTTTATTTTTCAAATCAAAACATCTCAGATAATTCCGTCCTCAAGACGATCGCACATTATATTTTACATCAAACCTAAATATATCTTGATACCAAAACCTTCCCAGAAGACACCATGCACGATCTAAACACATACACACAAAGTTTTCAAGCGGAGCATGCCCCCGGACCCCACTAGCGGCCCTGTGTACACACCATGTTCTGCCTAGCGATGCCCCTGATAAATAAGCATGATTGTGATTTTTACTAAATATAGACATCGACGTCACTGCGGATTTACCCGAATGATTATATAAGGTTACGGGTCACGTGGTTTTTTAAGTTTAAAAATAGCTAACTGTGCAGCGTGGCTTAAAAAGGAAATACCCATTTGCAATAACGAGTGATGTTACACTTCACTTTTCAAATATATGTAGGACATCAATATTCAGCATTTTGAGTGATCTTTCAGGCAACAATAATTTATTTGGTTCTTTGAGAAAAACAAATCTGGTCCAAATTGTTGGATACCACCTTTAACTCGATGACGTATGCAATTAACATGTCTTTATTGCAGTTTGAAACGGTACATTCTTCTAATAGCAGTCAGTGTGTGTGCTGTGTTATGTGTCCCATGGCTAGCAGAAGCGTGAAACGTGAATGAGAGACATTAATGAATAGTCTCCCCTGATTAATTCCTCAGTGCAAGTAGGTCGTTTCATTTTTTACTTAGTTTTTATCCTTGTGCTCTTTGGAGTGTATGTTGACAATTCTGGCTTCCGTGTGATACCAAGGTTAACCATCATCAACAAACACTTCAATTTTCTCCTTTTTTTATAACAAATCTTTATAAATATTTGAATGGATTTTAAACTTACATGTATGCAAAAGTAAGAAATTTCACTGTTTGTAATTGTTATATTTACAAAAGAACGGGCGATAAAGTCCGAGTCCAATGAGATGGAATTACCTACTGTTTTGAATACCTCGGATATTAACTAACAAGGGGGAGAGTTTTCATTTCTCCAATGTACCTCATTTCAGATAGGTAGATTAAAACACAATTTTTAAAGCAAATTTAAAGACTCTGTTAGATGTATTGAAAACATAAAAACAAATTTGAAAAATTAGAAATTGTAACGAAATGTACATGTATTTGTAGACTTGTTCAGCAATAAACACAATGTACAAGGATGTTACTCTGAGTTGGTGGTGGGATAGCAGGTGCGCCCTCGAGAACAAAACTGATGGTGATGATGGTGATGATGGTGGTGATTATGATGATGATGATGATGATGATGATGATGATGATAATGACGACGACGATGATGATAATGATGATGATGATGATGATGGTGATGATTACGATAGTATGATGATTATGAAAATGATGATGTCATTAACGATGTCGTGATCGTCTTTATGTGTGTATGCTTTAATCTTATTTCAGACACTTGAAAGCATGTGCTGCTTCTATCAGTTTCAACTTATCGTCCATCTGCCACAATTGACACTTAGATCTTTCTATAGACCAGCTGTTACGAGACACTAATTTAAGAGTAGTACCCTTATTTCCCAATAAATGACAACGAAGTCGAATTTCACCATGAATACACAATACAACCTTATTAACTTATCATGTGGTTAGAAAGAGTTCGAAAGGATGCAAAAAAAATATTATAAGAAAAAGAAGTTTATTTAGTTTGTCATGCATTTTATTGGGATTGGGATGGGATTAGTATTTGCCGATACTGTGCGGCGACATTTCTACATGTATCATTATAGCACAGGGGCACTTATGAGGTGCACAGGGACTAAACCCGGCCGGTCCATTATACTGACACCGACGAGTCAGCATTTTTTATTGTATTTATTAGTTTGTTTGATTATTGCATAGCGACAAGATGAAACGTTCAAAAGACGATAACGCCAAGACAAGTCACCAAAGGAAACCAATCACTAGACAATACGAATTGACGAGGTTAAAAAAACTCGTCAAATTGTTTCTGCCGTCATTATTCTTTAAGTGACGTTCAATTTCGCGTTAATTGGCCTTTCCGTCGTATTGCTTTCCGCTAACGCATGCGCAGACCGATACATATTTTATTTCTTTTACCGCCCCTATGGACCGCTCCAAAAGGCTTATCCAGTCGGTTTAAGTGTAAACCACGTGTTAAATGGCTGCCCTACTTTAAACAAAAGAACATGTGCATGTTGTTTGTGATAGTGTTTGTGAGTAATTGAGGTAGGCGTGGTCAAAAACTGTCAAAATAACAATAGAGGGAGGAGTAAGGTACAGATCGCAGAACGGTCCATTGCAAAAAACGTAAAACAGTAAACAATTGAAAGCCTTGTCCATGAAGATCAATATACACATTAACACCGAGTATAAATATGCCTATAACATATTTTATAGCTCACGCCAATCATTCACAACATTTTGAAATATATCAAATAAAAAGTTTTGTAAAGTGAAATAATTATTAAAGGTGGTATCCAGCAGTTTGGACCAGATTTTTTTCTCTCAAAGAACCCAAAAGTTTTTCGTTGCTTGAAAATATCTCGCAAAATGCTGATTTCTGATGTCCTACACCTATGTGCAAAGTAAAGCATAACACGTCAGTCGTAGTAACAAATAGGTTTTTTTTTTTCTGAGCCACGCTGCACAGATATTTTAAACAAAGAAAACCACGTGAGTGCTATTTTTATATCATATTCGGGTAATCCGCTCTGACGTCGATGTCTATTTTGAGCAGAAATCTCCCAACCATGCTTATTTTTAGTTTTGGTTAAAATTGGCATGTAGAGCGATTTATTTCACGATTTCTACTGTACCACAACGTAGACAGTGTTCAAACTTGTTTATTCTTTGATTTACGTTTGACTTTTTGCAGAAATTATATCCCCAATTCCCCCAAAACCAGGTTAACGTGCATTTGATGATGGTACCACCTTTAATACATGTAACTTTAAGAATTTTAGAAAATGTATATGCTTACATGCTGTTAATTCCTACTATTTATTCATAGAAATATGAAGATACATAAAGGAGAACAAGAGTTTCAAATCAATTAACGTTTAATTTATTGCACGCAATTGGATATTCTTAATACTTGTAGTTAATATGGCGTGCTTTCCTGTTTAATATTCAATCAATTTGAGTGCCATGCGTACTGACGCACAATGGTAAAGTGATACATTTGTTTGATCGACGATGACGATGGGGATGACGATGAAAATGATGTGATGTTGATAATGTTGTTATTGTTGTTATTGAGAAACAGAAAAATCTAAGTTGCTTAGCATTGAATTTTAGTATCTTGTTGAACAACCAAGTGTATGTACAATACTTACGCGAAAACGTAAGAACCCTGAATGAAAATTAATATTTGAACGATTTTCCATAGTTACCCGCACAACATCCACCACTTTTTGAAAAAAAATGTTTTTGTTACCGTTTATGACATATTGTAATATTTTTCATATCCTCATTTTTTGAAATAAGTCTTACTCCGGTTTTTCCCATATTCCAATTAAAGCAGAATGTTCTGTTATATTAAATCTGAACAGACGTCATAATAACAAAGATTACATAAAGACGAAATAACAACAACCACTTCTCGCGAGATGTCACCAGCCATATAGCCACTTCTCGCGAGATAACACTTAGCCATATAGCCACTTCCCGCAAGTTAACAACAGCACCATTATGCGAGATAAAGCCATATAGCTACTTCTCGCATGATAACAACACCCATATAGCCCCATCTCGCGAGATAACAATATCCACATAGCCACTTCTCGCGAAATAACAACAGCCCCATCTGGCGAGAGAACAACTGGCACATAGACCCATCTCGCGAGATAACAACATCCACATATTCACTTCTCGCGAGATAGCACCAGCCATATAGCCACTTCTCGCGAGATAACAACATCCACATATCATCTTCTCGCGAGATAACAACACCCATATAGCCACTTCTCGCGAGATAACAACAGCCACAAAGCACCAGCAACATAGCCACATCTCACGAGATAACAACAGCCACATTTAGCGAAATAACAACAATCACACCTTGCGAGAAAATGACGGCCACATCTGTTTATCATTCACATAGAAGAATTATGGCACACGAAAAATGGTTTCATGTTTTGAGATTTGTCTTCTTTTAGAAAGTTTAGCATTTTGACATCAACATGAACAACATCAACATACCAAGCAAAATCAACACCACATTTGCTTATTACTACTTTGCTACTAATAGTTACAAAAAACTGTACTTTAAATGCAGCTAATACAACAATGTGATTCTTACATAGTTTGATTTATTTTCTTTACTTTTTTCAGCTCCAGACGACATTATAGGCCATCTGCTAAACAAACAACAACATAGTGTAACCACTACATGCAACCAATCTACATCTACGAGACATGCCAGCTGTAAGTGTGGAAAGCCTATCTCCGTTTACCTACGGATATCTCCGGAATGACACGAACATCACCTACATTGCCGACGGGCCGATTACGGACGCGATACAAGATCGGCAATTCCTTATTCTTCTTCCCGCATTTGTGTATACGGCCGTTCTTATGTTAATCGGACTACCTGGAAATCTGCTTGTCATTGTGGTGTATTTGATGAAAATGGCAAAGACCACGTCAAGACATTTCATAATATCACTAGCCATATGCGATCTTATCAACTGTGCGTTTGGCATGCCAGTAGAAATGACGCTATTAGCAAATTTCTACCATTTTGATTTGCCGATTTTGTGCAAAGTATCAAGATTTTCTACTTTCTTCATGAATAACGCATCGTCGTCTATTTTAATTGGTATCGCCATTGATAGATTCCGACGTGTCTGTTTGCCGTTACGTCCAAACATGACCGTGCGGCAATCTAAAATCATCTGCATCGTATTCGCCATCATCTCTGGACTTAGTGCGGCACCCGCACTTCTGATCTACGGAACCCGCACCATTTTGAAACCAGGCGTTACCAATAACACCATAATCGTGTTGAAAACCTGCCACATTAGTCCCGACGTCGGTACGTCATTCCCACTGATATTCAACCTCTATCTATTCTTTGGAACAATCATTATCATGTTGTCACTCGCGGTAATGTATGCTCTTGTCGGGCGAGTTGTTTGCTCTAAGAGATGGCACGAAGAACCGGAGAGACAAGGAACTGGCAGATGGACTTTAAAATCTCTCAGCCTCAGCCCGAAAAGATTCCCATCTAGAATGTTCAAATCTTTCTCGGAAAGCTCTGTGAGGCACGGCGGAAAATCTCTCCGCACACACGACGGTTTCCCGGAAATTACCGAACCATTTGCCGTAAGGGAACGAAGTCATTCGGACTGTTCCGCCAGACGTCATGGAGGACGTGAAATTCGCGCCGGAAGGACAACACTTATACTGTTCGTGGTGACGCTGATTTTCTGTATTTCTTTCGTGCCTTTCTTGGCGATTGTGACAGTTCGTTACATGTATCCAGAGATGCTTCAGAATATGTCGCCGACCCAAGAGAGTTTGTATAATTTCACTCTGCGCTCGTATCTGCTAAACAGTGCCGTCAACCCTCTAGTGTACTGCTTCCTTAATAGACAATTCCGTTCAAAGGTTAAGCTACTATTTCGGTCGCACTGTGCATGTAAGTGAAGGCATATTATTTTTAAAAAAAATCTATTTTATTATTTCAAACCGAACACAAATGCGCAAGCATTAAGTTTGTCTTTTAATTATTTTTGGACCCTGGTCTACACACAAAGTATGTAAATTGATGTTTTTTCACGAGCAACAACTCGGTCTATCCTGCACGCGCTGTGAATATGAAACAGCAGAGGTGTTGTGGTTTGTGAACTTGGCAATTTTGCCTTCTCGGTACATACTGTACGTGCCGCTTCAACAGTAAGTGGTCGTAGGCCTATCGTTTGTTACATTTTATATATGGAAGGAATTACCGAGTAATACTTGTTGTTTAATACATGATGACAGAAATGTATGAGAAGTTACGATTGTTGTATGGTGTACGATGACAGAATTACACGAGAAGTTACAATTGTCGTATGATGTACGATGACAGAAATTTCTGACAAGTTACGATTGTTGTATGGTGTACGATGACAGAATTACACGAGAAGTTACGATTGTTGTATAATGTACGATGACAGAATTACACGGGAAGTTATGACTGTTGTATGATGTACGATGACACGATGACAAAATTACACGTGAAGTTACGAGTGTTGTATGTTGTACGATGACAGAATTACGCGAGAATCTGCGATTGTTGTATGATGTACCATGACGGAATTACTCGAGGGGTTACGACTTCTGTATGATGTACAATAACGTAATTATACGCGAGGTTACGATTTCTGTATAATGTTTGATGGAATACCCCCGAGGAGTTACGAACGTTGTATGCTATAACAAGACGGACTTACCCAAGGAGTTACGAAAGTTGTATGATTAATAATGTGTATATCTTTCAATTTACCACTGTTCTACCAGAAGCAGTTTATTTCCTTCATCAGCGAACATCTAAACTGAAGTTTGGTAAGCGGGACAATTCTAAAATCAGATTAGGCACATGGGATCTATTGTTACAAACGAGATGCTCAAAGATACACTAACAATAAAAAAATCGAACATATCCTCGATGCTAAAATACTCCACAAATAATGTATTCTAGAGAAAATTGTGCATTTTCAATAATCTGAAAATAAATCTACGAGATTTAGATGCCGCCAGGGAATGCACGTTGCGGTCTTTGTTTAATAAATCAATAACTTTATAGCAGACAATTAAATTTGCATGTTAATAAATTTTAACAGATTACAAATTTCCATTCCATTGGTGTACATCATGTTATTGATTTAGGGTAATTGTATTCATTTGTCTGAGAAGTGGTGTATGTAAATATGACCGTGATTGACTTCAAGATAAAGAGGCAGTGTGTCTGTAAAGAAAATTACTGAAAACAAGTATGAAATATTGTTTCTGCATTCGGGACAAGACAGTATTTCTTAAGACCAAATTAGAAAAAGAACGTAGTGAATTTTAACTTGTAATAATTGCCTCCTCCCCTTAAATGAAGATTTGCGAGTCCGCATGAGTCCCTATAAAACACACAAGTGCATTTTTTTTGTCGTATCTTTTCTTTTCGTATCTTGTCGTACCGTTTCTTTTTTCTTTTTACGCGGATGGGATGGGAAAGGAGGCAAATTCTGTATTTTTGATTTAGAGGAAGTGTAAATTTTTCTCAATATTTGGTATGCAGATGAAGCATGCTTTGACGAACTAACATACACTCGCGCCCATGTTTTTTATTTATCTTTCCAACCCGCCCATGTCAATTGTCATATATGAGCCAGTTCACGGGAAAAGGGGACCTTATGCATTTGCGGAGACCACGGCTACTGAATACGTATCACTCCATTCATACACCGCGGGATTTTTATCTACGATATCGCCGTATTGTTAAACTTCAATACATATCAGCCAATCAAAACAACGCTTACATTTCCGATACTCGTACATGTGGAGGTAGCTAAGTATATGGAAACTTGAATTCGCTTTGCATTGATGACGTCATTTTAGAAAGGAAAGCTGACACAATGAAAGAACGAGCTTTATCAATGGACAGAAATCTTCATCGGATTATGAAGCGACCTATGAAATATTGTTTCCAGAAACGGCGAAAAGTGAACTTAATATCCCACGGGCGATGAATGAAGAGTTACGGAATGGATCAGTCGTGGGTGTCCGATGATGGGTCTTACGGTGATTTTTACAGAAATTGAGATGTTTTATATTTTAGTACTCCCGGGTCTTTGTTGAACACAAAAATGTCATTTTAAACGTATTTATTTGTGTATTAATTTAAACATAGTACATAAACAACAATGAAATTTTGTGACTTTACTTAATATTTAATACGATTTTGTAAAGTTATTCTTGTATCATGGGTATAAAAGACGTGATAGAACAAGAAAGGGGAAACATATTAAACACCATCAGACGAAAGCTTGAACAAAAATGCACAAGTTCACTACAAAACAAACGCATTTACAGAGAGCATTTGACACTGGCAACTGACCATTGAAGAAAGAAACACTTTACCGATAGGAAATGTAAATGTTTCTGTATGGCCGCAGGTAATTTTTATTTATTTATTTATTTATTTATTTATTTATTTATTTATTTATTTATTTATTTATTTATTTATTTATTCATGCATGCATTCATTCATTCATCCATCTACCATTTATTTATTTATTTATTTATTTATTTATTTATTTATTTATTTATTTATTTATTTATTTATTTATTTATTTATTTATTTATTTATTTATTTATTTATTTATTTATTTACTTATTTATTTATTTATTTTTATTTATTTATTTATATTTATTAATTTATTTATTTTTAAGTTTTCTTTTGCATTTAAGAGTTTCATAAATCACTTTTAATGGACAGATGAATTTCCGCATTTCTGATTTGTTAAAATAAACATGATAGAAATGGTTATTTATGAGCCAATGTCCTGAACATGGAACTATTACTGATAACTAACTAACCTTCGTCTGTGTATGCATGTTTTTTCTCTTATTGTGATCTCAGAGCGTGTTTATTGTAATTATTCGCTTCCTATATGTTCATCTGTAAAATGTTGTTTTTGCCGCCATTTCTAATCTCTGAACACGACAAATGATCAATATTGCATATGTTGTTTTTTCCATTAACGATGAAATTTATTGCCAGTTTGACTGTTTGGTATTATTTCTTTGAATGAGTATTATCAGAAAATGGGTATGTCAATTAACTTATACTGCGTCTTTCAATTTTAAATTTTGAAAAAAACAGTAAGTACTTTGTATATGTTTTTTGATAAATTAACCGAAGTAAAACTATAATGCATTTAAAATTAATTAACATGTGTAACAAATAATCCTTCCTTTGACGCCCGTTTTCAGTAGTTTATTGCTGACGTTTTTAGACAAGCACACTATCTGGGGCGGACCCAGAGCCTTAATTTGACCTATTCACAGTAACAGAGGGGAATCATGTCGCCAGTCCTAGGTACCATTCAAGTATAAAAAACACGTTTCATTGTAAAAAGAATACAACTACTGTTCAAATGACAAACTTTGTTTCTAAATGTAGCAAAATACGAGAGAAACATATGCACAAACAACCACATTTGATAAAACAACATTGTATATATGTGCCTAGCTAATATGCTTAGCAGTAATAGCAGTGTTTGTGGTCAGGGCGTGAAACCAATTATTTGAGGCCTTTGAAAAATTAGCTTCAGAAGTGTGAAGCGGTGTGACCTGGTATAGATCTGCGGCTGCATACTCACGACTCCAAATCCCACCCACACCCCGTTTTTTAAATGGGGTACCTTGATAAAATGGAAATTGTCTCCCTTTGTAGTGAATGTCTGAGGTATTCCATACAGCAGGTAGGCCCTTTTCGGAGGAATTTTTGGATTTTATCGCCTGTTCATTGTAGATATTGGAATAACAAGCAGTGAAATTTCTTACTTTTGCGTAAATATGAGCTTAAAGTCCAATACTTATAGAGAATTGTTATTTAAAAAAGAAAATGGAAGTATTTACTGATGATGGTAAACCTGTGTATCACAAGACAGGCAGAAAAGTCAACATGCACACCAAAGAGCACAAGTATGAAACCGAGTAAAACAAATGAAAGGACCTACTTACATTTAGGGATTATTCAGGGGAAGCCTACTCATTAATGTCTCTCACTGTTTTACTCTTTTCTACATTGACGTTTATTCATGTGCCATTCTCTAATACAGTTAATATGGTATACTGTTCCGACCAACCTCAGTAGAAAAACAAAACTATAGATGGAAGTTGTACGTGGAATATTGCACAGCGATCAAAGGACAGCACCATATTAAGGTAGCGGATTAATTCCCTAAGCTCCCACAGAGAACACCAGTCACAACACGAACGCACTCATTCGCTGGGAAAAAAAGTGTTCGATTTATCTCTTCGTCTGCTACATTCAATGAGAGACATTAATGAATAGTCTCCCCTGAATAATCCCTAAATGCAAGTAGGTCCTTTCATTTGTTTTACTCGTTTTTTTTTTTTTTTTTGCTTGTGCTCTTTGGAGTGTATGTTGACTTATCTGCCTTTCTTGTGATACGCAGGTTACCCATCATCAACAAACACTTCCATTTTCTTTTTTAAATAACAAATCTCGATAAGTATGTAAATGAATTTTAAGCTTATATTTGTGCAATAGTAAAAGAAATCACTATTTGTTATTGCAATGTCTATAAAGGAACAGGCGATAAAATCCAAGAATTTCAGCTAAAAGGACCTAACTACTGTTTGGAATACCTCGTATATTATCTAACAAGGGAGACAATTTCCATTTCACCGATGTACCCCATTCCTTTACAATCGTGTACATGTACGTGCCAAGCAGCACTGCAAGCGTGCGAGACCCAGCAGATCCTGATCAGACGGCTCTCGTCGAGGGCGGTATTATATGGATAAACACTTGTTTATTAAGCCTAACCAATAAATATCAAACATGTCCTGATCAGACGGCTCTCATCGAGGGCGATATGATATGGATAAACACTTGTTTATTAAGCCTAACCAATAAATATCAAACATGTCCTGATCAGACGGCTCTCATCGAGAGCGATATGATATGGATAAACACTTGTTTATTAAGCCTAACCAATAAATATCAAACATGTCCTGATCAGACGGCTCTCATCGAGGGCGATATGATATGGATAAACACTTGTTTATTAAGCCTAACCAATAAATATCAAACATGTCCTGATCAGACGGCTCTCATCGAGGGCGATATGATATGGATAAACACTTGTTTATTAAGCCTAACCAATAAATATCAAACATGTCCTGATCAGACGGCTCTCATCGAGGGCGATATGATATTGATAAACACTTGTTTATTAAGCCTAACCAATAAATATCAAACATGTCCTGATCAGACGGCTCTCATCGAGGGCGATATGATATGGATAAACACTTGTTTATTAAGCCTAACCAATAAATATTAAACATGTCCTGATCTGACCGCTCTCATCCAGGGTGGTATGATATGGATAAACACTTGTTTATTAAGCCTAACCAATCAATATCAAACATGTCCTGATCTGACCGCTTTTATCCAGGGCGATATGATATGGATTAACACTTGTTTATTAAGCCTAACCAATAAATATTAAACCTGTCCTGATCAGACTGCTCTCATCGAGGGCGGTATGATATGGATAAACACTTGTTTATTATGCCTAACCAATAAATATCAAACATGTCCTGATCAGACGGCTCTCATCGAGGGCGATATGATATGGATAAACACGTGTTTATTATGCCTAACCAATAAATATCAAACATGTCCTGATCAGACGGCTCTCATCGAGGGCGATATGATATGGATAAACACGTGTTTATTATGCCTAACCAATAAATATCAAACATGTCCTGATCAGACGGCTCTCATCGAGGGCGGTATGATATGGATTAACACTTGTTTATTAAGTCTAACCAATAAATATCAAACATGTTAAACATGATATCCGACAGTTATGACCATTTTATCTCAAATTGCCAAATAACTCACATAAAAATGTCCTGCCTAACTGCTGTTTATTTTTGCCTACATTTGTGTGAACAGTGCAAAATACAATGCCAACTTGTAATTGCCACAGATATTTCCTATCTGAGCCACGCTGCAGAGACAGCTATTTTCAAACTAAGAAATGAAACACGTGACAACTCACTTCTGATATCGTTTTATATCGTCATCCGGGTAGTCCGATGACGTCGATGTCTATTTTTAGCAGAGCTCTCTGTTGAGTTTATTTATAGATTTGAAAAGAATGAACAGTTTAAGTGATTTGTTTCGCAATTTGTAGTGTCTTACAATATAGGTAGTTTTCCAAATCATCTTTAATTAGACTCAAGTATGAGTTTATCCGAAATTGTGCACACATTTTCAAAAATAGTGGAAAAATAATGTTGTAAGCATTTGATATAAATAAACTGTCGGATATCACATTTAAGAGTTAAAGCAGATCATGTATTTGTTATAATTCCGTTGTGATGTTTTTGTCGTGTATTTGTCAGTTGGTTGTATATAAATGGATCAATAAAGCCCGTTCAGAATTATAAGAACAGATGAAAAGATATGGAGTCGCTTGTTTTTATTTCCATTCCAAATATTATGCCGTTACTGAATTGAGGGATAATGGGATTTTCCGGCATTTTTGCCGATACTGTGCAGCGACATTTCTATCATTATAGCACAGGAGCACTTATCAGGTGCCCAGGGACTGAACCCGGCCGGTCCATTATATTGACACCGACGAGTCAGGCGTAATGCTGTCCCCGTAGCCCCGAGCGTTAGGAGTGAAGCCACAACTAGCAACTTTAAAATCTTTGGTTTGAACCGGCCGGGGTTTGAACCCACGACCTCCCGATCCGCAAGCCGACGCTCTACCACATGAGCAATTGCGACCGGTCTTACTGAATTGAACGAAATGCGCAAGTTGTTTACTTAAGGGGTAGATATGTTCATGATACTGTATATATCAGAATACTTTCTTGTGTCTTGTGCTTACTTTTATCATAGTGCTTGAACACAATTATCAATCATGGTCGTTTTCTACAAGATATGGTTTGATAAGCATGTTACAAGCTCTGTTGTTAACAAGCTGAAATGTCATAATAATTGTAATACCATAATCTATTTTATCCCACCATCTCTGTACATATCGATTGATATAACCCGTGTGATAAAGATGAGCTTTTTTAACCGATATTCGCGCACCTGCTCTTAGCCGGACTACTTTTTTGACGAAACGATCAGGAATGTTTACGAGAACGAAACTCATTTATCCCGTAATTATGCTTGTGGTCACCCCAAAAATGTTTATAATATAAAGATTGGTTAAATAGAGCAAAAGAGGCTATTAAAAAATAGGATGAGAGCGGTTTCGATCTCTGTCCTGCAGGATTGAAAACTTAAGTAGCAGCGTCTTAACCGACTAAGCTAACCGGACACTTGATAGTGACATTTCGAAGTTTTATTAAACAACGATATAGAAAATTTGAAAACAACAAAAAATATATCAGAAAAATGAGACAACGTGTATTGCAGGAACATGATTAAAATTGTTTAGTAATAAAATCAATAAAAGTATGAATTTGTAGTCTGCAAAAATAAAAACAACTGTCTAAATGTCAGATCATGCGAGTCCCCGTTGTTTTGATGTTATTTAGTGTGAATTGAAAGAATGTGATGAAGAATTGTGTAAAAACCTAAGCAGTGTTGAAGAGATAAGCTACGAGGATTTCGAGGCAAAATCTGGCTTTAATCCGACTATTTTGCAGAAGGAAATTGAATCTGTGGTGACTGTCTCAGATTGCATCATCTGCCTAATCTTAGGACAGACCCTGATGATCAAATGTCGCTACATGATGAACATTAAAATGGTTTAGATAGAGCTCGATCTCTAGTCGAACCAAATACAGCTGAATGCACAGATCTGGACAAATGTGCTAAGAAATCACAGTTTCTAGACGTAAACATGAACACCAACCCACCACCTTCAATCCCAACATTTCTCCAAATTTCGCAAGCCACCCTGTCAAAAACACAACTATCTTCGAAATTTTAAAGCGCTATATTCAATGTTCATAATTTCAATGTCATCAACAATTAAAATCCATAAGCTACTGTTTGTTACATCCACAAACACACACAAACCTCGAATGTAATTCGCGTTTCTTAATGCCAGGTGCGTAGCAACTTCAATGTTACACGACCTTGACATTACACACTACATGTATAACTTTACACGATGGTGTGTTTTTTGTTGTTCTTTTTTTCTAACCATTTTTTTTTTAGTTATCGTAATCAATAAAATTACAACCTTATGTAAAGCGTAAATAAAATAAAAGAAATAACATGTTTATTGTCTTATGTTTTATTGTAAAATAGAACTATTTCTTATAGCCGAACTACTCTACTGCTCGCGCATGAATTTCGTGTATTGCATTGGAATGTCAGATCATGTAAGGGAGGAGCAGTAGCGGTAAATTTATATGTTTCCCTTTAAAAAGCTGTTGATGGTGGGATAAAAAGAATACCAGGTTAGTGTTGATATAGATAAATGTTATCATGCGATATTCTTAGCCTCGCATGATAACATTTATCTATATCAACACTAACCTGGTATTCTCTATATATCACATATGTGATGTGACATTATTGTTGTATCATATTACATTCGTGAAAAAAGATTTAAATACGTACATATCAGATCACAAATACAAATATTGATTCAAATACGAAAAAACAACATGTATATGCAATACATACATGTATTATGATACTTTGACCGATAAACGATAACAATTTTAATCACACACACACGCTAATGTCATGAGTTTCGTTTCGGTAACGATTGATAGCCTCCCAAAGATAGGCTAAACTTGAAATATCATAAAGTAAACTTGTACATTTTTCCAATTTACATTTTTTTCAACCATTGAAAATCATGTCTTTAAGGTTTAAATATAATAGTTTACATTTATCATGAACTCTTAAACAAGTTTGCCATCGTACACAATCAAATTGCTGATTTTAAAACTTGATCTTATGGAGGACTACATGCGTCGCCCTCCGCGGGAGCGCACTAGGGGAAATAACTGTCTCAAAGATAAGCCTAAATCTCTACAGTGTTGTCTTCCTTGTCATTTTCCAATTCATCAGCCAGGCTACACCGATTCAACAGAATTTAGTGCACTGTCTTAACATTTGTTGACTTCAGTGAATATATTTGGTTAATTATTACATAAACAAAAATATATTTCCTAAGGTAACATGTAATTACTTAATGCGATTTGTTCACAGCTGGTCAAATTTGATTATAATATTTTTGTATTTTTTAACAAGAATTACCAATAAATAAAAATTAATATTAAATCTAATATTTAATACATGGACGTATAGCACTTAAAACAAATAAAATAATTTAACCACTTGTGTAACTTCCTTATAATTAATGTCTGTCATAGCTTGAAAAGGGGGAGCATGAATGACCTGAATTAGCATGTTTCAGCGGTAGTAAAAATGTTTAAGTAATATAAACATACAAGATATAACTACATTTTTTTTGTATTTAAACAATTGCTATATTTACATTCAGACTCTTTAATGCTGATAAATCTGAAAAACATCAAAACTGAAATACTAAAACCTACTAACTAAAAAAACTATAACAGAATGTTACGATACATGTCGGAGTTATCCGAAGTTACCCGATGTATCTTGAGTGTTTCCGTGATGACGGGAATGGAGACATTATTTGTTTAATACAAGATTGTCGAACACAGCTAGGGTTGATAAGCTCCAACTTTTCCGCGTTATCTTATTGCTAAGTCCTCTCCGTGTTAACTCTACGATGTACACAGTGTTTATAATCTGTCAGTGACTTTCAAATTATTGAACTGAAAGTTACCCGTTGTGTATGGAAACACGTTGTTATTACTAATTTATTGTTATTACTAATATACCCTTCTTAAACGTCGATGTGGGAATTACAGTTCAGTTGTTATATTCGTTCGTAAGGATTCGGAATACTATGGTAAAAAAAAAAGGCGCACAGTTAAAGGTAAGTTAGTGTGTTCGTTTATAGTATATGCTGTATGTACGTTGTTTATACATGTATATTGTATATATTAGCTCCGAATGTAGATAAACTTTACAGTGGAATCGGAACTGTATCGTAGAACAAAAGCGTCCAATTCAGGCGTGTATATGATAGTTTCCACTCAGTAAAAATCCCTTATCTTGGCAGCCATCTTTGATGGTAACTTCAAGGGATTTTCATATGAATTGTATAGAAGTGTAAATTTTATTTTCTTGCAATTGCTTCGTTTGTGGTCCGAAAATTAAAAGCTATACACCACTGGAAAGCTCTTGATATTCATATTTTTAGAATGCAATATTTTTACAATTGATAAATGCACACAGAATTAATACACAGAAAAAAATAAAAATATTGGCTCATACTTAAAACAAAATGAACAGTGTATCATTTTCGGTTGTATTTCTTTAACCTTTTAAACTATCAAAATATAGTTTTGATACTGAAAATACTTTATAAAAGCTGTAAAAATTTGATATAATATTCAGTAAAAAAGACTGACAAATAAAAACACAGTGGTGAGTTTAATACAGCACATATTTCCCGATTTCCGCCTGCATTAGCTTCTGCCCACAAAAATGGCTGCCTTAAACTGGTTTATCAGTGTCGATTACATCACATGGCAACTATCTAATTTGATCCGATTTGTTTTTGTTTGTTTTTTTAAGTTACGCACAATAACAAGGAAAATAACCTTTGTAGTAATACTTATATTTGTTTTTTTAAAGCATAACAGGTAAAATGCGAGAAACTTTGTGCAAAATCTGAACGACTTAAATCCTGACGTGTATAAGTTTAATCCTTTTAAACCTTTACAACTTGATTGGTGTGGAAATATGATTTTATAACATAGAAACTACGGATATCAAATATATCATTTATTACCCCGGTTAGGCATTGACTTTTTGGTGTTTTTGGTGTTTTTCGGATTTCCGATTTTTAGCACTGAGTTTACGCACGTGTTTAAAGTGCGTATTGGCAGAAACGCGCCTGGTATTTAATTCGATTTCATTGGATATTAACCAAAACAGTGGAGACCTTGGCGTAGTGATAGAGTCGTCGATTTGTTAGTCCTCTGACTGCTTAGCCTCTCACCGCTGGGTTCGAGTCCCGTTCCCGGCGAATGACTTAATGTGGGAAGGTCTTCCAGCTGACTGGCGGTGCGCCGGTGGTTCTACCCAGACATTTGTCCGGGGTCTTCCTCCACCAAAAAGCTGGACGTTGCTATAGCGATCATAATTGGTCGCAACAAAAAAGCAAAACAAAAAAACAAAACAAACAAAAAAAGCCAATAACAATAATACAAAGGCTAGAATATTGATATTTGAAAGATCCCGCTACAAGTTGCCTGTGTTAGACTTAAATGGATGTCGTGCTGTAAGATCAAAAACATTAATTTCATTTTGTGAGCACTATGTATGCAAATACGTCACAGTTAGCTACAGTTAGAAATAAAGAAATATTTAAAACCATAAGATTGCAGATATAGAGATAATGTATAAGATAAATTAATTATAACCGGATTATTTTAAAGGCGGCATCCAACAGTTTGCCAGTATCAAAGACATGTAACAATATCTTACCACTGCATTAGGGAATTTGGTCATAATTCCCACACAACTCATAATTAAGTCTAAGAAGACGGGGTTGAACAGTACCAATATTTTAAGAGGGTACACATCGCGAACATTGTAAATGTTCATTCTCTCAAAATCTATAAATAAGCACGACACAGAGATGCTTAAAATAGATATTGACGTCAGAGCGGATTACTTAGATGACGATATATCGTGATCTCAAAAGTAAGTTGTCACGTGGTTTCCTTAGTTTTATAATAGCTAACTATACATAGTGGCTCAGATATGAAATACAGTTTTGTAATGACAAATGGGGTGTCCTGTTTTACTTTTCATATAGGTGTAGGGCACCAATAAACAACGTTTCGCGATCTTTTTAGGGAACAATAATTTATTTGGATGCAGGAGAGAAAACAAAATGGGCCAGACTGTTGGATATTTCCTAAACGTGGAATCCAACTGTTTGACTTTATCTAATATACGTTACAACATATGACTTCAGTTTGTGTTATTTATGCATAGTTTCTGTAGAAAAAAATCATACTTCAGTCTAAGCTTTGACGATTTTCAACATTATCTCAAATTTAGGGCAGTAAAACTCAGTAATTGACACTTTCAAATTTATAAATAGGGTAGATTGGTATTCCAGCTTAAAATAGACATCCGCGTCACAGCGGATGACGTATATGAGCTAAAACATAAGTGGTCACGTGGTTGTCTTAGCTTAAAAATAGCTAACTGTGCAGCGTGGCTATGATAGGAAGTACATGTCTGTAATGACGATTGTGCCGTTATGGTATAATTTTCAGACAATTGTAGGGCATCAATTAACAGCATTTTTGAGAGATCTGACAGTATGACAGTCCACTGCTCTACCGACTACGCTGTCTAAGTATAGACCTGTTGAAAGTAGGTTTAGACCATATTTGGTCTAATGTTTTAATTTCAATAACATTGACGAACTATTTAAAGGTGTATCCGACAGTTTGGACCCAAATTTCTTTTTTCATATAATCAAATAGGTCCTTGTTGCCTGAAAAGATCCTTTAAATTTGCTTCTCATTGATGCCCTAGGTCTGTGTAAACAGTCAAGCATAAATCACCACTCGTCATTGCAAACAGGTATTTCCTATCTGAGCCACGCTACAGAGAGAGAGCTATTTTTAATCTTAGAAAACCACGTGACCACTTACTTTCGAGAACACTTTTATAGTCATCCGGGTAATCCGCTCTGACGTCGATATCTATTTTTAGCAGAGACCACTATCAAGCTTTTTAAACAATTAGAAAAAATCACATTCAGAGTGATTTTCTTCGCGATTAGGTCTGTCTTAAAATTCAGTTAGGGTTCAAACTCGTATTTATTAAGACTTAAGTATACAAAAATGTGCCAAAATTCTTAAAGCGGTGGTTCGATATTGTTATATGCATTTTATATAGGCAAACTGTCGGATACTACATTTAAGACAGTGTCCTATTCTAAGCTTGTTTGCTTCCTGAACGAGATTGGTATTCTTGATAAGTTATACATTTTTAAACTGTTTATTTTACTTACGTTATATATTTTATTTTTTTATATGTTATCCTATTTTTCGATGATAATTAACATTATTTTTACATGGTAGATTTTTATATTTCTACTCACGTATTTTAATTTTAACCTGGTTATAGTCTATTCTCGTTAAACTTTAATGTAGTCGGCGTCTTGTGACCTATTAGGAGTCGATGTGCCGTAAATCCCCAAATACAAATACAAAGTAGGTTTATTGTACAATGAAACCGTCACAATGTTTACCTACACATTTCAACGTAACAATGTTATGGCTTCGACCGGTTACAAGAGAACAGAGAAGCGAAGTCCTTACACGTCATTGCAAAGAGGTAATACCTGTCTTAGCGACGCTGCAGAGATAGTGTGTGTGTGGTGGGGGGGGGGGGGGGGGGGGGGGGTGTTCAACCAGGAAAACCCCGTGACAATTTATTTATTTTTGACATCACGTAATATCGTCATCAGGGTAATCCGGCTGTGACATCAAAATCTATTTGTAGCAGAGACCATGCTTTTTTCGTGCTGTTTATAGAATTAAAAAGAATTCACCTTTAAGGTGATGTTTGTTCGCGAGTAGTACACAGTCTATCAATATAGTGAGTGTTCAAAATCACCTGCACTTAGACAAAAGTATAAGTTTATGCAAACCATATGCCCAAATTCCGCCAAAGCAGAAGTAAGATATTGTTACACATATATTATTTTAATTTAACCTTTAAAGTCGCACCACAGAAGGGGGCCAATCGCTCTTGTTTTGTCCAATCAACTGTGCTATGTACTTTTGTTTTTGTACCGCTTACATTGTGCCAAGGCAGCTTACACGAGAATATGCTTGAGGCCATAAACGAATTACACACACACACACACACACACACACACACACACACACACACACACACACACACACACACACACACACACACACACACACACACACACACACACACACACACACACACACACATACACTGACACACACACGCACACACACACACACACACACACACACACACACACAAACACACACAGACATACACACTCTCACACACGCACAGAGAGAGAGAGATGGAGAGAGAGAGAGAGAGAGAGAGAGAGAGAGAGAGAGAGAGAGAGAGGAGAGAGAGAGAGAGAGAGAGAGAGAGAGACTGGTGTGCTATTGTCTATTGTACAATTGACATATGCAATCAGGGTGTTTATAATCACACATTGATAAGGCGGAAGTGTCATCTCACCGGTGCATTGTAATGATGTTGATAACATTTTAGATTAAACCTTGATCCCATCTTTCCTCGAACAAGACTAAAGTGTTCATTGCAGTTTCGTCTTGACATAATTAACACAAAACCTAAGCATGCGTATTTTACCCGCCGATCCTTTGTGGTAGTAGGGGCCAAACAACGTATAATTAATACTTATATTTTATAATATGTGCTTATTTTTCAGAAAACACACACACTTTAATTTGACTTGATGCGAACTAACTTCCAAATAACACCAAATATAGACCCTGTGCACGGGCTTCATGCGACACAGAGAGCGCGCAGTGCTCGGGTCTTCCTATCTCAAAACTACCAAAAACCGCAATAGCTCAGGTGGTAGAGCGTCGAATTACGGATCGGGAGGTAGAGGGTTCAAACCCCGGCCGGGGCAAACCAAAGACTTTAAAGTTGGTAGTAGTGGCTTCCCTCCTAACGCTCGGGGCTAGGGGGACAGCATTACGCCTGACTCGTCGGTGTCAGTATAATGGACCGGCCGGGTTCAGTCCCTGGGCACCGCATAAGTGCCCCTGTGCTATAGTGATAGAAATGTCGCTGCACAGTATCGGCAAAAATGCCGGCTAATCCCATTTAATCTCATCCCACACCCGCTTCTATGTAGAGGTATTTATATCTCGGAACGACTCGCCTTGACAAAGAAAGTCACGTGCGCAGGTGTGTCTGTGCACGTGGGCAGGTCTTTCTTGAAGAAGATACGCCTACCCAAGTGCACAGATAGACATGTGCACGTGATTTCCTTTGTTAAAACGATTCGTTCCGAGACCGGTAACACAGCATAAGGAAAACAACACCAATACAGGTAGTAAAATGATGTATTTTTAAAATACATGTAACAATTTTTTTATGACTTTGAAACAAATACATTCATATGGCGATTGGGAAATATATCAATTCATTCTGTATCTCGTATATCATTTACTAAAAGAATAGACAATGCAAACATTATCAAGTATGACTCGGTTTAAACAAGATATTTCTGCATACTAAACATTTGAAAAAAAAAATGCAAACGTCTCACCCCGGTAAAATCCTAGATCCGCCTCCTCATGTGCACAGCTGTATTACTGTATAACTTGTAACATGTTTATATTTAGCATCGTAACATAATACATAAATGTTTGTTTGTTTATTGGGTTTATCGTCCCAGCAACAGTATTTCAGTTATCTGGAGACGATGTCCACTTGAAGAATATATAGTGCTGAATTCACTGTGTATAGCATGCCGTGAACACCTGGCATGATACCACACCCAGTCACATTATCCTGACACCGGGCCGACCAGTCGTGGAACTACCCTTATATTTGCTTGTGCGTTAGCAAGGGAGCTACCATTTTTAACGACTTTGGTATGTCGCGACCCGGGATCGAACCCAGGGCCTCCCGTACCTGCAGCCCACGCTCTACCGATTGCGCAGTACATTAATGATTTATGATATACGGTATATAAGGATGATACGCTCATTTAATAACAACCCATTTTACTATTTTGTCAACAAGAAAAAACGACATTGACCAAACATATATATGTACAAACATGCATATATACAAGGAGTTACTAACAAATAAGATTTAAAGGTGATATCCGACAGTTTGGACCAAAAATGTTTTCATTATACATCTTAGTAAACCATGGTTACTTGAACAGATCTCGTAAAATGGTGTTTATTGATGTCACACACCTGTCGGAAAACTGAACCATAACGT
>CM017564.1:46692501-46760809 GCA_007844125.1 Sinonovacula constricta
GGTAGAGACAGATACTGCAGGTCTAAAGGTCCTGGCTGGTAGAGACAGATACTGCAGGTCTAAAGGTCCTGTCTGGTAGAGAGAGATACTGCAGGTCTAAAGGTCCTGTCTGGTAGAGAGAGATACTGCAGGTCTAAAGGTCCTGTCTGGTAGAGACAGATACTGTAGGTCTAAAGGTCCTGGCTGGTAGAGACAGATACTGCAGGTCTAAAGGTCCTGTCTGGTAGAGAGAGATACTGCAGGTCTAAAGGTCTTGTCTGGTAGAGACAGATACTGTAGGTCTAAAGGTCCTGTCTGGTAGAGAGAGATACTGCAGGTCTAAAGGTCCTGTCTGGTAGAGAGAGATACTGCAGGTCTAAAGGTCCTGTCTGGTAGAGAGAGATACTGCAGGTTTAAAGGTCCTGTCTGGTAGAGAGAGAGATACTGCAGGTCTAAAGGTCCTGTCTGGTAGAGAGATATACTGCAGGTCTAAAGGTCCTGTCTGGTAGAGAGAGATACTGCAGGTCTAAAGGTCCTGTCTGGTAGAGAGAGATAAGGCAGGTCTAAAGGTCCTGTCTGGTAGAGACAGATACTGCAGGTCTAAAGGTACTGTCTGGTAGAGAGAGATACTGCATGTCTAAAGGTCCTGGCTGGTAGAGAGAGATACTGCAGGTCTAAAGGTCCTGTCTGGTAGAGAGAGATACTGCAGGTCTAAAGGTACTGTCTGGTAGAGAGAGATACTGCAGGTCTAAAGGTCCTGTCTGGTAGAGACAGATACTGCAGGTCTAAAGGTCCTGTCTGGTAGAGACAGATACTGCAGGTCTAAAGGTCCTGTCTGGTAGAGACAGATACTGCAGGTCTAAAGGTCCTGTCTGGTAGAGATAGATACCGTAGGTCTAAAGGTCCTGTCTGGTAGATAGAGATACTGCAGGTCTAAAGGTCCTGGCTGGTAGAGACAGATACTGCAGGTCTAAAGGTCCTGTCTGGTAGAGACAGATACTGCAGGTCTAAAGGTCCTTTTCTGGTAGAGACAGATACTGCAGGTCTAAAGGTCCTGGCTGGTAGAGACAGATACTGCAGGTCTAAAGGTCCTGTCTGGTAGAGACAGATACTGCAGGTCTAAAGGTCCTGGCTGGTAGAGAGAGATACTGCAGGTCTAAAGGTCCTGTCTGGTAGAGAGAGATACTGCAGGTCTAAAAGTCATGTCTGGTAGAGAGAGTTACTGCAGGTCTAAAGGTCCTGGCTGGTAGAGAGAGTTACTGCAGGTCTAAAGGTCCTGTCTGGTAGAGACAGATACTGCAGGTCTAAAGGTCCTGTCTGGTAGAGACAGATACTGCAGGTCTAAAGGTCCTGTCTGGTAGAGACAGATACTGCAGGTCTAAAGGTCCTGTCTGGTAGAGACAGATACTGCAGGTCTAAAGGTCCTGTCTGGTAGAGACAGATACTGCAGGTCTAAAGGTCCTGTCTGGTAGAGACAGATACTGCAGGTCTAAAGGTCCTGGCTGGTAGAGACAGATACTGCAGGTCTAAAGGTCCTGTCTGGTAGAGACAGATACTGCAGGTCTAAAGGTCCTGGCTGGTAGAGACAGATACTGCAGGTCTAAAGGTCCTGTCTGGTAGAGACAGATACTGCAGGTCTAAAGGTCCTGTCTGGTAGAGACAGATACTGCAGGTCTAAAGGTCCTGTCTGGTAGAGAGAGATACTGCAGGTCTAAAGGTCCTGGCTGGTAGAGAGAGATACTGCAGGTCTAAAGGTCCTGTCTGGTAGAGAGAGATACTGCAGGTCTAAAGGTCCTGGCTGGTAGAGACAGATACTGCAGGTCTAAAGGTCCTGTCTGGTAGAGAGAGATACTGCAGGTCTAAAGGTCCTGTCTGGTAGAGATAGATACTGTAGGTCTAAAGGTCCTGTCTGGTAGAGAGAGATACTGCAGGTCTAAAGGTCCTGGCTGGTAGAGACAGATACTGCAGGTCTAAAGGTCCTGTCTGGTAGAGACAGATACTGCAGGTCTAAAGGTCCTGTCTGGTAGAGACAGATACTGCAGGTCTAAAGGTCCTGTCTGGAAGAGAGAGATACTGCAGGTCTAAAGGTCCTGTCTGGTAGAGAGAGTTACTGCAGGTTTAAAGGTCCTGTCTGGTAGAGAGAGATACTGCAGGTCTAAAGGTCCTGTCTGGTAGAGAGAGATACTGCAGGTCTAAAGGTCCTGTCTGGTAGAGAGAGTTACTGCAGGTTTAAAGGTCCTGTCTGGTAGAGAGAGATACTGCAGGTCTAAAGGTCCTGTCTGGTAGAGAGAGATACTGCAGGTCTAAAGGTTCTGTCTGGTAGAGACAGATACTGCAGGTCTAAAGGTCCTGTCTGGTAGAGACAGATACTGCAGGTCTAAAGGTCCTGTCTGGTAGAGAGAGATACTGCAGGTCTAAAAGTCCTGTCTGGTAGAGAGAGATACTGCAGGTCTAAAGGTCCTGTCTGGTAGAGACAGATACTGCAGGTTTAAAGGTCCTGTCTGGTAGAGAGAGATACTGCAGGTCTAAAGGTCCTGTCTGGTAGAGAGAGTTACTGCAGGTCTAAAGGTCCTGGCTGGTAGAGACAGATACTGCAGGTCTAAAGGTCCTGTCTGGTAGAGAGAGTTACTGCAGGTCTAAAGGTCCTGGCTGGTAGAGAGAGTTACTGCAGGTCTAAAGGTCCTGTCTGGTAGAGACAGATACTGCAGGTCTAAAGGTCCTGGCTGGTAGAGACAGATACTGCAGGTCTAAAGGTCCTGGCTGGTAGAGACAGATACTGCAGGTCTAAAGGTACTGTCTGGTAGAGAGAGATACTGCAGGTCTAAAGGTCCTGTCTGGTAGAGACAGATACTGCAGGTCTAAAGGTCCTGGCTGGTAGAGACAGATACTGCAGGTCTAAAGGTCCTGTCTGGTAGAGACAGATACTGCAGGTCTAAAGGTCCTGTCTGGTAGAGAGAGATACTGCAGGTCTAAAGGTCATGTCTGGTAGAGACAGATACTGCAGGTCTAAAGGTCCTGTCTGGTAGAGACAGATACTTCAGGTCTAAAGGTCCTGTCTGGTAGAGAGAGATACTGCAGGTCTAAAGGTCCTGTCTGGTAGAGACAGATACTGCAGGTCTAAAGGTCCTGGCTGGTAGAGACAGATACTGCAGGTCTAAAGGTCTTGGCTGGTAGAGACAGATACTGCAGGTCTAAATGTCCTGTCTGGTAGAGAGAGATACTGCAGGTCTAAAGGTCCTGTCTGGTAGAGACAGATACTGCAGGTCTAAAGGTCCTGTCTGGTAGAGACAGATACTGCAAGTCTAAAGGTCCCATCTGGTAGAGACAGATACTGCAGGTCTAAAGGTCCTGTCTGGTAGAGAGAGAGATACTGCAGGTCTAAAGGTCCTGTCTGGTAGAGAGAGATACTGCAGGTCTAAAGGTCCTGTCTGGTAGAGACAGATACTAGACTATTCGAATAGATGCTACATATATGTTTGTTTGTTTATTTATGGGTTTATCGTGCCACCAACAGTAGTTCAGTTATCTGGAGACGGTGTCCACTTAAAGCAGATATTGTGCTGCCTTCACTGTGTATAGCATGCCGTGAACACCTGGCATGATACCACACCCAGTCACATTATCCTGACACCGGGCCAACCAGTCGTGGAACTACCCTTATATTTGCTTGAGCGTTAGCAAGGGGCTATACCACTACAATTTTAACTATTTTGGTATGTCGCGGCCCGGGATCGAACCCGGGGCCTTCCGTACCTGGGCTCGGATAGTAAATATATTTTTAGAATAACAAATTAGGAATCTCCATTAAAAGATAGCTTGTAAGCATACAGAAACAGTAACTTAGTGTATTATGCATGAAGCAGGACGAAATCCATACGTTAATGAATGCATGCCTTTTGTTAAAACCCAGAACCAACGTGTTGTATTTCTTAAATAAGATAGCGCGTGCTTAATCAGTAATGCGACCAATTGTTTTCATTCTGCAAATTAAACGTATGCAAAACAAAGACATTTGCAACAATGTATAAACTTACTTATTAAAATTGTCTGAATATCTAATTGTTTCAGCAGTAAACCTTGTAGCTGGACGTCAAAATTAATGTGGAAAGAATTTTTTTTTAAATTGTGTGCTTACATTGTTTCATAGTTTTCGAGTTTGTGGGACAACGTTAGTGAGTTATATATGGAACTTATTTTAATCGAATAAAAGGTGAGACTAACACTTTATGCAATTGCCGTGTATTTGAGCTTAACATTTTCAAAAGTTTATAGGGGACCAAGATTTTTTATTGAATTATCTGTAAAACTAAACAATCATTTTTTTTTAAATTGGCACGAGGTACTTACATTTGATTAAATGGTATGGGAGACTTAAATTTATATTGGTTAGTACTGGAGACTAACACTTTATGCAATTGTATGTGAGCCTAACATTTTAAAAAGTTTATAGGAGACCAAGATTTTGATTGAATTATCTGTAAAACCAAACAAGCATTTTTTTTTAAATTGGCACGAGGTACTTACATTTGATAAAATGGTATGGGGGACTTATATTTATATTGGTTAGTACTGGAGACTAACACTTTTTGCAATTGTATGTGAGCCTAACATTTTCAAAAGTTTATAGGTACCAAGATTTTGATTGAATTATCTGTAAAACTAAACAAACATTTTTTTTTTAAATTGGCACGAGGAACTTACATTTGATAAAATGGTATGGGGGACTTATATTTATATTGGTTAGTATTGGGGACTAACATTTTATTAAAATGATACGGAGGACTCACTTTTGTGTTTAATAGTATTGGGAACAAAAATTTCATTAAAATGGTTAAAATGACTTACATTTGTATTAAGTAATATTGGAGGCGAATATTTTTCTTGAATTTCACCGAGAACTTTTGATGTATTTGTATTTCGGGTTTTACGGCACACCGACACTTAACAGGTCATACGGCGCAGAATACGATGAAGTTTAACGTAAATAGGGTATTATCTAGTTTAAATTCCAATAGGTGTGTAGAAATATAAAAATCTATCAGGTTAAAATAATATGAAATATAACTGAATAGGCCTACAGGTAAAACCAATAAACATTGAAAGAACTCACGACGTTGACTTTTGATGCTTCCATATTGTCTCATGTTATTGTCAGAGAATAATATCATTTTGTGTCCATGCATGACTACAACGCTAATTGTATGTTGGCCAATCGATATATGCATGATAGTGCGGCCAGTCAACATATGTATGATAGTACGGCTAGTCAACATATGTTTGAAAGTGCAGCCAGTCAACATATGTTTGATAGTACGGCCAGTCAACATATGTATGAAAGTGCAGCCAGTCAACATATGTTTGAAAGTGCAGCCAGTCAACATATGTTTGAAAGTGCGGCCAGTCAACATATGTTTGAAAGTGCAGCCAGTCAACATATGTTTGAAAGTGCGGCCAGTCAAAATATGTTTGAAAGTGCAGCCAGTCAACATATGTTTGAAAGTGCGGCCAGTCAACATATGTTTGAAAGTGCAGCCAGTCAACATATGTATGAAAGTGCGGCCAGTCAACATATGTTTGAAAGTGCAGCCAGTCAACATATGCATGACAATGCGGCCAGTCAACATATGCATGATAGTGTGGCCAGTCAACATATGCATGATAGTGTGGCCAGTCAACATATGCATGATAGTGTGGCCAGTCAACATATGCATAAAAGTGCGGCCAGTCAACATATGCATGAAAGTGCGGTCAGTCAACATATGCATGAAAGTGCACACAGTCAACATATGTAAGATAGTGCGGCTCAGTCAACATATGCATGATAGTGCGGCCAGTCAACATATGCATAAAAGTGGGGACAGTCAACATATGTATGACAGTGCGGCCAGTCAACATATGCATGAAAGTGCAGCCAGTTAACATATGCATGAAAGTGCGGCCAGTCAATATATGCATGAAAGTGCAACCAGTCAAGATATGCATGAAAGTGCGGCCAGTCAAGATATGCATGGAAGTGCTACTAGTCAACACATGCATGAAATTGCGGCCAATCAACATATGCGTGAATGTGCGGCCAGCCAACATATGCATGATAGTGTGGCCAGTCAACATATGCATGATAGTGTGGCCAGTCAACATATGCATGATAGTGCGGCCAATCAACATGTGCATGATAGTGCGGCCAATCAACATATGCATGATAGTGTGGCCAATCAACATGTGCATGATAGTGCGGCCAATCAACATATGCATGATAGTGTGGCCAGTCAACATATGCCTGAAAGTGAGTCCCAGTCAACATTTGCATGATAGTGCGGCCAATCAACATGTGCATGATAGTGTGGCCAGTCAACATATGCCTGAAAGTGAGTCCCAGTCAACATTTGCATGATAGTGCGGCCAATCAACATGTGCATGATAGTGCGGCCAATCAACATATGCATGATAGTGTGGCCAGTCAACATATGCCTGAAAGTGAGTCCCAGTCAACATTTGCATGATAGTGCGGCCAGTCAACATATGCATGAAAGTGCGGCCAGTCAACATATGCATGAAAGTGCGGCCAGTCAACATATGTATGGTAGCGCGACCCAGTCAACATATGTATGGTGAGCCAGTCATATCAAACGAGGCATCCTTGCGTACTGGCTATCGTTGTGAGGTGAACAACAGATTTAAGCGCCTGACATGTAGCCCCGAGAAAGAAAAATACAACACTGTCGTATCCAGAAGATCACAAATCAGAACCAGTGTCATATTTTTGAGCATTGGCTTAGTGCTCATAATATATTGTGTTTCTGGACAGTGTCCATCCGTCGTACAACAATATGGGGAAGATAGGTAAGGGGTACCGAAAACAGTGGTACAGTAGAGGTGGGGTAGCTCTAATGTGGAAATGGGATCTGAACGATAAAATATCGTATTTAGACATTGGTTATGATAACATCATAAGCATACAGATGCAATTGTCCCAGATTGTTTGTTTATTGGGTTTATCGTCCCACCAACAGCATTTCAGTTATCTGGAGACGGAGCCACTTGAAGAATATATAGTGCTGAATTCACTGTGTATAGGATGCCGTGAATGCCTGGCATGATACCGCATCCAGTCATATCATCCTGTCGTGAAACTACCCTTATAATTGCTTGAGCGTTAGCGAGGGAGCTATACCACTACCACTTTTTACGACTTTGGTATGTCGCGGCCTGGAATCGGACCCGGGGTCTCCCGTACTTGGAGTCGACGCTTTACCGATTGCGCTACCAGGTCCGGTGTGTCCCAGAATGTGTTTATTTACATACAACAAGTGTATAGTCCATGCTCTAACTACCCTTTACATAAATACAAAGAACATTAAGACAATCTGCAAGATGTGATAAGTAATTATTCTAATAAGAGGCGCATTCTTCTGATAGGGGACTTCAATGCACATTTACAGTCTTGGGTTTTCATTAAACCTAACGATAAAAGAAGTTATCCATTTAATTCACTTTTACAAACAAACCAAGTTACTAGCTGTCAATACATTGTCATTATGCACGAGTGCCACGTCGAGCTTCGTATCATACCACGGTAAATACCACTCATTAATAGACCACATGATCATACCGACAGAGTTATCGATAGACAGTGATAGATAGATGGTTGAGCGGTGCACCAATTGTCGATAATTACTGTATAAACGTCAAACTCCACACAGGGTTTACGACATCGCTACGCTCGCTTAAAACCACTGCCATCATACAAAATCACGTGACGATAGTCAGATTAGCTATGACGTCTTTGCCTGCCGACAGAGACTGCAGACACTCGATCCTTTGGGTTTCGCTTTTATGGAGGAGTCAAACTCCATTATTACTTTGTGAATTTCTTCAACAGTATCCATTGATTGTTTACATTGAACCGGTGTTACACTGAAATTTCGCCCTCGGCGAAAGGACGGAAATGGCCGAGTTATTACGATTGTAGTGATAAATACATTCTTTTTTTTTTCTTTATCGTTAGAATTTGTTTTTTCATCCATTGCTAGTCGTTTTTCTAACATACACATTCATTCCGTTTGTCATTTTACTGAACAAAAATTAAAAGTAAAAAAATCAAATCCTTCCAGATCTGGAAGGATTTCTGTGTGGTGGCAGAGATTCTCCTTACTGAAAGGGGGAGATCACTGCGTTGGAGATTGTATAAACGTATCAAGTCATCGCCCAATTCTAGCAACATTGTCAACCGGACCTGGTAGCGCAATCAGTAGAGCGTCGGCTCCAGGTACGGGAGGCACCGGGTTCGATTCCGGGCCGCGACATACCAAAGTCGTTAAAAATGGTTCGAGTCGTATCAGTGAAGTAGATCATTATCTACACATGGGCGTTGATTGCTACACCTTCGAAAAACAAACTAGGATAATAATGTACACATTTTGTTCTAAAAATAAGGCTTACATTCTTCAGCTCCGCTCGGGTATATATCCCCGCCACTGCACTCGTTGTATAACCTTTAGTTGTAAATCTTATCAAGAACAGATACTTTGTGTTTATTCAGTTGGCGTTCAGTCATGTACATGTACATCGTACATGGCTTGTTTACTGTCGGCACTGAACTCTTTACACACTTGTTGTATGTTCTCCTTTATAGTCGATATAATAAAATAAATCTCAATATGTACCCATTGTGCTTCTCCATCTTATTTATGTGTTAAGTTCATATTACACTCTGCTGTGTCGCTCCTTCTGTCGAGCGTGTATTTATATGTCATATAATAACTTCATGATAACTTATATGATATTAAAACACGATCTTGGCTTTATTTGCATTTATATATTATATATTTGCATTTTTATAGGTTATTTATAGAGTTTGTAAAGAACACATGGCGATAATGTTTTATATTTCGTTTCGATAAGAAACGATATTCGCCCACGTGTGCAGCTAGTTTATTTACTTTTTGTATGTTTTAATTTCATGTTCGGCTTGTTCATACATGCACCGTTACAGTCGTTAAAGTGTCTGTCTTATTTTGACATATTGTTCTTCTTTATATCTGTATTGATGTATTCTACTGAAATTCCTGTTTAAATTATTAATTCACATTTTATTGTCATACATGTGCATTATTTAACTTTATTACCATACTTCATATGTTTATTTAGTCCCTGTTCATTGCCTCCAGATTGTGGAGGATATAAAGATAAAGAAAGTGTAAACAGTGAAGCATAAATCTCCAGGGCGGACTACCCGGATGACGATATAACGTGATCACAAAAGTAGGTTGCTACGAGGTTTATGACAATTTCTGCCTCGTTGCTCGGATAGGAAATACCTGTTTGCAATCACGAGTGGTAATCTATGCTTCACTGTTCACACAGACCTAGGACATCAATGAACAGTGAGAACAATGACATCAAGAAACAATAACTTGTTTTGTTATTAGAGAAAAAGTATTTGGTCCAAACTGTCGAAAACCACCTTTAATATCTTTTTAGCATTGGTAGTCATCTTCTCAGACAATACCGGGTGGGTGGGGTGTGGGTTGTAGGAAGATAGGGGGTCAGTATCATATACCAAACCAGGCTATGTCAACAATGTTGCAAATAAAATGTTCAATAAACTCGCACAGTAGGCCTACACAGTTTATAGTTTTAGCTTAACGACATTGTTTACTTAGGGTCATCAAGTTTTAGCAACATCTTCCGACGGATTCCCATTCAGTATAAAAGAGCGAGAACCAAAAGGAAATCTTCATGTCAACGGTCCTACACAAAAATAAATCTTGAAATAAATCTTAATATTTTTTGTTGTTGTTGTTGTTGTAATGATTAATGCTATGCTAATTGACTCTGCCTCAAACAGGCTATGGCCACGTCTACCCTAGCGATGGGCCTTCGCTGTAACTATGTTAAACAAACAATGGCTAAAATGACGTCAGTCGTATTGAAACTTATGCAAGTAATTGAGATAGGCGTATTTTACGATTGATTTTAGTTGTTTATACGTGACAGCTAGGAATGACTTACTTAAAAAACGAAAAATGTCCGGGTAAAATAAATATGCCATTTTGGTGTATACCTTCACATATTTATGTCTACGATAGATTTTATCGTTTTGTTTGGGGAGTTATTTGTATGTAATATGCTAAGTTCTAACAATTGTCTATCCTGTCTAACCATGGATGGGGCGCCTGTGGTGTAGAGGTAGAGTCTCGATCTGTAACTCCTCGGACTGCTTAGCCTCTCACCGCGTGGGTTCGAGTCCCGTTTGGGGCTAAGGACTTAACGTGGGAAGGTCTTCCAATTGACTTGCGGTGCGCCGGTGGTTCTACCCAGTCATGTGTCTGGAGTCTTCCTCCACCAGAATGCTGCATGTTGCTATAATGATTATAAATGGTCGCTGCAATGCATTTCAAAAATAAAACAAACTAACCAAGGGTTGGTCAGTGCGAAAAACGTGGTAAATCCCGTTATCTGATTGGATTAGACAAGGCTTGTCCGTCAAATACACGAGGAAGAGTCAAGTGATTCCTTTAGATTCAATGTTCATGGAATTAACTAATTCTGTTTAAAATGCCTCTAATTTAACTGAACTTAAGAATCAATGTAGTAAAGATCAAAATAGCACGTACAGTGTTGTAATTCAACGTTCACCGCTTGATTAAACAATACTGACTACACACATTTTCACGAACATCAGAACAGAACAGAACAGACATTTTTTTTATTTAAGATTTGTACATATAATAGTGTACATCATCTTTACAACATACGTACCTATAGATAATAAACGGGTCACGTGAACCAAAAACGAAGAATTTTGCTTTATCAAAACTTCAAACTTTAATAGTCAGCATGTATATAATACGATGTTAGAGAAATGAAAAATGTTTATGAATGGTAAATCTTCTGTAGCGAGTAGATCTAAAGCATTTAAATCTATGTAGAGGTCGGTAATTATAAATATATTCACTGTCAAATATAACTGTCAATGCAGATATAATCTATTACAAATGTATCTCTGATTCTCTTATATCTATATTTTATACAGATCCGA
The DNA here is from genome assembly GCA_007844125.1 of Sinonovacula constricta. Taxonomy (NCBI): domain Eukaryota; kingdom Metazoa; phylum Mollusca; class Bivalvia; order Cardiida; family Solecurtidae; genus Sinonovacula; species Sinonovacula constricta. Next base: position 46,703,522 of record CM017564.1, read on the forward strand.
AACCTTGTCATTTAAATTAAAACTACATAATATTTTACGTGAACCGCGTCCATCGTAAGAAATGTGTATATACTTAAATGACAAGGTTAGTTAGTTCAGATAGAATAGAATAGAATAGGGAAAGAAGCAAAATTTCCTAGATCTATACCTAAATATAGTAATCTTAAACATCACGCGTCAAGTCTGTGAGCACATTTATAACCGATCTCAACAGTATGGTGAGTTTTATCACCTTTATCCAATGCATGTATGTTTGTGTATTGACTCAAGAGATATTTAAAACCCCGCCATAAATTTAAAGTGTGCAGCAGTTAGATATCAAACAGATCGCGTTGACGCACTTAAGCTCCTTGTACGACTTGGGTCAAGGTCGAACGTATACACATGACTTAATATGTATGAAAAGAGTAGAGTTGAGCTGTAAGGCAATTAGGGTGTTGAACGTCAAATAAAAAAAATTCACAATTTCCTATTGGATAAAAATAGTGAAAACCTTAGCAACGCGTTTGAGTCTCCTAACATAAGGGCAATACAATCTTTTTAAGGAAAACCTATATAGACACATATAGAGCGGGGCGGGGCATTTTTGAATGTATAATTAGGTATGGCTGCAACAAGTTCTGTCACTTGTTTACATGTCCTTGGCGCGTTTGGGGTTGACTCATTAAGACGTTTCAACGCTTCCGGTACGGCCAAGGTTTAAGTATGTTTATCATCAATCAAATAAATAGTCCGGCAGCTGGTTACCGTGCACCCCCCCCCCCCCCCCCCCCCCTACCACAGACTTTTTTTTCATGGGTACCAAAATGTTCGTTAGGGTGTCAAGAAACATAATTTCAATGTACTCAAAGATAAAATCAATTGGGCTATATGAAAATGAATGGTTTCCATGGCAGCCATCATGAAATTTTGATAGGAGGGTATGTTTAGAAAACTGCTTATAACTTTTCCGTCAATGGTGACAGAAGTATAAAACTGGTGCTCAGTGAAAGGTTATTGAATGGCCATTATGGCCCTGTGTCAATAATGCAAATTAGCACTTATGAATATTTATAAAATGTAATAAGAATCTAAAAATAGACTTTATTTTTGAAAAGTTAATTAGAATATTTTTATTTAAAAGATATTCATATATCTAAACGAGAATCTAAAAATAGCCTTTATTTTTGAAAAGTTGATTATATTCTATTTTATTTTGAAGGAATATATAAAGGAACTCAACAGGTTCTAAATTTACATACATATCACTACTTGTCTAACACATGTTTGTCTAGTTTTATATGATTTGGTTCATTTTCTGATTTTTTATGATTTTTTCATCCATAGTTTGCTTATTCAATCTTAATGCATTACTTGTCTAGAAGTCTGCTTGTAACTAACCATAACATTAAATAATAATATTTATATCGTTACTTAAGTGGAGGCTATCACTATACTTAGATTTGAAAATATTGATTATGCAAATTAGCCAACATGATTATTCATACATATTATTGAGAATCTAAAGATAATGTCAATTTTGATAAGTCTATAATTTATTTGATTTTAAAGCCATATTTAACAAGGTATACTGTTTAAAAAGTTTACTAGGCACCACTATTAGTCTGATACGTGTTTAAGCTTTGCATGGATTGGTCCATTTTTTTATTTTGTCTGAATTTTCCTCAACACACGAATATGTTAAAAGCCTGCTTATAACTATTCATAACATGGAAAACCAGTTTTAGACTGGTCCTTTGGTGAAAGCAATCATTAAGCTAAGATTTAAACTTAACTAATTATGCAAATTAGTTCTCATGAATATTCAAAATCCTTAACTGCAAGCTTACACTGTGCACTTTAACACTAAAGCGCAAATACTAAATAAAATTTCGTTCATAATTAAATTTGTTGTATTTTTTCTTCCCTTTTCATACTTTTACATAGGATCTCAAGCATTTATCTACAGACCTTTCTCCGGGTAGATGAACGTTTCTAGTAATTATTCTGTTAGTGATTTTATGCTACACCTTCATATCCTTATAAATTTAGTAATATTAATTTATTGAAATGGATAAGGGCTAAACGCTTAAAATTGTTTTTGTTAAGTGAATGAATTATTATTCCTCCAACTTTCTTAGTGAATGAGGTACATACTTTTCTTGACTTTATAATTAAGTTTAATAATGTCGGAACTGCTAAATATTGTATAAGTTTTATTAATTCCATTAATTTCATTTTCAAGTTCATTTTTTATACTTTATAGACTGAGTAATCTTTTTGATGTGACACAAACTGGGCGATACCATCCTGATTTCAGTTAATAATCTCAGTTGTTGAATACAATATGGAATACTAGGTTATCTTTTTTTTTTAACAAGGAACATTTTCACCTTAAATGCAATCTTTAATTTTGTGAAGCAAATGTCAGATAAGTAGCTAGTGATCTTCTATTCACGTGTGTCAGTACGGCTTGAACTAATTTTCTAAGTATATTTAGGTTAGCCTTTGAGTAATTAACCGCTCATATTTTACTTTGTAGAGTATGCATTTGAGAAGAATAAATCCAGTATATTTAATACAAATTATTATTACAGACAGCATATTTTTAAGAGTCACACATTACATGTTAATGTGACCAAAGTCACTTATGATATAAACGTTTAATGAATTTTCAAGTGCCTTCAAATATTTGTACTCTAAAATATCACCTTCAGAAAATTCTTCGATTATAACCTCACACGGAAATTCAATATAAATTAATGAGCTAATCCAAATCTACCTTTTAACTTCCACTTGTATCTGTTGCCCCCAGTGAACAAGATTTCTTTCTAAAGTTTGCTTTACTTTAAGCTGGAATGAAGCAATTGCATTTTTTTAATCCAAATTAAAAAAAAAACGTTCAAATGAAGAACAACAGATGTATTCTCTTGCTGGGCCCATATAAAGTTATGGGTACCAGCCGCAATAGCTCAGGTGGTAGAGCGTCGGCTTGCGGATCGGGAGGTCGTGGTTTCGAACCCCAGCTGGGTCAAACTAAAGACTTTAAAGTTGGTAGTAGTGGCTTCCCTCCTAACGCTCGGGGCTTAGGAGAGAGCATTACGCCTGACTCGTCGGCGTCAGTATAATGGACCGGCCGGGTTCAGTCCATGGGCACCTCATAAGTGCCCCTGTGCTATAATGATAGAAATGTTGCTGCGCAGTATCGACAAAAATGCCGGCTAATCAAATCCAATACATTCCAATCCAATCCTATATAGTTATGGTAAGTTAATATCACCATTAACTGAAAAGATAAAATATAACACAACACCTAAGTCATATATTTTTTATTCATTGCTTTGCTTTAGTTCAATTGATTACAATGTAAGAATTAACATCCCAATTGAAAAATAATTACAAAAAAAAACATTTCTTTTAGATCTGAAGACACATCCAAGAATTTTTTTAATGGAAGAAATGATTTTTTTCCATTTCTTAGGATACGTTTTAAAACCGTCATTATATGTTTAAAATATAATGAATTAATTTGTCACTACTACCTAACATATCGGCCATTTAATCAACCCCCGTACGTATGAGCTACCAAATACCGATTGAAAAAATGCACACACCAAAATGGTCCTTTTCTTGTAAACACCTAGCACATGTTTCCTTCTTATGAGCTTAATACTAGTTATTTTGTACTGTTTATCATTGTTCAGTTAAAAGTTTTAACCAAATGCTTGAACGGAATTCATAATGTTGTAATCGTCCGTGTTCAAGACTCACTGCCTCTTGCTAACAGCTTATCGCACATATGTTTATTTATACTGTAAATGCAAACCTTGTGCACATATGCAATGTGTACAAGTTTAGATAACATCTCAAAGTGCGAAGACGCGGATGTTAAATAACATGCATCAACTTAACGTCCTGTCTTGTTTATTGGCCTGGTATTTATTTGCATGACCAGGAGTATATATATTGAAATTTAGACACATATTGTCTTATGCTTCTTTTTTTTTCTTTTTTCTTTTTTTTTCTTTTATTTTCTGTTTGTCTCTTTTTGTTTATTTTCATGAATGTTTAGAATATGCATGTGCCTATTATTTGCGCATGTTGTGATAATATATTGTTGCTAACCATGCTCAGTTATGCATTAATTATGTTCTATGTATGTAAAACTGTTCCTTACGTTGTATTGTAATATCTCCATGTATGGAGGAAATAAAAGTATTGAATTGAATTGAACTGGTACTAGTCAACAATAGACTTACTTTATTGTATGAGAAGGTGACTTAGAGTAAAAATATAGCAATTTAAAAATATATTAATTTTACGTCTTAATTGAGATTCATGAATGTTTATTAGGGGTAACTTGCATACTTATTATTTTTACTATCTAGAGATAGCATTCAATATACTCATGGTCTAACATTAATTTTAATCAGTTAATTATAAGTAATACCGTACAATACACCTATTGACAAGCAGGTTTCTTGTCAATTACACACTGGACTCAATGATGAAAATTCCATAGAAATTAAACGAAAAATGCAAAATATTGAAAAATGTATAAATTCATACAAAACAAACTTGTGTCAGATTAAGAGAGGTGTCTATTTAACTTTTAAAATTCATCAGTTTATTTAAATATTGTTTTTTTAAATGAAATAAATTATAATGAACCATTTGAAATTAAAGTCTATGTTTAGATTTTCGTTAAGATATATGATTATTCATGTTGGCTAATTTGCATAATTAATAATGCCAAACCTAAGTTTAGTAACAGCCTACACTGAATGAACGATATAAAATTACTCTTCAATGCTATGGTTGGTTATAAACAGATTTCTAGCCAAATTATGCATTAAGATTGAATGAGCAAAATTTCAATGAAAATATTTTTTTTTTAAATAATAAAAAATCATAAAATGAACCAAATCATACAAAACTTAGACCAACATGTGTAGACAAGTAGTAGTCTGTATATAACTTTAGAAGCTATTGAATTTCTTTGAATATTTCTTTTAAATAAAAAAAGAATCTAAAAACTTTTCAAAAATAAAGTCTATTTTTAGAGTCTCATTAAAAGTTATAAATATTCATAAGAGCCTATTTGCATAATTGACACAAATGGCTATTCAACCTTTGATTGAGTACCAGTTTTATACGTCTGTCTTCATTGTTGGTAAAGTTATCAGCATTTTTCTAAACATAGCCTCCTATCAAAATTTCATGATGTTTGCCAAGGAAACCATTACTTTTCATATAGCCCAAATGAGTTTATTTTTAGTACATTGGAAATTATGTTTCTAGACAACCTTGCGAGCATTTTGGTAACCATGAAGGGGGGAGGGGGGGTGCGTGGTAACCAAATGTAGCTGCCGGACTGAAATCTTTAATGTCACACCCACTGCACTGGGTTGGCTATACACCCGTGAGCGTGGGATTTTATTAATAAAGCCAATGTTTGGGTTAGTGGTTATGGGGAATGCAGTGGAAAATTGAGGTATATTGCTGTGTTCTGTGTTTTATTGTGCGTGAATGTGATTTATTGTTCTTGAATGAGATTGGAAGTTGTGCCTTTGTTAAAGTGTGTTTGTTTTATTTTATTTTTTTTAAATACATCGCAGCTACAAGTTATGACTGTTATGTTGACGTCCAGCTATTTTTGTGGAGGAAGACACCCAGACAGTTGTCTGAGAAGGTCTTTCAGCCGACCTGCGGTGCGCTAGTGGTTCTACCCAGGCATATGTCTTCAGCCTTCCTCCACCAAAATAGCTTGACGTCGCTATAATGACCATACTTCTGTCGCTGCGATGTATTTCTGAAAACAAACAAAACAAAAAACATTCCGTGTTGTTCCACTTTCTGGCGATCTGGCGATCAGGCTACTAATTATGTAATTAAAACAAGATTTGAATCAATATTGCAGGCAACTCATAATGTTAAGCATTTTTCTCTGAAGAAATTAAGCGCAAACAGAGGTCAAATAGTGTTACATTAATTTGATATAGACAAACTGTCGGATCCCACCTTTAACAAATGTTTTAGTGTTGACGTTGAAAATACATGAGATAACTGTCAATGAGTTGTTGTCGTTATAAGTACAAGCGATACTATAGCAGACAACATTAAACTGTCAGTGATCGTCGACGTCATAATGTTCCATCGCTGTACATACAATTAACAGTCATTATACGGGAACTAAATTCACTGGCGGATACAGAAACTTTTGGTGTTTTGTGTGGGGAGAAGTAATTAATCAAGATCCATTCAACTTTATCGTAAATACTAGATAAATATACACAGTAAGGGACCCAAACTTCGACGTAAGCAGTCAACAGACACAATTTACTTAAAACGCTAAATAGTTTAAGCTTACATGTAAGTGTGTGTTTTTTTTCCAAATGTTCATGTCGGAATATAGAAACAAGCAGGAAATATTACACATTGTGTACATATTACGTCGCTTGATATTCCACTCTTCCAGCTTCAAATTTACACTGGAATCTTTCATTCGTAATTACTCGATTGTCTCCGGATTTCTTGGTAAATATATTTTGTAGACATGGCCGAAATGGTCTTCGTAGAAACTTTTATGTAGCTTTGCGTTAAGTGGTATGCTTGACTGGACTGGCGTGTCGTTGTGTGATTATATTGTACACATTATCACTATGATCCATCTTTGTCAAAAATTGGACTTGTTGTGTTTGAAGGTAAGTTTTAACATGTTAGTACAGACAGAAATTTATGGTATATTGGTTGGCTAATTTTAAATATCAAGCAAACTGATGTGTCTCAGTGGGTTGTTGTTATAGTTACAAGTTAAAAGGGCATATTAGGATGGCTGAACGAAAATGTGTTTGGCTAGACAGACTGAAATCTAAGCTTTTACAGCTAAGTAAAAAATGAAATATATAAATAAATGAGCCTCTATCTATCTGTCTGTCTGTCTGCCTGCCTGCCTGCCTGCCTGCCTGCCTGTCTGTCTGTCTGTCTGTCTGTCTGTCTGTCTGTCTGTCTGTCTGTCCGTCTGTCTGTCTGTCTGTCTCTCTTTCTTTCTCTCTGCCTCTGTCTTTCTGTCTGTCTGTCTGTCTGACTCTCTCTCTCTCTCTCTCTCTCTCTTTCTCTCTCTCTCTCTCTCTCTCTCTCTCTCTCTCTCTCTCTCTCTCTCTCGTTCGACCCATGCGGCAAATATAATAATACCAACAATACAAAACGTGTGGAAAAAAATAATACATAAATCTATATACGCGCACTGAATATTAAAACGGCACATCTACAATTTTACCCAGTTTACAAAAAAAAAAACACAAAAAAAAAAACACAACAAAAAACAACAACAAAAAAACAAAGAAAAAACCCAAAGATAATGTACCTACACACTGTCATGGTTGTAAGAGCAAGTAACATAATACCTTACAAAATCATAAGCTAATGAAATTAGCATTTATACTATTAACAAATAAGCAGTAACTATACATACTGGATTTATTGGGTAACATAACCGTACATGTATGTGTAACTAGAAGACGAAGATTGAGGCTCCACTCGAAACACTTTGACTCTCCTATTACTCCGGAAAAAGTCGAGTATATAAGAATGTAAAAAAACTCTCGATTCGGAAATAACACTTTCTCTTGTCAAGTTATCCGAATCATGCCCATATCTGACGATAAACACACTGCTGGTGCTTATGATGATAGATTAAACGTTGTTATGATTAAGCGTTGCTAGATAAAACGTTGTTATAATGAAGCGTTGCTAGATAAAACGTTGTTATGATGAAGCGTTGCTAGATTAAACGTTGTTATGATGAAGCGTAACTAGATTAAACGTTGTTATGATGAAGCGTTGCTAGATTAAACGTTGTTATTATGAAGCGTTGCTAGATTAGACGTTGTTATGATGAAGCGTTGATAGATTAGACGTTGTTATGATGAAGCGTTGCTAGATAAAACGTTGTTATGATGAAGCGTTACTAGATAAAACGTTGTTATGATGAAGCGTTGCTAGATTAAACGTTGTTATGATGAAGCGTTGCTAGATTAAACGTTGTTATGATGAAGCGTTGCTAGATTAAACGTTGTTATTATGAAGCGTTGCTAGATTAGACGTTGTTATGATGAAGCGTTGCTAGATTAGACGTTGTTATGATGAAGCGTTGCTAGATTAAACGTTGTTATGATGAAGCGTTGCTAGATTAAACATTGTTATGATGTAGCGTTGCTAGATAAAACGTTGTTATGATGAAGCGTTGCTAGATTAAACGTTGTTATGATGAAGCGTTGCTGGATAAAACGTTGTTATGATGAAGCGTTGCTAGATAAAACTTTTTTATGATGAAGCGTTGCTAGATTAAACATTGTTATGATGAAGCGTTGATAGATTAAACTTTGTTATGATGAAGCGTTGCTAGATTAAACGTTGTTATGATGAAGCGTTGCTAGATTAAACGTTGTAATGATGAAGCGTTGCTAGATTAAACATTGTAATGATGAAGCGTTGCTAGATAAAACGTTTTTAAGATGAAGCGTTGCTAGATAAAACGTTGTTATGATGAAGCGTTGCTAGATAAGACGTTGTTATGATAAAGCATTGCTAGATTAGACGTTGCTATGATGAAGCGTTGCTAGATTAGACGTTGTTATGATAAAGCATTGCTAGATGAGACGTTGTTATGATAAAGCATTGCTAGATTAAACGTTGTTATGACGGCGCGTTGCTAGATTAGACGTTGTTATGATGAAGCGTTGATAAATTAGACGTTGTTATGATGAAGCATTGCTAGATTAGACGTAGTTATGATGAAGCGTTGATAGATTAGACGTTGTTATGATGAAGCATTGCTAGATTAGACGTTGTTATGACGGCGCGTTGCTAGATTAGACGTTGTTATGACGGCGCGTTGCTAGATTAAACGTTGTTATGATGAAGCATTGCTAGATTAGACGTTGTTATGACGGCGCGTTGCTAGATTAGACGTTGTTTTGATGAAGCGTTTCTAGATTAAAACGTTGTTATGATGAAGCGTTTCTAGATTAAAACGTCGTTATGTTGAAGCGTTGCTAGATTAAAACGTTGTTATGACGAAGCCTTGCTAGATTAAAACGTTATTATGACGAAGCCTTGCTAGATGAAAACGTTGTTATGACGAAGCCTTTCTAGATTTAACGTTGTTATGATGAAGCGTTTTTAGATTAAAACCGTTTATGATTAAAAGTCGTTAGATTTATGCGTTGTGATAATAGAAAATATTTGTTAGAATAATGTTTTAGAGTAAGAACTTCATATATAAAGCATTACAATGTTGTAATATATAAAGTAATATAAATATAACTTTTTAGCTCACCCGAGCATAACATGCTCAAGGTGAGCATTTCTGATACGCCGGCGTCCGGCGTCCGGCGTCCGGCGTCCGTCGTCAACAATTTAGCTTGTGAACATGCTAGTTTTGTAAGAGCCTTTGTTGTTTCAATCATGGTCATATTTAGGTTGGTTTATTACATGTATTTGCAGTTATATGGACTGATCATTTTCATAAATACAATAAAGCCTCAGCTGATGCGAAGTTTGTGTACAACTTTAAGCATAAGTAAACTGGTTGCCAGAAATTAAATACAAGACTTTGAACTATGCCATTATGCTCGCAAGCAACCACGTGTAGAGAGAGTGATTAGCATTTATAATAAGCAGGCGGATTTATTTGGAAATAGTGAACAGCAGCAAACAGAACGCCTGTATTTCTGCCCTAGTACTATCTAACGGTCTATTGTAAACACATTAAAGAAAGTGGAGTACTCTTTAAGAATGTAACACGCATTTTCTTGTGGTTGCGTTGCTAAAATAAACAGAAGAAACAAGAGTGAATAACGCGAAGATGTTGGTGGAGACCCCAGTAACAGTTGTAACCGGAAGTCACGGTAATAGGTTAACCGGAAGTCGCGGTAATGGATATACCTATAACTGGGTGGAATAGCTCTATGTTTATATATACAAGAAGGTAATGGTAACTCTTTAAACTATTGAAATCAATTATAATAAATCAATAATAAATCAATAATAATAAATCAATAATAGTAAAGCACCAATAGTAATTCAACAATAGTAAATCAATCTATAATAAATCAATTATAATAAATCAATAAAAAATCAATTATAATAAATCAATAAAAAATCAATTATAATAAATCAATAATAGTAAATCAATTATAATAAATCAATTTTAATAAATATATTATAATAAATCAATAATAAAAAACAAGTATACTATATCAATAATAATAAATCAATTATAATAAATCAATTAACTATAAATGAATTATAAATCAATTATAGTAAATCAATAATAAATCAATTATGATAAATCAACTACAATATATCAATTAGAATAAATCAATTTTAATAAATCAATTTTAATAAATCAATAATAATATAACAATTATAATAAATCAATAATACCCCATGAGATGTATGTAAGTGAGTTAGAAAAGGAAACAGTAAACGAGCCACAAGCTCGTGTTTATATAACACAAATGAGAAAAAAGCAAGAAATAGTAAGATTTGCAAACCTTAACTATAACAGAGCCAACTACACACGTGAAGGACTCTTAAATTTTAAAGGTGGTATCCGACAGTTTACCTGCGTCAAGTATACGTTTCAATATCTGACCTCTTTTTGTAGTATTTGTGCATAGTTTCGGCAGAAAGCTAATACTTCAATCTAACTTAGACGAATTTTAAAAGTTTCTCAATTTAAGGGCAATAAAAATCGTTAATCAACACTTAAAATGTTTCTTCTGTTTAAATCTATGTAAATAAGAACTATTGGGATTCCTGCTTAAAATAGACATCGACGTCAGAGCAGAAGACGTAAATGGGCTTAAACTGAAGTGGTCATGTGGTTTTCTTAGTATAACGATAGCTAACTGTGCAGCGTGGCTCAGATAGAAAATACATTTTAATAATGACGATTGTGTCGTTATGGTTCACTTTTCACACAGGTGTAGGGACATTCATAAATAGCATTTCTTGAAATATGTTCTGGTATCCGTCGTTTCTTGGGCTGTTTTATTTCAAACTACTCCCTCATGTGGAAATTTTAGATTGTCGAGGCTTTTATCTTCTGTACATATGTTAATACATGTTGTTTCCTTTTGCCGACTGACTGGTTTCTTCTTGTGTGTTATGTAGTGTCTCTGTATTGTGTGCGTTTTTGTCAACTTTACATTTACCCTGTTTGTCTGTGTCTAGAGGTAGAGCTAGTTTATATTTGAATACCTTTGGTAATTCTTATATGACCTTTTCTTATTGACCTTCTTCTCGAAGTTTCATACATGGCTGAGACTCATTCTAATTCAACAATGAGACAACGACGGATATCCCAAAGTCGAGACGACGGTCAGTCCATTTTCAAAAAATGCCGGATTGTTACTCTAGTGTTGGTCCTCAGCTTCATCGTGACGACACTACTCCTGACGCAACAGTTCGACATCCGGGGTAAGTGACAATGTTACATTTCTTAGGAATTTCATGGGAATCTGCAACATTTTCTAGTTTTTGGGAAGCCCTTTTAAATGTAAAAATGGTCGCCATGACTGTGTCAGGTGAAATGGCAACGTTGGTTTTAGATTTCTTCTAGAAGCTGAGAAAACGATACCAAAAGCTATTAACCTTTAATATAATTCAGCAAACTAAATACGAACACTAAAACCAACCTTGTTATTTGCCCTGACATGTATTTGCGGCCATTTTGGATATGAAGCCCGTGGCCGAGCGGTTAGAGGTAGCGCAGACTTCCCGAAAGTCGCCGGACCGTCGGACATGTCCGGTAAAATTTGGGCCGGTCCGGCGTGATTTCTTATGTTATCTGACCGAGTGTAATATGTTAAGAACTACCAATTTCTCTCGCTGTTTTGGTTTGAAACTGTTCTGATGGAAATGAGTGAGGATATTCGAATGCAATTCCTTACGTATTCGTCATCATGACAATTTGTACCACCGCCGTTTCCTGTATAAATTTTGCCTATTTCGCCAATTTCGTACTTTTCGTTACTCAACAATCAAAGTTGCGTCTTTGAGATATTTCGAAGGAGGACAGGCACTTTTTGGATGGTTAGAATGCTTGGGACGAGTGTTAGCAAGATAAATTGCTTAATTTTCAAAAGCTGATCATGTCCACTAGGAACTGATTTTATTATGTTATTATCAGAGATCAACATTTTAATAATTTGGTTAAATGTAGTGACATAACATGGTTAAAAGAAAACCCAAACACCCTTAATACTGTGTTTTGCTTATTTTATGCGTAACATGTTTCGGTCTATCAGAATTTGTTGCTGCCAGAGAGATGTTCACACTTTTTATCTACTTTCGGGAAGTCTGACCGCGTAGGTTTAAGTCCTTGTCGGGGCGAGAACTTTTCTGTGAGGAGTTGTGTTTTTTTCCAGCTAACCTGCGGTGCGCCGTAGGTCCTTCCCAAACTTCCTTCACCTATAATTAGCTAGCAGTCGCTAATATGACCATAATTGTAATGTAACAAAAAACAAACAAAACAAGCTAAAATCATGTAAATCAGGATCATGACTCTGCCTGGAAGTCTAGCGCAACCTAGCGCATCGGCACAACAAGACCAGAACTGTTACAGACAATAGACAAGTACAAGAGACCATTGATTCAAAACACCAAAGGTCGCGATCGAGGTCCTATTCAACAATGGAACATTTTTGCTGCCTATCATCAAACCGACTAAGAAACAGCAAAATCTTGCTATTACATGATTTACAATGCCATTTAATCTTTATGTCTTAAAATTAAATTTAGTAACGAGTTGTCTTTGGGCGCCTGGAAAAGGTCCAGGTACAAACAACAGAATAGAACATAACATTTGATTTGTACATTGTACATCGTCTTGACGACTGCAATTTAAAATTATAAACAAATCATAAAATTATAAACAAATCCTTCACATATGGAATATTAACAATTTTAAGTGACAGGTAATGCTGAAGTAATATTTTAACTACAGTCTAATTAAATTTTAATTCATATATTCACCAAAATTGAATAATAACCGAAATTATATGCATTAAAGAGCCGCACTTCACTTGTTTATTGAACAACATGGCACCTTGCTTAGGACTTTTCCAGGTACGATTACATCTAGACGCCGCGCGCATGCGTGTTGACAACCATAAGTACATCACAAAAACTTCAACGTAAACGGCCTAAAGAAAATATTGACAAACATAAAGATTTATATAAAGAGATACTGAAACGTGGCTTATACCACATTACATATAAATTTCAATTTATTCATAAAGGCACAGTTGACGAACTAGTTTGTAAATGAATTTCTCTTGCCCTCGAACTCCTGGCTTGCTCGAACTGGAAGGTTATCCCCGTGGGTTTTCGAGCGACCGAGGTTTTACTGTACTTTGTTGCAGTCTGGAAGTTTTCTATTAGTTTCACATATTGGGATTTTTAAATTTACTTGGAAGTAAAATACACTTATGTCAAGATGCGAATAATAAATGGGCCAGACACTTTGAAGGGTAATTGAAGCTCAGGTAAATGCATTCAGCTGCCCCGTTTTAAGTAAAGGTCTCGCAGGACAGAAGACAGACATGCAGCATTGTCCATAGTAAAACTGTTGCAGCAAAAGGCATACTAAAAACTAAAAGGTGGTATCCGACAGTTTGGAATAAATATTTTTCTCAAATTACCAAATAAGTCATTGTTACTTTAAAAGGTCCTTCAAATTGCTATTCAATGATGCCCTCCATCTGTGTGGACAGTGAGGCAAAAAATCCACTCTCGTCATTGAAAACAGGTTTTTCCTATCTAAACTACGCTGCAGAGTTAGCTATTTTTAGACTTGGGAAACCAAGTGACCACTTACTTCTGAGATCAGTTTTATATCGCAATCCGGCCAATCCTCTCTGACGTCGGTATCTATTTTTAGCAGAGATCACTGTCGTATTTATTTATAGATTTGGAACGACAGTCCAACAATAAAGGTATTGTTCCAAATCGTCATTATTTACCCCAATGTATGAGTTTATGCAGAAAAATATGCACAAAGCATTGGTAAGAGATATTGTTACATGTATTTGCTCAAGCAAACTGTCGGATACCACCTTTAATTGCTAAGTTTCTCTCCATATTTTGTGCTACATTTGCAACTGGTCATTAAGAAACCACATGGGTCTGTGTTGCTCATAAATTAGTGAAACATGAACAGGTTTCTGTATTTTGCTGTGAATATATAATTATTCCGTCCTGGGCCTCAGTAAATAGTTAAAGGTAATATCACACCAGGATACAGTTTTTTTTCATAATATAATATACATAAATAATATGTATTTTTAATCATCCACTATCAGTAACATCACCACCACCGCCAACATATCATTATCATGTGGAATTCTTTCTAACTTTTATATAAGCATAATATAGCAAATAATTAAGTTCGCATTGGTGTTGTAGAGTTCCTATGAATGAGCAGTAGTTATAGCGTTTTTATTATTTTTCAACAAATATCAAATGGATGCTCATGTTGTATAATACATTAGTTATATTCATTCTTTTCTTTGTTGGCTTACCATTTTGCCAAGAGTCATAACCACATATGGAATAGAGTTTTATTTATTTGCGATGATAAGCTTGATTATGAATTAGGACAAATTATACCAATTCTGACTCATGGATAATTCTAAATATAGCATACTTATTATTACTGTTTACTTATCTTAACACTTTATTGTTAACATTATGTACTGAGTATTATATCGTTTCACGTTTGTGTTGTAACTGTTCTGCCATGTATCTAGTGTCCTCATGGGTCTACGACCTTGTGGATTGTTTGAATAAACTATCTATTATCAAGCCACACAGTGATCAGTATCACTCCTGATGCATTATGCAATCGGTCTAAAGATTAGAGAACAGAAAGTTTTTCTTATAATTACACAATGTTGTGTAATGCGTTATTGATAACAAGTGGTTATTGTATTATTTGGTATTGGTGACATACGGTAACAACACCATGCCAGTCAAAGGTGGTATCTGACAGTCTGGGTGTTTTTTCTCTCATGCAAACAAATAAATTGTTCTTTTCTGAAAAGATCCATCGAAGTGCTATTTATAGATGCTCTTCATCCATGTGAAAAGTAAAGCATGACACCCCACTTGCTACTGCTAAAATGTATGTCATATACGATATACGCTACACAGTTAGCTATTTTTAAACTTAGAAAACCACGTGACCACTTACTTTAATAAAAAAAAAAAAAACACGTTATCATCCGGATAATCATCTCTGACGTCGATATCTATTTTTAGCTAAAATCTCCAACGTGCTTATTTATTGACTTGAAAATAATCTACATTAAAAGCTATATATTTTACCGACCTGTACTGTCTTACAATTCGGGCAAACTGTCGGATACCATTTTTAAATTGCTGTATTTGTTTTAATATACAGTAGGCACGTGTTCCAACCCAGGCAACACCCTTTCTGCTTCAAGTACACGCCGTCTTCGATAGGCTAATGTTTATAAGATGTTAAAATTTCAACCAACCAACAAACAAGCACACCAACAAGTCAGCCAATCAACCATTATCCAGACAGTTTCAAGAGATACCTTACTAAAAGAGTCTAACTATAACCATTTCTTATTTATTTGCTTTTCAGAATTAAGAGTTGTGAAGTCATACCAAGATGGCCACGCTTCCAGGATCAGTCCCAACCGCACAGGCCAACGTAAACACCCGCAGTATCGACCGGAAGCAGGTCAGCCGGTTCCTAGTTGACCATTTTGGGAAATAAACACTGCAAACACTGTCGATGCATAACATTGGAGAGTAACGAACCGTAACTCTGATGGAACTAGACTAATTGAGAGTAACGAACCGTAACTCTGATGGAACTAGACTAATTGAGAGTAACGAACCGTAACTCTGATGGAACTAGACTAATTAAGAGTAACGAACCGTAACTCTGATGGAACTAGATTATCTGCTACTTTGCACTCTTCCTTGTTGTCTGCTTTATCAGCATATACAAGCAAACTTATAATCGACGTAGTTTTAAAAACTGTCTTTAGTTAGACTAAAACGTGGGTTTATACAGAAAGTATGCCCTGTGCCCTCTCCCAACCCAACTCCCACCCTCCAAAAAACACTGTCAGGTTTTGTTAATTGTAATTTATGTTATTTGTTCAATCCTGTATGAGTGCAGAAAGCTTCTTTCACTAGTAAGGAAAAATAATAACACTGTTTGAGTGAAAATTTGTATTTATTGTAAAATACCATAAACTAATATTTTAAAACATTATCATTTCTTATCTGGGCGGCAAAACGCCACTAATATTTTAAAACATTATTTTTTTCTTATCTGGGCGGCAAAAACGCCACTAATATTTTAAAACATTATTTTTTCCTATCTGGGCGGCAAAACGCCACCCAAATACATTAATGTCAAATACATACATGTAATATAAAGAATAATGCAAAATAATAAAAATTCTGGGAACCAGACAGAGTGGTGGAGGTTAGGGTGAAGGTGGTTGAATCAAAAATTTAAACTTGGCTTCCAAATGGCTGACGCTAAAAAGAATGGCGTCAAATTGAATCCATTGGATGACTGGATCATGTGATCTGTATCTCGATTCTGATTGGACACATGAAACATGTGATCTGAGACCTCGATCTGATTGGTTCCCTTATTAACAATAACGTACAAGTAATATATTCTTGACAAAGAGAACGATTAAAAAAATACATAAATTATTTTATGTTCATAAAATGAATTTATATGGGCAGACTGTGGGATGCGCCGAAATGTTTTATATGTATAGACTATAGATCGTAATGACAGGCGAAGTCAATACAACGGGGATATTTCTAATAAGCCCTATTAACAGACTTTAATTCAGGTGGTGAACTTATTTAGTTTAAGAAATTATGTGTTCACAAGAGCTCTGCAATTTTATTACTCTTTTTCATATTTCAAACAGACTTAATTTCTTACACAATATTTCTTCATATATATTGCAGAGTCAGAGTATGAAGAAAGCGACGAACAACTTATCGAAAGAGTGAAACATATTCGTGTTTTGTGTGTTATACTCACCATGGAGAAAGATTTGACAACTAAAGTAGCTGCAGTGAACTCAACGTGGGCCAAACGCTGTGATAAACGATTATACGTCCTGAAAACCAACCTACAACACCAGGAATATTTAATCGTCAATGAAATAGAGACACGTAATACCATCGTGAACAAAATTCGGACTGCTTTTACAACAATATATGACACGCACTTAGATAAGTTCGATTTTCTCCTGAAAACTGACGACGACTCATATATTGTCATGGATAATCTAAAGTTTCTTCTCTCTCATTATAAGCCTGATGAGCCAGCATATTTAGGCTTTCATTTTAATCACTTTATCAAAAACGGATATATGAGCGGAGGTGCTGGTTACGTCATCAGTAATCGTGCACTACGTCAATTAGTTGAGCGTGGTTGGCGGGCGGAGGCATGTAAAGTAGTCCCACAGAAAGAAGACAAAGAGAACTCGGAGGATTTGGAACTGGGTCGGTGTCTAGAATTTGTTGGAGTACCACCTTTGAGTTCTTTGGATCTAGAGGGAAAAGAGACATTTCATGCATATCCTCTAGAGCAATGGCTCTCTAACAGTATCCCAAGATATATGTACGAATGGGCTCGACATCCCATTCAGACGGTAAGTATTTTAGGATGCGTCTTGTGAATGGATTGTTTAGTGTTATCTTCACGGGGCGAATAAAAAGTTCTCGATATCCATATTCATGAGATCAATAGCAAAATCTATATATCAATAGGGTTGCCAATAGTATGTAATGACTTAAATATGTATTAATCAGTAGTAAAAGACTTAACACATTGTTTCCGGCTTTTGTATATTGGTTCAGCTTGTAATTAAGACTCTCCATTAAAAGATATCTTGTGAGCCTATAGCAACAGTAACTAAGGACTTAGAACTGTTTATACTGCGGAGGTACTAGGTTACGTCCCTTACCCAAATCACTAGTTACGTCCCTTGTCGTTGTTTTTGTTGTTTTTTTGTGTTGGTGTTTTTTGTTTGTTTATTTTTTTGTTTGTTTTTTTGTTGTTGTTGTTTTTGTGTGTTTTTCTTTGAAAATCCACTGCCGGGAACGTCTGTTGGAGATCATCATGGCGAACAAACAGAATGAATTTATTACTGATGCGCGTCGATATGTTTATTGTGAACCAACTTAATAGCTTCCAACATAGTGTTGGTCAGCTGTGAGCAGCATGAAAGACATAGTCAACAATACTGTCATTTTTAAACAAACTATGGATCACATTTGTATTCAATATATTTATACAATTACAATACTTCTATTTTATGTATGTTTCTGATTTCAGGGTAAAGCCTGCTGCAGTCGATACACCATTAGTTTCCACTATATGCCACCTCACGCCATGTTTTACATGGACTTTCTTCTATACGACATGTCTGTGTTTGGTCACGCTGCAATACCACGGTACCCTGTGTTTAGAATCGGTCAAGATTAGTCCAGACCTAATAGAAGTTTAGTTTAAACATATTATATTGTCAACTACGTGTAAACAGTATTGGTGATTTAACAAGATATTAAATTACAAAAGGGTTGAGCAACAAGTTCTTAAACTTTATATCTGCTTTCCGCTTGATAATGTAGAATATGTATAAGTATATATACAGTATTCATGGCATTTTTTAATGACATAAAAGGTTGATAATGATTAATAATATTACTAATTGGTAATGTCTGAAACTGCACACTAGGGAGTAATCGAAGTGCGCATAACCGGAAGTTACGTATGTGGTTGACTGTGAGATTACAATGAAGGCATGATATCGTGTTTATAACTGGTGTATTCATAACTATCGAACGCCAAATGCTTACTCACTTAACAGATGGGAATTTCTACAGTGGTTAAGTCTGTGGACTTCGGGCCGGCAGGTCCGGCAGAGCTAGAACCACCTGTAGATGTGACAGGGCATATCGTCTCAGGAAGAAAATACAATGATATAACAAAGATATGGACCAACCGGAGGGACTATTTGTGTGTGTGTGGGGGGGGGGGGGGGGGGGGGGGGGGGGGGAAGCGGGGGCGGGCGATGGTAAGCCTTTTTTTAATCCACGATAAGCAAATAATGGTCATGTAATCAGTAAATACATACTATAAATATCGATGCATTATTATTTGTATGTACAGACAAATTGTAATTTATTGTATATAATATTATATATTCTTTCAGCTTAATCAATATATTTCTGTTCAAAATAATTAAGTCAAACTCGATCAAGATTTACATAGAAAATAACTTTTTCATTACGATTTTGATAGCACAAATATAACAAGTGAAAATATACATGCTTTCAAGTTAATCTGTGGCATTTTAAATATATATTATATGTAATAATGTATTTACATCATTGTCATCCTCGGTATTTTGTTTAAAAATATCATAATTCATAGTTACATAAAGATTACAATACTTATAATTGTTGTTTAATAACTATCATAATCATGCGATCTTGTCACCATTTTATCATGTTACGTAAGCTTCGTTACTTGTCAACTCAACCGCCATGGTGGGATGATGAATGTGATCGATTAAAATCGGAAAAATATAATGCTTTACATAAGTTTCGATGTTCGAACTCGGCTTCTGATTTACGTGCGTATAAGGATCGTCGCAACTCTTTTAAGGCTTACTTTAGAAAAAAGGAATGTGATTACCAATTTAGTAATCGACAAGAGTTGGTGAACAGTTTGGACAATCCTAGCTCATTTTGGAAGATTCTAAAAAGATGTAAATCTGTTAATTCTGTTGATGATAGCATAACGTGTGAAGAATGGTTTCAATATTTCCATGGCCTTTTATTTGATGTAAACTCACAGGCAGTGAATCATGATACTGGTAATGATCATGAATACGCTGATAATAAAGCAAATGTATTGAATGATCCATTCGAATTGTCAGAAATTAAGCAGTCAATTTTAAGGTTAAAAAATGGTAAATGCTGTGGTGATGATGGTATCCCATCCGAATTTTACAAATTCTCTGTCGACGACATATCGCCTATTCTATTGATGTTATTTAACAAAATACTCGATACGGGCTGCTTTCCAAAGTCATGGGGACACAGTGTTATAACGCCTATTCACAAGTCTGGTCCAACCAATATTCCTGGTAATTATAGGGGTATTTCTATTACTAATATATTATACAAAATATTTTCTGGCGCAATTAACAAGAGGCTGTATGATTGGGCTGAGGACAATAATAAAATTGATGAGTCTCAATCGGGATTTCGCAAAGGATATTCTGCAATAGATAACATTTTCTGTCTGCAAGCAATGGTCCAGAAATATACTTCTAAACAAGGGGGTCGCTTTTATTGCCTGTACGTTGATTTCACCAAGGCTTTTGATAAAATTAATCACCGTGTGTTGTTCTCTGCTCTAGAAAAGAAAGGTATCCACGGAAATTTCTTGAGAGTATTGAAGGCCATGTATGGCTCGTTAACGTCCTGTGTAAAATATTCAGGAGGTATTACTGATTCGTTCCCATGTAATATCGGTACCAGGCAAGGAGACAAAACAAGTTCTACAATTTTTGCCCTTTTCATAGACGAGTTATCTGCACTTCTTAGACAAAATTGTACTTCTGGCATCTTTATTACAAGTGAAATCCCAGATATCTTTTGTCTTATGTTTGCCGATGATATTGCTAACTGTGCAGAAACTGCGGCTAGGTTACAACAACAAATAAATGTTGTTGATCAGTTTTGTTCGAATACTGGCATGGAGATAAATCTCAGTAAAACTGAAGTTATCGTCTTCCGCAATGGTGGTCCACTTCGAGCATATGAAACTTGGTATTTCAGAGGTGTTCGGTTAAACATAACGTCTGTGTATAAATATATGGGATTGCTGTTCACCCCACAATTATCTTGGAACTTAGCCCATGACAAATTAGCATCTCAGGCTAGAAAAGCAATATATGCTGTTAGAAATTATCAGAAACCATTTGGATACTTCTTACCTGATGAGTGGTTTAAAATATTTGACTCTATGGTACAACCAGTTCTATGTTACGGCTCCCAGGTTTGGGTATTCCAGTATACCAACACTATTGAGGTTGTTCACAACTCCTTCTGCAGACAAATACTCCATGTTAGAAAAACCACCAATACTTGCATGGTTCTTGGCGAATGTGGCAGGCTCTCATTATGTATAACATATATGACAAATTGCATAAGATACTGGTGTAAATTACTATGGATGCGCCAAAACAGGTATCCTAGACAGTGTTACTTGATGTTGAAATCCTTTGATGATAATGGAAGAACCTGTTGGGCTACCAAGATTAAACAGTTACTACATGAATATGGGTTTGGTCTGGTTTGGATATCACAAGATGTTGGTGATTGTAATTTGTTTGTCAAGGCGTTTAGGAGGAGACTCAATGAATATTACACTCAACGATGGCATGGACATGTTCTCGACTCCAGTCGATGTTATCATTACAAGTACTTTAAAAGTATGTTAAATGTTGAACAATATCTATGCATTAATATTCCATTAAAGTTCAAAACAGCCCTTGTAAATTTTAGATGTTCAAATACAAAGCTTCAAATAGAACTAGGACGCCAAGAGAATATAGATATTCATAATAGACTATGTACATATTGTTTACTTAATAACAATTTAGCCATAATTGAATGTGAATATCATGCTTTTTTTATATGTGGAAAGTATCTAAAGATAAGACAAACTTATTTGTTTAACTGGTATACATCAGAGATTAGTAGAGATAACTTTTACCTTCTTATGTCAAATGCTGACCCTAATGTTATTAGAAAAATCTCTGAATATGTTTATTATCTAACATGTGCTCTTAAAGACTAGATTTTCATATTAAAATTCAATACTAAATTATCATTTACCTTTCCAACAATTCATTATCATGGAATATTTCCGTATATTATGTATTAATTCTTGATATTACGAGGCATCACTTTATCTATGCTTGTATATAAATATGATGTATTGTGGGCCGGAGGCCTTTATTTACCAAATAAAATATACATACATACATACATATCATAATTAATTGTATTAATATCATTTTTACAAAAAAAATCAAAATCATCATCATGATCCATATAATGTCACGTTCATTGTTTGAAATAAAAGTTATATTTTTAAACCGTGTTGTATCCTCATTGTCAAACTTTGCCTATACACATATCTGTTCTGTTATTGAAATACATCGCAGTGACCAATTGTGATCATTATAGCGACATCCAGCTATTTTGGTGGAGGAAGACCCCAGACAGATGTCTGGGTAGAACCACCGGCGCACTGCATGTCAGCTGGAAGACCTTCCCACATTAAGTCCTTTGCCCCAAACGGGACTCGAACCCAATCAATGGGAGGCTAAGCAGTCAGATGAGTTACAAATCGCCGACTGTAAAAACTACACCACGGGCACCCATTCGTTTAATTTCCCAGATATCCTATGGACGTTGACGCCACTGACGGCCCCTATACTCATATTAAATCCTAATATATGCATGAATCAAACTAGAACTTTTATTGTCCAGCAGGAACATATATCATTATGTTACACTCCGGGGTCGATAAATATTTATAATAACGATGTCATAAAAGTTCCTTCTCTTTACTATTACACATGAACATCAGAGTTCAACAAATTGATAACCTGAATGCACACAAAACTGCCAATAACACGTACACATGATGAACTCGACGAGAACCATAATCTGAAACATACAAATATAAAGTACTCTAAGTACTGGTCTAATATTGAAAGCTCATTTACTTAATCAAATAGTGGCAGAATATAATGATAAGAATGCTAGTGGCTCTGAATTATATGGACTTAAAGAAAGCATATTAAGTAAAACAGAGTTAACAAATATTTAAGGTTCTGGCAGTTATTATTACATGTTTATACCATTTATACAACTTACCAGTAAGTGGTACTGAAAATGTAGTTCTTTCTCTCATTCTTCTTTCTCAGTGAACCCTGGTTGTTAGGACTGAAAACGTGTTAAAAATTAGAATAAGTGCTCAGTTTATATTGTGCAAAAGAGTGTTCAGAATGTAACATTTTCGGACAAACCAGATTTGGATAATACATAAAACATAAATGGAAAGATACAAGAAAGTCAGAATTACAATATTACTCGATTCAAACAATCCCAGCAATCCAAGCAAAACATGTACAGAGCTAACAACAGCCTGATACACACCATAATGGCTCTCCAAGTAGTTACATCTAACTAAATAAAAATGTCTTCCCTGTTCGACGTCTTCGCACCAAAGTCAAATTCGCGGGAATAAAAACGTGCAAAGCATGCACTTAACAACCAATCACTATGATTCTTACATAAACTCTCGACCAATGAAAATCAAGAATTCAAGTTAATAATCAAAGGACTAAAAGGACATAGGTGCTCCTAGGTATAATAGTAAACAGTAAAATAATCGACCTGTCACATACTCCCCCGCCATGTAAAATGACGTCCCGTCATTTAACAACACTCTTATTTGGCATACCCCAAACAAACTCTATAAAGGATTAGACTTTTGCCTAAAACTTACCACCAAAACACTATAATGCCATTACTAAAGTTTCTTTAGTACAAACTTTTACATTGTAACACCATAAACGGCCTAACATGTAACTTAAAAATTAAAACACGTGATTAGTTTCATGTCTCTTGTACTCCTAGATGTATAAGATTTATGCAAAAATTCTTATACCAATATATACAATAAAAATACAATAGCTGATTTAATGAACAGTAAGCAAAATTTAAATAACTATTTACATTTTCCCCCATTAACAAAAATATGTCCAAATACATGTAAATACATATTAATAGTCCTTGGGAGTTTCAAGGTTCTCGGCTCCAATATGATCTTTTCTTGATCCTGAGGCTATAGCATCTCAAGTGTTTTTTATAGCTTTTTTTTCAGAAGCTATATGAGAGATTAGTTAATTTGTTATACTCTCCTTTATTACAAACCCTTTTATAGAGTTTAGCATCTGAAACAGCTTAAAGTCATATACATGGTTAGATTTACACAACTGAATTATATGCAAAACTTAAAATAATGATAAAAGATATAAAATAGATTATGTGTTCATTATAGTACAGATAAGTTTATGTGCTAAGTCTGAATCCATATCCATTAGGACTCCAGACTTCATCAGGGTATCTAAAGTTTGAATTTTTCTGTCCACCGGTTGGTTACTGTAAAGTTGATAATCTGAATATCTTGTAGGATGTTTTGAAACTCTCCCTGTACGTCTTGGTTGGGGCACAGGCACTGGTCTAGGTTCTAATACTGGCTCTCTAATTGGGTCTGTTCCTCCTTTATCATCTGGTTCCTCAGCAGGACCAAATTCCTCTTCTCCTATGTCATTAATATCCTCTCTTCTTTCTTCTAGAGTGTCTATTTCTTTATTTTCTGATCGTGTTGTTTGGCTTTTTGTCTTAAGTTGTACATCAGCATGACCTAATGTTGTTACTGCTCCTTCTACATCTTCTGGTATAGCCTCAGATATAGTACTTACCTCGTTAGTGCTAGTCTTCTCTGTCATCTCTATACCATTTGTAGCTACCCTATCCATGGCTGAATTCGTTTCACCAATTATTTCTTGTGTGTTCCTCTCCTCGTGTTCTCTACTCTCACTCACTCCTCCTTCCAGTTTAGGTCTATGGGCGTCCCCATACGAGAATACATTTAATGTATTATCATCACCCTCACTTTCCTCATCTGAGTCATGACTCTCCTTAACTTCTTCCTTGTCAATTTCTGCTATTTTTGATGCATCCTTAATTTCAATCTCTTCTAAATTTCTCACTTCAGTCTCCTCTTCATCCTCAGCATACTCCTCAATGGCATCTGCTCTATGCTCCAAAAGCAGCAAATGATTACGATGAAGAGTCCTTTCCCTTCCAGTAGTCTCTGATCGAACCCTAAACACTGGAATGTCAATCATGGGTTGGTCTGTAACAACATAGGCTTCTTTCTCAAACTTATCCGAGATTTTGTGCTTTCCATCAAAAGCCAGTTTTTTTACTAAAACACGATCATTTACTCTTATTTTCACAGTTTTAGTCTTTGGGTTGTAATACTTCTGTTGTCTTTCTTTAGATTTCTGTACATGTTGTTGTACAATTTCGTGTGTTTTAACAATTCTTTCTTGTAGGTCTTCAAGATATTCTTCTGACGATTTGTTGATTGTTTCTTGACGTGCATTTTCAAATACTAGATCTATGGGCAACTTAGGTTTGCGACCGAATAAAAGTTCATAAGGTGACGTCCTAGTGGAATCATGCGGTGTGCAATTGTAAGCGAACACTAAGCTGTTTATAAATTTTTTCCAATCTGTTTTCTGGTCTTCTTCTAGTGTTCCAAGCATTGAAAGTAATGTACGGTTGAATCGTTCCGGTCCAGCATTTCCTTGTGGATGGTATGGCGTGGTGTGAGATTTCTTCATTCCGGTCAGTCGACAAAGTTCTGAAATTATTTGGCTTTCAAAGTTAGCCCCTTGATCCGAGTGTAGTCTGGTTGGTATTCCATAATGCATCAAGAATCCATTGTAGAGAGCTTCAGCAGTTGTTCTTGCTGTCTGGTTTTTTGTTGGGATTGCTTCTGCGAATTTGGTATAATGATCTGTGATGATAAGTACGTTACTAATATTTCCTTTTGAAGGTTCTAGAGTCAAAAAATCGATACAAAGTAGCTCTAAAGGATATGATGTGTTGACATTTACTAATGGTGCTTTGTCAATATTGCTCTTTCGTCTCAAGCATCTATCACATTTCTCGATCCAGTTTTTAACGTCAGTTGCAATTCCTGGCCAATAGTATCTTTCCCGAATTAGTCGCAAAGTGCGATCCTGTCCTGGATGTCCAAATTGATCGTGAAGAGCCACAAGAACATCTTTTCTAAACTCTGATGGCATAACAAGTTGTTCGATTTCTTCCTCTTGTTCATGGAGTACTCTAAACAAAATTCCTCTTTTTATCCTGAAATTTTTAAACTGCTTTTTCATCGTAAGATCATGACCTACCATGTAGTGATTGGGAATTTTTTCATCAATAGTAGCTCTTCTCCATTTTTCTATTAAAGGATCTGATCTTTGTGCTTTTCTGATTTCTCTTAATTCCTTTTGTGCTAGAGGTTGTCCTGAATCTTCAGTTGCATCTACAATGTTTAACATTACTGGAAAGGTGTTAACAAATGGTTCTGATGTCCTAAAACAAATGGCTTTGACTGTTTGATCTTCTATCTTTACTCTTTCATCCTCTTTGTCAATCACATACGGATACCTGCTCATTCCATCTGCATCCTGGTTTCTTTGTCCAGCTCAGTACTTTATGTCAAATGAATATGCACCAAGGGCTGAAGCCCAACGCTGACTTGTAGCATCCAGCTTGGCGCTTGTCAAAATATACGTCAACGGGTTATTATCTGTAAGAACGGTAAAATGGGTTGTAGTGAGATAATCGCTGAACTTTTCTGTCACAGCCCATTTGAGAGCTAAGAGCTCCAACTTAAAGGCGCTGTAGTTCTTCTCTGACCTTGTTAGTGCTCGACTTGCATACGCGATAACTCTCTTTCTACCATCTTGTATCTGGTATAATACTGCTCCTAGAGCTTGTGTCGATGCGTCTGTGTGTAGTTCAAATGGAAGTTTGAAATCTGGATATTCTAGAACTGGAGGTGATGACAGTAGCTCCTTTATTTTCTTAAAAACTGCTTCTTCCTTTTCTGTCCATTTCCAATCTTTCTTTGTCTTTGATCCTTTCTTCACCGATGTAGGCGGCAAAAGTTCGTTCAGTGGCTTCACAATATGACTGAAATCTTTAATAAAACGGCGATAATAACCGGCGAAGGCTAAAAACGACCGAAGTTCATCTGAGTTAGAAGGTGTTGGCCAGTGCTTTACTTTCTCTATTTTTTTCTGGATCCGTTTCCACTCCTGTTCCACTTACTACATGTCCTAAAAAATGTACCTTAGACCTAAAAAAGAAACATTTCTCTGGCGCAAGCTTCAGGTTGGCTTCTTGTAGCTTGGTTAATATCATGTCTAGGCGTTCAAGATGTTGTTCATAAGAGTTGCTAAAAATGATAAGATCATCTAAATATATCAAACAGATCTTGGTGTTCAGATCTCCTAGAATGTCCTGCATTATTCGCTGATATGTAGCGGGTGAATTACTCAAGCCGAATGGCATTTTATTATATTCAAAGAAACCAAGATTACCAACTGTAAAAGCAGTCCTTTCTTTATGACCTTCTTCAACTTCAATTTGATGGTATCCTGATTTCATATCCATTGTGGAAAAGTACTTTGCACCATGTAAACAATCAAAAATTTCCTCCATTCTGGGCAAAGCAAAAGAGTCCTTGATGGTAATGCTGTTGAGTTGACGGTAATCTACACAAAGACGAAGTTGTCCATTTTTCTTGCGAACTAATACTACATTTGATGTATAAGGTGATTTGGAAGGTCGTATTATTCCTGCAGCGAGTAGTTGTTCAATATGATTTCTTACTTCATCAATCATGGGAGGTGGTATACGTCTATGTCTCTGTTTAAATGGTATGTCAGTCAATAAATCTATCCTATGGCGAATCTTGTTACAAATTCCTATGTCAGTATTTCCTGTTGAAAAGATGTCTTGATGTTTCCTAAGAAGTCCAATTAAAGATTCTTTCTGTTCTGTGGATAGTAGATTTTCTTCATCAATGTTTAGTGTAGTCAATATGTTAGGATGTTCTTCAATTCTATCAATAACTTCTTCCGCAATGTAGGCAGGTTGTATCTCACAAATAACAGCTTTTGGTTGAATAACCAGGGGATTGGCAGTGATGTTAGACAAAGTCACTCTGATCTCCTCTCTCTTTTGGCTAGTGTAGTTAATAACTGTTGGTGTGACATCAATAGAAGGTGTAAGGCATTCATCTGTCTCCTGTATAATGGCTGTTGTTAGTGGGTAGTCAAGTGTGTTGTCAGTGTATCCAATTACCTCAATACTCTGGTTAGGGTAAATTACAATCTTCTTGTCAGCAGCACACTTCACTAAGGCAAGTCTGTTTTTCTTCTTTTTAAGTTCTCTTTCTCTTACAACTAAGGACCTAAAACAAAAAAACCACGGAGAATGTAGAGGTGCAACTTGAAGAAACTTTTCCCCAAAATGGCGAGAGCAATCAACCAAAAGTTCTTTCAATATATTGGTACCTAAGATGACTGGTGCTCGATGAGAGTATGTTGTATCCGGTGTAACAAGAAGAAGGCATGGCAACGGTTTGGAGTTTGGAAGTCCATGGTCTGTAGAAATAGTTGTTTCAATGTAGCCTTTATATGGAAGGTTGACTTCATCTGCACACTCTATGTTTAAAATATTTCCCACTGGTTGAATGTTTACATTACTTAGATATTCCTTGTAAAATGACTCTGAAATTATACTTACCACACTTCCTGTATCAAGTAGAGCTGTAGTTGGTTGGTCATTTATAAAAATACAAGCTTCATTCGCTTCGCCTACTAACTTGGGATCATTTTGTTTGGTGCCCTGGTTAGATCCCTCAACACGGGCACAGACTAGTTTGGGCAATCTTTCTTTATGTGACCCTTCTGTTTACAATTATAGCAGACAAGTTGTGCAAGTATAGTTGGGCAGTCACGCTGATAATGTCCCCCACGATGACAAATAAAGCATGTCCGGTCAAAAGTAGGTACGTCATTGTTGGGTTGAGCTATGCCTCCTCTTTGTGTGTTCCAGCTCCCTCTTCTAGGCCAGTTTCCTCTTCCTCTTTTGTTTCCTCTTCTAGGCCATCTTCCACTTAATCCCCCTCGGGATTGGTACATCGAACTAAAGTTAGGTCTCTGTTGTAGTTGTTGTTGCGTCTTCTCAATCTTGTCTATTCGCTCATTCAACTGGCGCAACAGCCTTAAGGTTTCACTTTCTTCTGGTTTCGGTAGGGTTGTGGCTGGCTTGCATGGTTTTGTCTCTGAACTGCAGGTTCCCATGTCTAATTCACACTTCCTCACAGCTTTCATGAAGGGCTCGTAATCAGCAATCTTGTCACTCTGATAAGCTGTCATGGCTTTTAAATCCTTTTTTAATCCCGAATGGAAAACATCTTTCATGATGTCAGTGTTATGAGGTTTTAATCCTCCAAGTTCTACAGCTTTGTCGAAGAGATCTTCTAATCTGGTAGCAAAGGCATCAACGGATTCATCTGCTTTCTGTTCGCAGGTATAAAATCTCTTCATTATACTTTCCCTTGTGTCCACAAGTCCATAAGAGCTTTCCAGTTTCATTAGTATATGCTTAACTCCAACTCCAGACCCAAGTCTCCTAATCTTATCTGCTGCTGCTCCTTTGGCCGCTCGGCGAATGCCAAACACTACTTGTTCTTCTGTATATGATCCAGTCCTTAATATGCACTCTATTTCAAATTTAAATCCAGTCCAGGTAGTTTCTCCCTTGTCAGTTTCTCCATAAAATGTAGAGAACTTAGGATATGAATGACTAGTAGACTTTGTTTCAACATGCTCCATTGGATCCTCATGCTTAACACCACCTAGAGCTTCAACTAAGCGAGCTGCCTTCTCTGGATCACTCACATCTGGCTTTAAGTTTAACGCTCTCAACAGTAAAAGAACTTTTTTCTCCTCTTCTGTAATTCCGTGTGCTCCTTCCTCTGGGTCTTCCCCCATTGCCTTTGAAATTGATGGTTCTGACATATTTAAATATATTAACTTGATCACTAAGCTGTAAGTTGCTTATCTATGTACTTTTCTGGTGTATCAGATGTTTAATCACTAATTATGCACTTTCAATGTATCATGTGTCCATAGTGAAGACTAGTAAGTGATAACACACATTTGAAGCAACACTGTCCTATACTCAACTTGATCAAATAGTTTTAAGTGTCAATATCACACTGTACTTTGTAGAACACTTGCACAGCACTATTAAGTTTATCACCTCACAACTTGAATTGAAATACACTATCTCAATAAATATTTTGTTGCAGTATTATCCATCTTTATGCAGCACTATATAAAAATATGTACACATCTACTATAATACACAGTATCTAATACTAATTACCTGTATAACTCAAGTAAAATCGGGTTCATCATCTAATTGAGACCAATAACAATTAGATCAGGTTCTGAATCCAGGCAGGTCTATATCATCATATGTCGACTGTCTTATAGACGCTACAGCAGACCAAACTAATATGTAACTAGCACTAATTCACTTATTTCCTAACTCAGTTGACTGTAAATCAATTAATTGTTAAATATAAATCTAAAGTTGAAACATTCAATAACCAATAATTGTAGTGTTTTTTCTTTAACACAATAAAACAATTATTCTGTAGTCTTAGGATCAGACAGACTATCACACTAGTGATTCTGATTTGTGTGTGGCAAAAAAATCAATCAACTTATCTAGATCTGCATAAGGTGTGATAAGTATATTCTCACATAGAGCATAAGTCATTCAAATATGAAGCTAAATGAAATTAAAACCTAAGTACAACTATAGCTAAGTTAGTTTAACAATAAAGTAAAAAATCTAAGTAGAACTAGGAATAATGATTAACAACCATCAAGGATTCAAAGTATAACCAGAAATAATGAACTAATAGCAAGTAATTCTAAGTATAACCAGATGTAATTTCAGATAAATACCTTGAAAAAGAATGATACTTTAGATTGTAATGATTAAATGCAAATTGAATTTCAATTATCAAAGTACACAGTTAAGCTTATAAATAAGGTATGTTTATATTTTAGTGTAGTGTAACCCCAACAGGCAAAAATCAGCAAAATTGTTAATTCATTTGTTTTTTATTTATGAACAAATATGTGAACAATTATCAATTATATATAATATATAATATGTATAATTATATATAAATTATATATAAAGGAAATTTGCAAATAACAATCAGTTAAAGTTAAAGACTTTTGAACAACCTTTTTTTTTCAAATCACTATTACTATAATTTATGAAAATCACCTAAGTCTTTTTAAGATATATGAAAATATTATCTAAATCCAAATTAGATTTGCAAATCATAAACAAATTTAAATAGCTCTAATAAAACAAAGTAAATAATCAAATTCACTTAACTAAATCTCTGAGCACTTTCAATTAACAAAGTATTTTAATTCAGAATATTTATTGTTAAATGCTATGCCTATGGTGTTACAATGTAATTTCAATTCAATGTAAACAAACTATTTACTTTATAGAGTAAATTTGCCAAATAAATGTCAATTAAATGCTTAATAACTGCAAAAAATTATTAGCTTTTAATGTAAACTGTAAAACATTTAATTATCAAACAGATTTCCAAAATATAGAAAGAATCCAACTCTTATATCAGATGTTTTGGTTTCTTTTTTGATTACTGTAAGTTGTAAGGGGCAAGGTCACTGATGATGTCACAGGGAGTGATCAAGTGAGACAACCAATCAAAAGAAGGAGAATTGACCTCTTATGCAAATGAAGTATAACTGTGGCAATGGTAAAGTACAAGTGTTCCAACTATGAACCTGGACAGTACACTAAATTTCAGAATGTAAACAAACAAGGTCAGAAATTAAAAATTTCTGGTAAAGGGTAGTCGCAATGAAAATACTAGAAATCAGACTGTTTAACTAGAAATATACCCAGCAATAAACTACATTGAAATAAATATTAAAATTTATATATGAATCAGAAGTTATGTACCTAGTTTGGCAAGCAATCAAGTGCGTCAACAATGCAGACCGGCCTGTCTACATGCATTGAAAGGTCAAATATCAGCTGATTATGAATGAATCGAGCAAAAAATAAAGGGTAGGATCACAAGAAAATTGGGCAATAAGTATATCATTCAAATCTGGTTTGTCAAATATACTAAAAAGTTAAATAGAAATGATAGATCAAAAAGGAGATGTTTAGTAATGAAAGTCCCTTTCACCTCTTATAAATGCTTTTAGTTAGTCAATTAATATTGTTGTTTACTAGTTAATACTTAAGGAGTAGATAGGTCAAAAAGGAGGCGATTAGTAATTTAAACCCTTATACCGGTTAGAAGTGCAGTGAAATCTCTCAACTTACAATAGCTTACAGAGAGTACAGTGTACTAAAAGATGGCAGTAATTGCAAAGCAATACTCAATAAAACAAAACAGACCAAATCTGCTTAAAAGTATATATTTTTTTTTTCTTTTTGAAAGAAGCAATTTACTGCTACCTTAAAGTATGCAAAAAATATTGTGTACTCACGATTCTCGTTGCTTTTGGTTATAATACACCTGTATATCACTGTAAAAACTGGCCTGCCACTAGCACAAATGTCCTAGTTACTTATGAAGTCCCAGTGCCAGTTAAGCACCAATTGTGGATTAAGTTTTTTTTTTCACTTTAAGAGATTATCTTAGACTCTGGCTGTAGACAACTGAAGACTGGCTGTAGACAACTGTAGACTCTGGCTGTAGACAACTGTAGACTCTGGCTGTAGACAACTGTAGACTCTGGCTGTAGACAACTGTAGACTCTGGCTGTAGACAAATGTAGACTCTGGATGTCGACGACTGTAAACGGGATACTGTAGTTGGATACTGTCAATAGCAGATGATAGGGTTTATCTCCCACGTGACTAGAACGATGCCCTCATCGTTCAAAATGAATCAGAACTGCTACATGTTTCATAAGTCTGTGATAAGCAACTACTTGGAGAGCCATATATACATCTTACACTTCAAACATCACAGTTTGAAATAAACACAACTTGTAAATATTGTCTAAACTGCTTCAGTTGAAACTTTAAAGTAAGGTAATAATAATAAGAATAATCCCTTCTGGCAATTAATTTGTCAAAATGAATTACATTATTTTTCAATTCACAAAATAAGTTCACTGTGGAGATACCTTAGTTTTTTTAACAACAAACGGATGATAAAATGTCCACTGAAGTGATCTAGTCCAT
Organism: Sinonovacula constricta; assembly: GCA_007844125.1. Lineage (NCBI taxonomy): Eukaryota > Metazoa > Mollusca > Bivalvia > Cardiida > Solecurtidae > Sinonovacula > Sinonovacula constricta. The sequence goes on from CM017564.1 coordinate 46,736,609, forward strand.
CTAGAACATATTAAATATTAAAAACTGTCTTGACTAAATGATTTTACAAGAAAAACGTTGCACTTGGGTCGAAACTGTTAATATTAACACAATAAATCCACGTTGGGCGCCAATGTTACACTCCGGGGTCGATAAATATTTATAATAACGATGTCATAAAAGTTCCTTCTCTTTACTATTACACATGAACATCAGAGTTCAACAAATTGATAACCTGAATGCACACAAAACTGCCAATAACACGTACACATGATGAACTCGACGAGAACCATAATCTGAAACATACAAATATAAAGTACTCTAAGTACTGGTCTAATATTGAAAGCTCATTTACTTAATCAAATAGTGGCAGAATATAATGATAAGAATGCTAGTGGCTCTGAATTATATGGACTTAAAGAAAGCATATTAAGTAAAACAGAGTTAACAAATATTTAAGGTTCTGGCAGTTATTATTACATGTTTATACCATTTATACAACTTACCAGTAAGTGGTACTGAAAATGTAGTTCTTTCTCTCATTCTTCTTTCTCAGTGAACCCTGGTTGTTAGGACTGAAAACGTGTTAAAAATTAGAATAAGTGCTCAGTTTATATTGTGCAAAAGAGTGTTCAGAATGTAACATTTTCGGACAAACCAGATTTGGATAATACAGTTGTTTGGGGTGTAGCGGATCTTAGGGTATTGCGGATCAGCCAAATCTGAGCTTGAAATTTTTACAACTTTTGTTGATTAAACCAAATAAAAAGTATTCCATTAGAAAAAGTGATGTCCCGTTAGGATTTCCACGGTGAAAATTTCAGCCTAGCAGTTTTCGATAACCAAAAATGATGGCGTAACCAAACCGAGGTCACCGGAAGTTGACATTTCTACGGAGAAACACAAAAACGAAAGTGCAAATCAACAGCGAACTTTCCAACAATATAGGGTAATTGATTAAACCAATGACATCAATTAATGGGGGTATATGTCCTTTATCACCATACGAAATTGTTTGTTCTTTGGACGTGTTTTTATTGATGTGAGTTGAAAAGTGAACGCACATATTTTTGGGTATTACGGATCATTAAATTTAGGGGACCGTCTCATTAGTGAACCTGAATACGATCTGCCAAACATATCTCAAAGTTTCATCCAAATTTATAAACCCATTCTATGTTATTCTGTTAAGTTATTTCATTGATTGCTAGCGGTGTGCACCTCTTCTTCCACTTCATCATCCTCATTATTACGTTCTCTGCAATTATGTTAGCTGTGTTCAACTCCTTCCGTATAAGCTGCTAATCATGATTATCATTCTAATCATATCACCATCATATCACCATTGTAACAAATTATATAAGCATCCAACAAACAATTTTTCAGTCATATGGAAACAGTATCAACTTAAAATATCTTATAATATATATAATACCACTACCAGTCTCATTAGTAATAACATGCCATGGATATATGACATGATACTACAATCAGTCTCATTATCCTTACATTTGGTGTACCAGTCCTGGGATAACCTTTAAAATGCAGATGATATGATGTATCTATGTATGATAAATATGGAATTGATGTGATGTAAATAACTGTTTCTGATATGTTTACTGTTTCCACATGGGGGTGGGGGTGGGGGTGCGGTGATATGTCTGTTTGAGTTTGAACAATATACACTGCAGGGTTCGACATTACCTTTTTTGAGAGCTGGACCAGTGGTCCAGCAACGTAGAAAACTTACTAGACCTGACCTAAACTGGGCTAGACCAAAATGTAAAACACATAATACACATACAAGCATACTTAAATCAAATTGTTATAAGAGTTCAAGCATTGTGTTGCAATAACATACCAATATAACTAAGTATGAGATATTTATGACTAGAAAATTAGTATGAAACTTAATATTCTATAAATGCAACTTAGGTATGATTGTACTAAATTTTTTAGTCTAATATAGTAATCATTCATTGGTACTTATATGACTAGAAAGTTAAGTATGACCATATCTACATGACTAGATGTTTTCACACAACTGAACAGGCTAGACTCACATGACTGATTTTCAACCTGCTGTATTTATTTTCCCAGTATAGGATGTAACAAAAGTAGTGAGCGGTGAGCTGTACGTAAGATCATATTTCAGTTGGTGAGATATATGTGACTCAGATTCAGAATGCCCATTTATATAATCTATTCTAAAATTGTCCGTACCGACAACAAATCCTCCACACTCTGCAAACTATCTGCATGTCTTACAAAACATATCAATGCTCCTTTCTTCAAAATCTAGCCAAGTAGTCTCATCTGTTTGACAAAACGATCTTATCTGCTTTGTTTTGCCATACAGTTTCTTTGAAGCATCCTTCCTCATTGGTTTCGTATTACAAGTTTACAAGTTCATTTACTCTCAGCACATAACATTTATGTGTAATGAGGTACAATGATAATGTTCAAGATACAATAGAATAGAACTGAACTAGGCTGTGTTGAGGTGAGGAAGTACAGTACAACAAATATTTCAAAGAACAACAACAATAGTAAGAAATGTGTTAGCCAGGCGGGTCTTTAACAGTTTCAAGCACTAAACGAAAGAACTTGCTTAATTTGTTCAGTTTTTTAAGGTCATTCTCACACATTAGCATCTTAAATAATATTGTATTTGGAATATGTTTTGTTATCTATTTGTTATCTCGAAAAACCAAACTTAAGTTTCTCGACGTTTTTGTGCCATCTGCGCAGAGTGCGTTATAAACAAACCGTATACTAGTCTGTTGATGTAAAACTAGTACTTGGGATTCCAACAGTACAGATAATATTTGTTCATTTTTATCTCTCGCATTTTTATTTCAATATTATAAATAATAATAGGAAAATTCCGTAAACATTACAAAATAAGAAATTAGATGAAGAAATAACCATTCGTATCCTGCTTAACAATGAGTATTACGACATTGGATATTTTACAAGTGCGTGGGGGTGGAAAAGCAATCGGAACACCTCGGATAATTCACGAATCATCTCTCGGATGTATGTAGGTAGACGGATTATCTAGGCCATTTCCCTAAATGACAGACGTCAAAACAAAAATGGCAGCTCGGATGACAGCTCACTTTAGTACGGTGCCTGTAAAACTTCACTTTGTGGCTGCTTCAAATTTAAATCATCCGAGTTTAATTTACCCGGCGCAGCAAAGTCACAGCTGTCAAACGACGCCATTGTTTATGTTTTGTGCGAACTACATTTTAAGCACATCTTCCGACTTCCGGCGAACAAAACGATCGTGAGTTCTGTAAGTATTATTGCACCAGATACATCCGAGGGATGATTGTCACGAGGACGGAATTACCCGAGGAGTTCCGATTGGGGGAAAAGCAATCGGAACACCTCGGATAATTCACGAATCATCTTTCGGATGTATGTAGGTTGTCGGATCACCTCGGCCATTTCAATAAATGGGACTGCATTTGTGACAGACGTCAAAACAAAGATGGCAGCTCGGATGACGGCTCACTACAGTATGGAGCCTGTAATATTTCACTTTGTGGCGGCTTCAATTTTAGGTCATCCAGGTTTAATTTACCCACCGCAGCAGACATGCAGCTGTCAAACGATGCCGTTGTTAATGTTTTGTGCGAACTACATTTTAGGCATATTCTTCTTCCGACGAACAAAACGATCGTGATTTCATTAAGTATCATTGCACCAGATACAGCCGAGGGATGATTGTCCCGAGGACGAAATTACTAAAGAAGTTCCGATTAGGGGAAAAAGCCTCGTTCTGAAAACACAAGCCAATGAGTGAACGCATGTCAAGGTGGTTACTAAATATACTGCTAAATATAGCACACTCGGGTTTCCCAAGAAACTGTATCGACAAACGTCAATAGTTTGACCGAGTTTAACCATTATAAATATCATTATTTTTTACTTTTGATTCATTCAAAGGCAGATTTTCGGCGAACTTTGTCCGATTTAGAACACGACCAGTTGGTCCAGCTAGCCTAGTACTTAGCTAGACCAGACCACCGATCTACTAGTGAATGTCGTTCGGTCGGGCCTTAATGTCGAACCCTGCACTGGCATATCCATAGTCCTCCTCATCTTTTTTTAATATATCATCATCATCTATATCGTCCTCTTTTTTTTCAAAACAAAATGCTTAGACAACCAAATAAAAAGGCTGCTTTATGAAATTAGATTAAGTCTGGCTGTGAAAAATGCCAAAACCATTAAGAAGAAATACCTTTCACCTGAGAAGACAGTTCGTGTCCGGAGAGCTATTTTGCTCATAGAGAAAGACAATGTATCTATTGGAAAATCTGCAGTTCTTGGGTGGTGAAGAGAAAAAAGGGCAACTCCATTCACAGATTTTCGGCGAGAATAGGAATAACTGTTTGATAAATTTTTTTTTGTTTGCTCATAGACAATCAGATTTGTTACTTGGTTCCTGTCATGTTTTATGCCAAACAGATTCAGTGCTTTATTTATAATTTACAATCCATTAAAATGATACACCCATTATGCTGTGATAAATATTTATGATTTATGAAGTTAACTGTTTACAACTAACACTGCATAAGGTATGCAACCTCTTTTAGGTATGAAAGATAGATCTCAAAAGTACTATAATGTTTACTGTATGTTGAAATACATGGCCTTTCTTAGTGTTCATTCCTTATTATTGTATTTTTATGCAACATTTACAAATGTTAAGTAGTGAGATTGTGTTCACATATGTTCTAGTCAGTGGCATTTTGTTTACATTTTATATCATTTCATAAGAAATTGTTGAGGAGAGGTTTTGGTTTCCTTTTAATGATTTGCCTTTGTCTTTACATTTTTGGTAGACTTCATTCCATATTGATTATGCTGCAATAGTGTTTAAAGCAGCCTAGACACAGATTTTCTATTTAGCATTTTTTTCAACTTTTGCTCATTTACTAAACCTTTGATGAACCACATTCAATCTGTACTGAAATATCATGACAGATTACTTAAAAATATATTATTATACCTTCCATTAAAAGATCTTAATGCATCATCAAACTGCGCATGCATCGTCGGTAAACAATAGTGATTAGCCCATGAGTTACACACTATTTGAAATGAAAATGCAGTATCAATCAAAACTCTAAACGTCTTGCACCGTCCCTAAAATTATTAAATTTGCGGAAATATCCCAACTCATGTCTGGTGTATGGATGTAACTGGTATGTTTAAATAGACAATGTTTCAAATTGATTTATAAATGCTACCGATAATATATGGCACTTAAATTATGTTTATCACAGAAAGACCCAGCTTTGTCTTGACCCCTTTAAGCATTTGGCCTTATTCGTTATTAAAAATACTTGTTATCTTTCACATACATCTCGTACTAATAAACAAATAAAGCAGCCACAGGTCAGAAAATTTCTTATTCAGATCTGTTATGTTTGCTTGAATGCACGTTTGTTTGTCTTACCCGCCTTTCAAATTCCAGTAAATTCATACTAATAAAATCCAGGATTATTGTGAAAACTAATATTTGACCTGACAAAACGTACAAAATGCATGTGATTGAGTCATTGTAAGTTAAAACTTCTAATTCCAATCACTGATTTCAATTAAAGTTTACTCAATGTTATTTGATCTTGTATTTATATCCAATCCCAATTAACTTTGTATGTGTGTGTGTGTGTGTGTGTGTGTGTGTGTGTGTGCGTGTGTGTGTGTGCGTGTATGTGCGTGTGAGTGTGTGTTCTGTGCGTGCAGTAGTTGTTTTCTTGGGTGATACAGGTGTATTTTAAACTACCATACTTTGTGCAGATGTTGCACCGAAATAGTGAACGAGAGAGACGTAAGCCAGACAGCTGCTGGAAACAGCGGACTTAACTTGAGGGAGCAGCCATATGATATGTGTATGCTTCATTGAAAACAATTTGATAGCATTATTCATGAGAAAAAAAGCAAACATATCGTTGACATATTTAAGTTGCATTGTTGTGACAAATACGCCGTTTCTGGTGCTTTGAGACGATCCCTAGATGACGTTTATCACGTGATCCGATATACCCTAAAGTGATCCGCAACTACCCAAATTGATACATATCAAAAACTGAAGCGTTTGCAAAGAAATATACGTCCGAGATTAAAATGGTTAGCATTTTTGGAAAGAGGACATTTTTTGCAATGTAAATGCATATATTGTATTTTGAAAACACTTGTCTCTAATCCGTATGCTGCGAAAATGTCGTTAGTGATCCGCTACACCCCAAACGACTGTACATAAAACATAAATGGAAAGATACAAGAAAGTCAGAATTACAATATTACTCGATTCAAACAATCCCAGCAATCCAAGCAAAACATGTACAGAGCTAACAACAGCCTGATACACACCATAATGGCTCTCCAAGTAGTTACATCTAACTAAATAAAAATGTCTTCCCTGTTCGACGTCTTCGCACCAAAGTCAAATTCGCGGGAATAAAAACGTGCAAAGCATGCACTTAACAACCAATCACTATGATTCTTACATAAACTCTCGACCAATGAAAATCAAGAATTCAAGTTAATAATCAAAGGACTAAAAGGACATAGGTGCTCCTAGGTATAATAGTAAACAGTAAAATAATCGACCTGTCACAATTATACAGTCGATTTAATCAGTTCCGGCATACGATATATATTCTTGCTGAAAATTCCAGATTTGTTATGCAAACAATGTATCATTGGGTACTGGATTGAAGATATTTTTTCAACTTTGGTCAAGTAGTTCCGCAATCTCACTAAGCCAGATCTTACCAAATGCAAGATCTAATAACGGTCTGCAAATACTGTCTATAACTGTCTATAAACAAGAATGGTTTTCCCCGATTACTATTTTTATAACAGCCAATCAGAAAGCGTAATGCCTAACGCTTTCGGTAAGAGTCGCAGAATGGCCGCTATCGATGATGCAGTAGAAAGTCTTAAACAAAATTAGTAATTCGCTCGTTAAAACCACTTGAGAAGCAACTTCTTAATTGCATTATGGACAAGAAGGATTGTATGGCAGTGACATAAGTCTTGCGCGGAGTGTCCATGTTTACATTTCTTTGTAAATGGGTGCAGTCTTTAAAATGATATGTTCAGAACGCTTCAGATCATCATTTACTTTTCAATTTCGTAGGCGACAATCTGATTGGTTGGAAAGGTTTTATTGACAGATCCTGATAGCGTAGCGGTTTTCAGGATATGATTTTAATCAGATTGGTAGTTCCGCTAATCATGGTTATTTTTAGACTCATGACCTTTGTGTGTGTGTGTGTGTGTGTGTGTGTGTGTGTGTGTGTGTGTGTGTGTGTGTGTGTGTGTGTGTGTGTGTGTGTGTGTGTGTTGGGGTGTGTGTGTGTGGGGGGGGGGGGGGGGGGGGAGTCAAAATATATTTTAACTGTCAAAAGGATTGTCAACACACAGTATTCTGTCTAAAGGTACACATTGGGTACGGCATTTAGTGGGACTGGGTGTTAAAAAAAGCTGAAGATGGGGGAACGAACTCTCATCATTTGAATATTCAACACTACAAACTGTAACAAATTGTAACAAAAATACAACTGTATAAAATTGTGATGTGTTGTTCATACGAACTAAAGAAACAAATCTCAAACAATGAGAGGTTCTCTAACACTTTTATTTTCAGATATTAACAACATGGCCGCATGGATTCTTCGCTCGGGAAAAACCACAGTGTTTCATTTATTTTACACGACAGTATAATTAGAAGATACAAATAATACCGAAGTTAACTCCCTTGTTTAAACACTACAAATTGCACATATTATAACCATATCAACAAAATATCACTATCATTCAATAATATTGTTGTAATTTTATAATTAATATCTGTATATGGATGGAGGACTATGTCTGGCAAATATTAAAGCTTGCAGCTGTAAAATATCAATAGATTTGACTAAGCTAGAGAAGTCTTCTATCACATGGGTGAACAGTGTAAATCAAGATCCAGATCAGCCATCGAATATGGATCAACACAACAATTTTTGGCCAGAAATAACCTAATGAATATAACAGTGAAAAGTATACATTCTGATCAGACAGCAAAGATGTGCCAGCTGATCTGGATCTACACTAGTCATCCATGGGATAAAAGACATATCATGGAGTAAAGAAATAACAACAATATGCTTAACTTTCTTAATTTGCACAACCAACATACAAACATAAAAAAGGTAATTCAAACAGATATGGAGGGTTGCTGAGTAGTGAATTATTGAGTATTAAATAATAATGATACATGAACCTTATATCTAGATCCGGCAAATGTTAAAACAACAGATAGGCAGGTTGCTTATTAGTGAAATAATCAGTGAGTAACATACAATTATAATTGGACTGTAGAATATAATAAGTCCAAGTAAGTTTCAACACAGAAAGGTTTAATATAGAAGCTGCAAGTATTTCCAAACTTTATGTCCAAACTTCCAACTTACTGGCTTACAAGCCCTTATATAGACCCAAAGATTTTCTAGAACGCAGAACTCCAGAACATTCACGAAACCCAGTTAAAAATAAACAAACGAATTTTCTAGCATGATTCTTCATTTTTCTAACATTTTTTCTACCTGTTACGCAAATGCTACGTCATGCGAAATACGTCATGTGAAATACGTCATGGCTACTACGATAAACAACCACTTTACCATTATTAGCGTAACATTAAACGCTGGTGTACTAGTGTACATAACGAGATAAGGGAATGTATACTTAGTGTGACTTACTTACTTAATTTCAAGTTACGTTAAGCTGTCTTCGTTTGATGCGACAATGTTAATCAATGGTCAGTCCCATTCAGATCACTAATAGGAACACTTGGCTACATATAAATGAACAAATCCCAAACGGATATACATGTAGTTCTAGACAATTGTTGTGTGAATGATGACAGATGTACCATATCTGATCATCTGCCATTGATAACAAGGTGTGCTTTAACGATATACATTGGAAAGTTATTGCCTGAAACATATGCCCTGAACAACATTTAGAAATGTCCTTCAGAGTAAACTTGTCAACTTAAAAAGTTGTGTTTTTCTTTTCATTTTTTTTTCACACCGCACCGACATTGGCGACGTCCGGCCAATTATTGATGCAGGAAGACCCCAGATGTATGCCTGGGTAGAATCATCGGCGCACCGCAGATTAGCTGGAAAACCTCCCCATATGAAAGTTCTCGCCCCGACCGGGACTCGAACCCACGCGGTGAGGGGCTGAGGAGTTACAAGTCAGCGACTCTAACAGCTTGGCCACGAGTGCCCCCTTAAAAAGTTGTAATGGTGATGTAAGTGCTTTGTTAAATAATAAAAGTAATAATAATAATAATAAAATTAATAATAATAATAATAATAATAATAATAATAATAATAATAATAATAATAATAATAATAATTTTACACTAACGTCCAATACGAAAATTTATTTGGACAAGTATTTTATAGATTGAAGAACCATATTGAACAAGCCGATATGCGAGTCTAATATGTGTGGGGTTTTTTTCAATCTGTGCATGCGTCCAAATGTACTTCTGTATTGAACACTTCAGTGTGAAATAGCCTATGTCCATATCTTGTGTTATAGACTTAATATCATGTAGATCTACTTGACTATACTTCCGTACTATAATGACTTTGGATTTATAAACAACACAGTTTTTTCTAAACTTATTTGAATTTATAAATTACAGAGATGTAAATAAAATAATTTTACAAAAGCAACACCATTCTGACATGCTTGTTTTGGTTTACAGTGAAACGCTGACTAACGCTACCGTTATTGGACTCTTGAATCGTACTTTTTCATTTACAAATAATTCGAAATGTAAAGCGCGTGCATACATCTATTGCATTTCATCCGGTTTCTTATTCGTTAACAGCTTTTATCGTATACTGTTTGTGTCCAAGATGTTGAGATTACTGTCCAATAACGGAATCATTCCCTCACCAGAGGGCGTGCTACACAAGTTTCGCTTACACCTCTGTCAACGCCCAGTGTACAAGATTCTTGTACAAAATATAAATAATTAATAAAATGCTCGTGAGATTATTTTGATCTCTGTATATTTTACTAAAAATGAAAATGGGTATTTTTATTTTTTTTAGAACAATGTTTAAGATATATTTTAACCCAAATTTTCGGGGAACTATTTTGCGACATGTGACGATAGAATATCACGTGTATGAGAACTAATTTTCCCGGCGTTGACAGAGGTGTAAGCGAAACTTGTGTAGCACGCCCTCTGGTGAGAGAATGATAACGGAATATAGTTGTAGGTTAGACGCCACTAAATAAGTTTGTTCTATATTCCATAGTGAATCGCGAAAAGATGGAAACAAATTGCACCATGACCAAGTTATGATGGACCCCCATAACCATATATAGGTGAAACGAGCTATTTATTGTCTATCAGAAATACCCAGAATCAAGGCAACATTTGCAACTTGTAAGAAGGTTCAGCTTCATAGACTGCGCATTCAGCCAAATTCCCAGACGGTAACCGCCAAATTTCAATGAAATATGTACTTCCTGTAAAAGTGGATCAGTCCACTGCTGTGCATAGGGGTTAAAGACTTCTGCTTTCTTTTAATTGTACATAGTTTCAGCTTCCTTTTGACACCAAAAGATTGATATTATCTTCAAAACAGGAAATGTAATGCCAAAACATAGTAACAGACTTTTAATAAAGAGAAAAAGTCAATGTCACAAATTCTACTTCCGGTCGGTATTTAGTGTACCCAACCCTGTACAAGGTACTGTGCAATAGGGCCGTCATTGATTTATCCGATACTGATATATCGATACACATTTCAAAATATCCATATATCGATACGCATTTCAAAATATCAATTTATCGGCAGGAAAAAATAAGAAAGAAAACATTTTTAAAAAATCATTAAAAATCAACAGTTTTCTTCAACCGGAAGTCTACAGAATGTTGTATGAAATGGAGGGAACTGTTGTAACGTAATACCATTGACAAGGATTAGAAATTCGACAATTCGTGAGAAAAATAATCTAAGTGCTTAACATATCATTAACAATTTGACGATGTTGTATCAAAGTTATGAGACAGTTGGAAGATCATGAATTTGTAAATTTGTGAAAGAAATCAACAAAATACTCTATTATTCTGTTAAAATTTGAATATCTAAGGGAGAGAACTTTTGTTAACTTAAAACAATCGAAGAAAATCTGCAATTTGTCAATTTGTGAAAGTTACAGCAAAATGGCAGACGACTATGAAGTTATTGAAGACAAGAAATCAAAAACAGGAAAAAAAGAGTTTTGATTGGGAATATTTCGAAAATGTTGAAGAAAAAAGGCTGCATAAATAAAAATTCTGTTAAATGGAAGCTATGCAAATTGACCATACCCTACAGCGGAAACACTACAAATCTGTGTTCGCATTTGGACAGAAAACACTGGAATATTGCGATATGTTCCAATACCAGATGTAAGAACGATGTAATAATTATATTTTTCTTTAATTTGTTTGTATTAAACTTTAAATGTTACTTGCTAAATATTGTTTTAAAGATGACCATATCCTAGTTTGCTATAAATTAAATAAAAATACTTCATTTATATTAAAATACATGGTTTAGTTTGATGTTTTACTGACATTAAAACATATCATGGTAGTTGGTCCAAATGTATATTAGTAAAGTGAGGAACACTTTCTGTTTGTTTAATTAAATTGTTAAAACATAAGCATTTCTTTTTCATCTTTGGATAAGTTATAAACAAATTAAAAACTATTTTTCAACATTATATTTGAAAATAACTGTTAAAATTTAGCTGTAAGTACAAGAATGTTAGTGGAAAATATATTAAAGAAGAACACTATGCAAAAGTATACCCAGAATGTGCATACTAGGCAGTAATTAAATAAGAATTACAATTTCTCCAATTTTTTTTTCAATATGTCGATATATTGATATATCAACAATATTTTTCTTTCGATATATCGATATCATCGCTTTTTGGCGTATCAATGACAGCACTACTGTCCAATACAGGTATGTACAGGATGAACAGGTGGTCAAATTTACTACATAATAAGTTATGTAATAATGTTTAAGCAGTACCAAACCTAACCATGATTTAAGTTTTAAAGTTGCTGTATTTTTGGTGTAAGTTCGGCTGTAAGACATTCGAGAATACGAAAAGAACGAATGCAATTTTTAATATATTTTATTATTTACTTAATGTTATTATAATTTAATTTATTAATTAATTTATTGACAATATAGATAAGCCACTATGTTCTATGGCTGGCAATTTAAATCTGATTAGAGTTGAAATAAAATCCAGTTGATTGCTGTGTCACTGAGGTTTCCATCTAATGTTTTCATCCGTCACGCACTGGATCACCGACCGATTATCGTGGTTAAGATATACAGTCTTCGCAGCCTAATGGAATGAAAATAGCAACACGTGTTTGACAGTTCAATGAACGGTACATGGCATTTAATTATATATACGTATTTCATATATATATTGGGAATCACAAATTTTTGTATTATTCATCGTTGATTTCCCGGAATTTATTTATTTATTTACTTCTATTCCGTTAAATCATTTTGATATGTGAAATCGTTTGAGTATCATTTTTACAGAACTGTCCATAATATAAAAAAAATGCATGGGTGTGAGATATCCGAGGTGCCGCAGTGAGCATGGTCGTTGACGTAATTGTACACAACAAACAGGACAGATCGATTTTATGATGGCTGTAACTGTAAGGGACAAAGTGTACTGAACGATACATTCGAATGATCTCCTACTAGTCTATGATTTTTATCACATGATTCCCCTTGCTTGCCATTCAGTGCACCCATTTCACATTTTGTTATATTACAAATTTATTTATACGTCATCAATGTCATCATAATTGAAAACGTCTCATACCATTATTTCATTAAGTATTGTTAGACCCTTTTTTATGGGTACTATGATGATGGTGTCTAGAAACAGAATCCCCAATGTTCTAAAAAATAAACTATAAATAAAATATAATTTGGACTATATAAAATCTAATGGTTTTCATGGCAACCATCGTGAAATTTTGATAGAATTGTATTTTAAGAAAACTGGTACATAACGAGGTATTAAATTTGTACTTAAATATAGTCATGTGTCAATTATGCAAATTAGCCCTTATGATTATTTATAAATTTTAATGAGAATCTAAAAATATACTTTATCTGTGAAAAGTTGATTAGATTCTTTTAAAAAAAAACTCAACAGTTTCTAAAGTTATATACGTACCACTACTTGTCTAACACATGCTGGTCTAAGTTTCATATGGTTTGGTTCATTTTTGTTTTTTTAATTAAATCTGTTTAAATTTTGCTCATTCAATCTTCTTGCATAATTTTGCTAGAAGACTGCTTATAACTAACCATAAAATTGAAGAATATTTTATATCTTTCCTTAAGAGGAGGCTTTAACTCAACTTAATTATTAAGTTAAATTAATTATGCAAATTAGCCAACTTGAATCATCTTAATGAGAATCTAAAAATAGACTATTTTTGAAAAGTGAATTAGATTCTTTTTATTAAAAAAGCATTTGTCATACAAACTCTTTCAGTTTCTAAAGATATATACACACCCATACTAGTGTAGCATATATTGGTGAAGGAAACAGCCGTATGCATTATAACTGTTATTTCTATTTTTTATGCTTGAATATCAGCAATAGTCCAACAATTTCATCTCCTCATCGCCAAATTTACAAATTGACCCGAATGACATATGTAACATGTACAATGAGAGACATAAATGGATAGTTAGACCTGAATTATCCCTAACGCAAGTAGGTCATTTCATTTGGATTACTCAGTTTTGATGCATGTACTCTTTGGACGTGTGACATCAGGTTAACCATTATCAACAAATACTTACAAGAATATATGTATGCACAAAATTAGAAATTTTTATTGTTTGTAATTGTACTGTCTTCAAATGAACAGGTGATCAAATCCGAGAATTCCAACCAAAAGGACCTACCTACTATTTGGACTACCTCGGATGTTATCTACCAAGCTGACGATTTCCATTTCACTAGTTTATCTCAGTCACAATGCAAAACTTCAAGACATCGTGGACTCTTTTAATTCCTTTATGTTCGATGTGGTTTTGCAAATTGAATGGTCAACTCTTGTTATATTTGTATATTAATCACAGTTTATTACTTTATTCATAGGTAAAATTATCAACATTAGTTTACCTATGATTAAATTGAATTAAATTGAAATTAATTCAATTTAAAAAGAAATCGAAGTTCTAAGATGGTCCAAAACCTATTTAGCAACAGAAATGTTAAAGTTAAAATAAATTAATTTTGAAATATTGTTTACTTTTTTATGGAACGAATCAAAATACCTTAGAAAAATATATTATTTATAAATCAAACACAAGTAGTGCTTAACAAATGGATCTTACTAAAACTAAATATTCATGAAAAAATCAAATATAACCCAAAAACAAATTTTGACGATAAAAATTTAAAAGGCGTCTTATTAAAATTAAAAACTTTATTCGTGAGTAATTAAAGGCAACCAAGAACAAATTTGAGGCTAAAGATTTAAAAGTGAGCATATTAAAACTACATGAACTAAGTATTTATTAAGAACGGAAGAGATACCGTAGAGAGTTGTCAGCGCATTCCTCCGGCGATAAGAACTGGGTAAGTTCCTTTTCGCAGAACGCGATGAAGCTCTCATTAGAAGCATCGTGGTAGTGATGAACAATCATGTAGTGAATAATCAACCGATCCTTTTCTGAAAAACAAATGCTTAGAGTCACCCCAAGATGACACCATACTGTGAGGATACAGCTGAAACACTTAATTTGTGTATTATACACAAGAACGGCACGGTTTAGAGGTTGTAAAAAACGAACTGAAAATGCATGACGATATGTGACATGACAATGTATGATTGTCCAGTGCTTCAAACACAATATCAAATATGTTTGCTATAATAGAAATGTTCAAATTAAAATCATCAAAACAGAAAATGGTCTGAAATTATGCACTGGTGGTACGTCATTAAGTTAATTATCGCTTACCGGCACACCGCATAAAATCTTTAGCCATTAATTTTAGATTATCCAATCTGTTTGATATAAATAGCATGCAAACGAGAAATTAAAAAAAAACAACACGAATTGTTTATTTAACTTCTTGTTTGAGTTTGACGTCTTTTGGAACTACGGAAAAAAACATCAACAACATTTTAAATCATGTAAAATCAAACTTGAAATTACATGGCTGAATTCACGATGATGGGTGTATTGGAAGTGTTTGAAATTCATCTGACACAGTCTCCGATATATGATGGACATGCCTAAACAAAGCAAATGAAAATATTTTTTGTGGTTATGTGACGGACGAGAGACACTGAAAGATGTCCTCCGGCCTGGAAAACAATTGTTATAAAGAAAGGAAGGCCTGGTTGAGGTGATTCAGTTGGAACATTTACTCCAACAAAATGTAATTCGTCTTGGCATTTTATAAAGTTATCCAAGTATTGTTTAGTATAAATAGAATATAATTAGGAAATAGATTTTAAGTTTCCGTAAACTAACGCCTAATATATCACGGTTCTATGTTCAGATGTGTATTAATTAAATCAAGAAGGCCGTAACATGTTCCTGTAAGAAATTTTGATTTAAAGGGACACAAATGCGCATTACAATTTACGCAATGTTGTTAGGTTGTTTCCCCTGTTTGGCTGTTCTATTCACCCCGCGTACTTACTTGTTATTTTTTTATGAAAAAATATCAACCGACGAAATTGCATATGTCATATTTTTATCACAGTTTAATTCTTATGTTATTAGTAACGTCAAATTTAAATAAAAGAACAACGTATCACAACATGTCAGCTTGGTCAACACTGCGAAAATGGTTAGGGAAAGTAAAAGGAACAGCTATTCACTGCAGTAAAATAGTCCCGATTTATGCCGTGATATATCTTTTAATCTATGACGGCAGAATGCTTCTTTATTATAGAGGTAAAATATTAATAGCGATAGAATATTTATTTATTTTATGATGTTTTCTCTGACCGCATTGCGTCGTTATCTTTTATCTTCATATGAAGAAACAACTCCAATGATATCTTCGCGACTTTGTAAAGGTTGACGTTTTATGCGCCGATGACGCGTTGTTGGTTAGGTTTTTGGTTAGTTTTTGTGTAATAGCGTAACACCTTTCTATGAAAAAGAAAACAGTCGCGTGAAAGCTGTTGCACCAGTAAATGAAATACATTGGACATGCGCATTTGCGTATGTGTGTAAATAGTCCCTGAAATGTCATTTCTTTATTATAATTAATTATACATTGTACTGTCTTCAGAAAAGGTCTTACACAGTAATTTGCTCTACGTGCGTAAAATCATAAAAGCGAAATGCGTGCATTAAAAGCACGAACCCTAATGCCAACTGTAAAAAGCGCGGGTATCGTTTTGTTACATGCCTTTCGATTTTAATGTAAAACATAGACATTAGATTTCATCATTTATAGTGATATTCTGTTTGTTTTTGTTGTATCACACCGATACAATAATGGTCTTACTGGCGACATCTAGTTAAATACTGATGGCGGAAGACCACAGATATATGTCTTTATTCAGCACCGCAAGTTAGTTGGATGATCATCTCTCCATATGATCCATATATGTTGTCTCATAAAAAAAGCTGAAAATTCTAGTTATATTTTATTTATGAGACCCTTTACACCTTCTGTTTTGAAATATATGTGGCCTGCTTGACACGTATGAAAACGTACCGCATTCTGGGGTCGTACAGCTTCTAGTCAGCGGTGTTGCCATGGTGACCGCGAGGAGCAGCAGTGAGGTGAGGATCACGTCGGGTCTGGTCATCTCGGCAAACTGGAGGTCCGGGGTACATGTGTAATAACAAAATGTCTGTATTTGGCTCGATCACAGTTTTGCGTCGATAATTTAATATAGAACCACGCAATATGCACTTCATATGTCAGTGGCGGATCCATAATTTTTGGTGTTGGGGGTGGGGTGGGGTGTGTGTGTGTGTGTGTGTGGGGGGGGGTATGAATCAATATTCATTCAACTTTATCGCAGTAAATACTTCATATACACACACACAGCAAGGGACCATAACTTTGACCTAAGCAGTCAACAGACAAAATTTTCCTTTAAAAGCTTTGTATTTTTAAGCTTACACGTATGTGTTTTCACAACTCTTCTCTTTTACCTGGTTGGTGGTGGTGGTGGTGGGGGGGGGGGGGGGATCCCCCACCCTGAATCTATCCCTATCAAATATATTTAAATAGTTGCGTCCCAATTAAGCCACTCAGAGTTTTGTTTATGACAGACGCATGCGCAATTCGGAGAGATGATGTTAATCTTTTAGGTGAAATCCTGCAATATGGACCAATTATTTCGTCAAAATTTCGTCTACATAAATTATTGTTACCTGAATAGATCCCGCGAAATGTTGTTTATTGATATCCTTCATCTATGTGAAAAGTGAAGCAAAACACCACTTTCGTCATTTCAAACATGCATTTTCCTATATACGAGCTATGTTGCACAGTAACTTTATTAAAACAATGACCGCGTGACCATTTACTTTTGAAGTCTCTTTGCATGATCAGCTCGGACATAGATGTCTAATTTTGATGAAATCAAAGTCATGCTTATTTAGATTTAGAAAGATGAAATACTCCACGATTTGTACTGAAACTGCGATTGTGTAAGAATCTTTGCTTAAGTTACAACCAAGGAATGGTCGATCCGAGGAAGGAAATACCAGAGAATTTCCGACTGCTCAACAACCTAGCATGTATCCAAACTTCGCAAGCGGTTCTTAAAGTATACTTAAGTGATAACAGTTTTATATATTTTAGCCAACCATGCATGAAAAAGAAATTCAAAATATCATCAAATATGTTTAAAATGTGCAAAAAGAACAAAAAAGCACAGCCATGTTAAAGGCCGTAGCTGAAGCCAAGGCATTTCCTTCATAGTTACCTGGCTAGAGTTCCTTGAAAAGTGAGGTCGTTATAAACACAAGTCAGATCGTTACAAATACAGCTCTTATCTACTAGTTTCTGATATGCAAGAAAAAAGTTCAACTTAGGTCAAAATAATCCGCTATCTTTTTTAATAAAGGATCGACCTGCCAATTTATTAAGTTGGCGAAATTTTCGAAAGCTGAAAACCAATATGTCAGCATAACGAATGGTTTGTTTTTGCTCTTCCCATATCCTGGTGTTTGTTTAAATGAACTTTTGTTCTGTTCACCAGTTTGCCTATATTTCGATCATCTCCTTGATATTTACAAATTGGGAATTTAAGAAAATCATCTTTTGTAAAAGAACTGAACATCTTGTAAGCATTTTATGTTATAATTGGGTTTTGTTTGCAACAGAAATGGCCGAAGTATGGACAGACTGAGTAAGTTTTGTTTACAGTTTATTGTTCAGGAACATTTATTAACCTATCAAACAGGGCCTGCAAGGATGAACGCTTGGTTAGCTTCCCCAGCTCTGACATGTGGCTTCTGGTTCGAAACCACTACTTTTAAAATAAATACGGTTTTGTTCTTGTTATTTTGTAAAAAGTAAAGACTACCTTGTCAGATTGTAATTTAAACTGATAACCGACAGTTTGGGCCAAAATACTTATCTCAATTAAGCTAGAAGAACTCTAATGCTGCACCTCCAATTGAAGAGCATCAAAGTTAGGGTTAAAATACTTCAAAAACAGGGGGTTGTGAGTTCGAATCCCGGTATGGGCACGAATGGTCAACTTTTTTCTTTCTACTTTTACACTTTGACAATTATTTCTGTATTCCTCTACCAGATTGAGAAAGAAATATGTACAGTTTTTAATTTAATTCTTGTAAATGACAAAATTGTAATTCATTGGCCTTTTCCAGTAGCATTGAGTCGAAAATAAATTTAAGGGTGATGAACTTCATTTTTTTTTCACTAACAGTGCGGTAAAAGTTATTAATTTTTATATTGTTTTGTTCATTAGGTGTCCTAGTTAATTTATATTTACTTAAAGTTTGTTGCACCAGTATTATTCAGTGTAAACAAGTAAAATACATACATATGTTTTTTAGCATTTGTGCATTGTCCCTCTTATCCACAGCTGATCTGCAACATTTGTCTTGTTCTAAACTACATATTCTATGTCTGGGAAATATTTTGTTGATTTATTTGTGCTGTACTATTAAAAACCAACACACAGATACATGTTTTGTTTATACATTTTATTTTTAAGGAAAACATACTAACTTTTATCTGGCATAGTGGTCGGACTTTTTTGGTCAATCTGGCGATCAAGGGTAGTAAACTTCAGTTTATGTATACAATTTTTATCAGTCGGTAAATTTGACTTAACTTTGCCAATAAGTGAGTTATAGCATATATTTGCTAGAAATAATAACCATTTCCTGATTCAGATACATCACTATTTGAGTCGGAAGTCCTTAACCAAATAAGGAATTGTTACCTGAAAAGATCTTGCAAAATGCTGCTCATTGCTGCCCTAGATCAGTGTGAACAGTGAAACATAAATCCCTATTCCTCATTGCAAACAGGCGTTTCCTATCTGAGCCACGCTGCAGAGATGGCTATTTTTAACTAGGAGAACCACGTGACAACTCACTTTTGATATTGACGGGTCATCAATGAACAGCATTTTGTAGGCAGGAACTTTTTCAAGTAACGACTTATTTGGTTATTTTAGGAGAGAGAAAAATGACCGAAACCTCGAATACCAACTTTCAGATGTAAATAGATAAAGATTTAGCAATCTCTTTAAGCTTCTGTAAGATGACCCTTAGTTCATTCGTTCAGCACAAGCAAACATAAAATAAATAATATAAAATAATAATATGAAATAAAAATTAGTCAAATGAGTACATTTATGCGACAGTTTGGACCAAAATTTCTTTTCTGAAATAACAACATAAGTCATTGTTACCTATAAAGGTCCTGCAAAACGCTGTTAATTGGTGTCCAAGATCTGTGTGTAGTCAAGCATAACTCACCAATCGTCATTGCAAACAGGTATTTCCTATCCGAGCCACGCTGCAAAGACAGCTAATTTAAACTTAGACAACCACGTGACCAATTACTTTTAAGATTACGTTATAGAGCCATCTGACGTCAGTATCCATTTTTAACAGAGACCACTATCGAGCTTTTATACAGTTTTATACAGTTGGAAAGTATACACACTCAGTGATATATTTTTTTTTCGCGATTAGTTCTGTCTAACAATTCAATTAGCGCTCAAATCGTATTCCTTAAGACTAAGGTATAGGTTTAGACAAACATTATGCCCAAATTAAGTAAAAAAAAAAAAACGCTGGGTGGAGCGGAAAATAACCGGCGTAGTGAAAAAATCTGTATAAATAGTGGAAAATCTTCACTGTCGGGGTAGAAAATCCCGCGGGAGACTTTGAAACATAAATAGAGAATACCAGGTTAGTGTTGATATAGATAAATGTTATCATGCGAGGCTAAGAAAAATCAGAAAGCACGAGGCTTGCCGAGTGCTTTCTGATTTTCAGCCCGAGCATGATAACATTTATCTATATCAACACTAACCTGGTATTCTTTTTATCCCACCATCAACAGCTTTTCAAAGGTAAACATTTAAATTTACTGCTCTCCGTTACATAATCTGACATTCCAAAGCAATACACGAAATTCATGCGCGAGCAATAAAGTTATTCGGCTATAAGAAATAGTTCTGTTTTACAATAAAAAATACGACAATAAACATGTTATTTCTTTTATTTATTTGCGCTTTACATAAGGTTGTAATTTTATTGATTACGATAACTGAAATAATGGTCGGAAAAAAAGAACAACAAAAATCACACCCTCGTGTTAAGTTATACATGTAGTGTGTAATGTCAAGGCCGTGTAACATTAAAGTTGCTAAGCACTTGGCATTAAGAAACGCGAATTTCATTCGAGGTTTGTGGCTGTAACAAACAGTAGCTCATGGATTTTAATTGGTGATGACATTGAAATTATGAACATTGAATATAGCGCTGTAAATTTCGAAGATAGTTTGTGTTTTTGACAGGATGACTTGCGAAATTTGGAGAAATGTTGGGATTGGAGGTGGTGGGTTGGATGGTGTTCATGTAAGTTAGGGAGCCTTACTGTGCGTGTATATATATATATCAACAGATTGATCGCAGTCAATACAATCTATATATCTAGCATTGACTGCATTGAAGTTAAATGGATCTAGATTCACAAACTCCGCACAGGGTTTACGACATCGCTACGCTCGCTTAAAACCACTGCCATCATACAAAATCACGTGACGATAGTAACCAACAGGCAAATTAGCTATGACGTCTTTGCCTGCCAACAGAGACTGCAGACACTCGATCTGTTTGGGTTTCGCTTTTATGGAGGAGTCAAACTCCGTTATTACTTTGTGAATTTTTTCAACAGTATCCATTGATTGTTTACATTGAACCGGTGTAACACTGAAATTCCGCCCTCGGCGAAAGGACGGAAATGGCCGAGTTGTTACGATTGTAGTGATAAATACATTCTTTTTTTTCTTTATCGTTAGAATTTGTTTGTTCATTCATTGTTAGTCGTTTTTCTAACATACACATTCATTCCGATTGTTATTTTAATGAACAAAAATTAAAAGTAAAAAAATCAAATCCTTCCAGATCTGGAAGGATTTCTGTGTGGTGGCAGAGATTCTCCTTACTGAAAGGGGGAGATCACTGCGTTGGAGATTGCTAGATTCATACACCCCCACCACTTCCATTGCCTATTCTACAAATAGACCATGACTTAACTCCATTTTAGTCGACTCTTTACGATGACGGTTCACCACCAACAAAGCAAATGTTGGGGACTTAGGCTCTCGAATTGAAAAATAGTTCCGTGTATCAATAATTGTATATATACATGTATATAAAACGTTTGTTGTTTTCATTAGTTTAATTATTAAACTTTAATAACATGTAATAATTATAAATTACACAGTAAAGTCGTAATTTGTTATTAAAATATTACATTAAAGGTAGTTTGGGAAGTAGGAGGGACAGCTGTGCTCAAACAATGTCAGCTAAAATGTACGGAAACGGTTATAATAGACGCATAGGATGTACTTCCCATAATCCTTTGAGCGCTTTCGCTTAATTTTTACAATAGATAGTTCCCACATCAGTGAGGATCCATTATCTTTGCAGCCATCTCTGATTGTAACTTAAATTTTCAGATGAATTGTACAGAAGCTAAATTTGATTGTCTTGTAATTTCTTCATTTGTGGCCCTAAAATTAAAAGCTATACACCATTAGAAAGCTCTTAAAATTAAAATTTTTAGAATACAATATTTCTAAAATTGATAAATGCACAAAGAATACACATAAATTATTGGCTCAGCCTTACAAAATGAACAGGATCTTTTTTGGTTGTATTTTCTTTTACCCTTTAAACTATCAAAATATAATTTTTGTACTTAAAATACTTCATAAAAGCTGTTAAATTTCATATAACATGCAGTACAAGACTGCAAAATAAAAATAGTGGTGAGGAAAATTAAGACGAACCATGGTCACCTCATTAACCTTTACTTAGAGGCATATGTTCACAACTTTCTATAGGGTGTCTAGCTTTTTAATTAATCGGTAATTTTATGACAAACAGGACCCCTCAAACCTCACGTGTACACCTGTTGTGAGTACAAGCGATTGTGGGAAAATGTAACATGGACAGAGTGAAGTAGTACCCACAGGGAACACTTTATTCAGCTGCTTGGAAAAACAGACATATTCATCACTTACCTAATTACATGATTCAGAATACATTGCAACTATGGCTTAGCTTTGCGTTTTTTCGGCAATTTCGTTGCCTAATGATGTTGACATCAAGATTAAACCTACACTGTTGATATATACACTAATCCATTTACAGGATTATCAATGCATTTCCAGGCATGGTTAAGCACACTAGAAGGAAAAAAAAGTTTTGCAGTTTTTTTTCTTTTATTTTTCTGTACACAACATTTCAAGATGTGCTGCTTAGTCGAACAGACCTGAAACGAAAAGGAATCAATGTTATACTAAATATTATATAAAACAACTGCCAAAACATATAACACACCTTGCCATAAGATTCACCCTGTACAAGTAACTACTCTTCAACAAGATCTTTCCACAGCAAAACCTTGTGGGAGTAGAGAGGTATTGAACCTATTGAAACTAATCAGAAAAATATTGCCCTTAGTCTTGAACTTTACTACCATTTACATTTAACTCACTAAATGTTTTAGCTACTTTAGAGCATTTTTCCTGTAAATTGACACAACCAACTTTTACACTTACTATTGAGGAACCAGCTTCTCCACTTACAATCAAGGACGTAACCAATGTCACCTATCAAGGACGTAACCAATGTCACCACTGACTATCAAGGACGTAACCAACTTCTCCCCTTACAATCAAGGACGTAACCAATGTCACCACTGACTATCAATGACGTAACCAACGTCTCCTCCACTATCAAGGACATAACCAATGTCTCCACTTACTATCAAGGACGTAACCAGCTTCTCCAATGACTATCAAGGACGTAACCAACTTCTACACTATCAATCAAGGATGTAACCTACTTCTCCACTGACTATCAAGGACGTAACCAGCTTCTCCACTAACAATAAAGGACGTAACCTACTTCTCCACTGACTATCAAGGACGTAACCAACGTCTCCTCTAACAATCAAGGACATAACCAGCTTCTCCACCGACTATGAAGGACGTAACCAACTTCTACACTATCAATCAAGGATGTAACCTACTTCTCCACTGACTATCAAGGACGTAACCAACTTCTCCACTAACAATCAAGGACGTAACCTACTTCTACACTGACTATCAAGGACGTAACCAACTTCTACACTGACTATCAAGGACGTAACCATGACATCAAGGACGTAACCAACTTCTCTACTAACAATCAAGGACGTAACCAACTTCTCTACTAACAATCAAGGACGTAACCAACTTCTCTACTAACAATCAAGGACGTAACCAACTTCTCCACTAACTATAAAGGCCGTTAGGAAAATGTTATGTACTGCAATACAGATCAAGCAATATACAATACTAAATATGCAGAG
>CM017564.1:46760909-46975909 GCA_007844125.1 Sinonovacula constricta
AATCCATGTTTCCCACCACTGCCGTAGTCTGACTGGAGGGTGACATTCATCCTACACAAGCTGTTCAATCCTTTCAACACTTGGCTTCATGTTTCCCCGCCAGCTGCCGTATGTCTGGAGTCAGCCATTCACTACAGAGCATGTTACAAATCCTTTCAAACTTTTCTTCATTTTCCTCGACAGCTGCCGTATTTCCTGGAGTCAGCCATTCACTACAAGCATGTTCAATAATATCCTTTCACACTTTCTTCATGTTTCCCCTAAAAGATGGCCGTTATGTCTGGAGGTGGCCATTCCACACACATCATGTTGTCAATCCTTCACACTTTTCTTCATGTTCCTCCCCACAGCGCCGTATGTCCTGGATCCGCCTTCACTACGTAATGATCATTCCTTTCAACACTTTTCTTCATGTTTCCTCGACAAGCGACGTTATGTCTGGAGTGGCCATACACTACACGCATGTTCAATCCTTTCACACTTTTCTTCATGTTTCCCGACAAGCTGCCGTATGTCTGAAGCCAGCCATTCACTACACAGCCTGTTCAATCCTTTCACCTTTCTCATGTTTCCTCACCATCTGCCGTATTGTCTGGAGGTGACCATGCACTACAACAGCATGTTCAAATCCTTTCACACTTTTCTCCATGTTTCCCCGTCCAGCTGCCGTATGTCTGGAGGTGACCATGCACTACACAGCATGTTCAATCCTTTCACACTTTTCTTTATGTTTCCCCGACCAGCTGCCGTATGTCTGGAGGTGACCATGCACTACACAGCATGTTCAATCCTTTCACACTTTTCTTCATGTTTCCCCGACCAGCTGCCGTATGTCTGGAGGTGACCATTCACTACACAGCATGTTCAATCCTTTCACACTTTTCTCCATGTTTCCCCGACCAGCTGCCGTATGTCTGGAGGTGACCATTCACTACAGAGCATGTTCAATCCTTTCACACTTTTCTCCATGTTTCCCCGTCCAGCTGCCGTATGTCTGGAGGTGACCATGCACTACACAGCATGTTCAATCCTTTCACACTTTTCTCCATGTTTCCCCGTCCAGCTGCCGTATGTCTGGAGCCAGACATTCACTACACAGCATGTCCAATCCTTTCACATTTTTCTCCATGTTTGGCCGTCCAGCTGCCGTATGTCTGGAGGTGACCATTCACTACACAGCATGTTCAGTCCTTTCATACTTTTCTCCATGTTTGGCCGTCCGGCTGCCGTATGTCTGGAGGTGGCCATTCACTACACAGCATGTTCAGTCCTTTCATACTTTTCTCCATGTTTGGCCGTCCAGCTGCCGTATGTCCGGAGGTGACCATTCACTACACAGCATGTTCAATCCTTTCACACTTTTCTCCATGTTTCCCCGACCAGCTGCCGTATGTCTGGAGGTGACCATTCACTACACAGCATGTTCAGTCCTTTCATACTTTTCTCCATGTTTGGCCAACCAGCTACCGTATGTCTGGAGCCAGCCATTCACTACACAGCATGTTCAATCCTTTCACACTTTTCTTCATGTTTCCCCGTCCAGCTGCCGTATGTCTGGAGGTGGCCATTCACTACACAGCATGTTCAATCCTTTCACACTTTTATCCATGTTTTCCCGTCCAGCTGCCGTATGTCTGGAGGTGGCCATTCACTACAGAGCATGTTCAATCCTTTCACACCTTTATCCACGTTTGGCCGTCCAGCTGCCGTATGTCTGGAGATGGCCATTCACTACAGAGCATGTTCAATCCTTTCACACCTTTATCCACGTTTGGCCGTCCAGCTGCCGTATGTCTGGAGATGGCCATTCACTACAGAGCATGTTCAATCCTTTCACACCTTTATCCACGTTTGACCGTCCAGCTGCCGTATGTCTGGAGGTGGCCATTCACTACAGAGCATGTTCAATCCTTTCACACCTTTATCCACGTTTGGCCGTCCAGCTGCCGTATGTCTGGAGATGGCCATTCACTACAGAGCATGTTCAATCCTTTCACACCTTTATCCACGTTTGGCCGTCCAGCTGCCGTATGTCTGGAGGTGGCCATTCACTACAGAGCATGTTCAATCCTTTCACACTTTTATTCACGTTTGGCCGTCCAGCTGCCGTATGTCTGGAGGTGACCATTCACTACAGAGCATGTTCAATCCTTTCACACTTTTCTCCACGTTTCCCCGTCCAGCTGCCGTATGTCTGGAGTCAGCCATTCACTACAGAACATGTTCAATCCTTTCACACTTTTCTCCACGTTTGGCCGTCCAGCTTCCGTATTTCTGGAGCCAGCCATTCACTACACAGCATGTCCAATCCTTTCACATTTTTCTCCATGTTTGGCCGTCCAGCTGCCGTATGTCTGGAGCCAGCCATTCACTACACAGCATGTTCAGTCCTTTCACATTTTTCTCCATGTTTCCCCGTCCAGCTGCCGTATGTCTGGAGCCAGCCATTCACTACACAGCATGTTCAGTCCTTTCAAATTTTCTCCATGTTTCCCCGACCAGCTGCCGTATGTCTGGAGCCAGCCATTCACTACACAGCATGTTCAGTCCTTTCAAATGTTCTCCATGTTTGGCCGTCCAGATGCCGTATGTCTGGAGCCAGCCATTCACTACAGAGCATGTGTAGTCTTTTCACACTTGTGTCCATGTTTGGCCGTCTAGCTGCCGTATGTCTGGAGTCAGACATTCACTACACAACATGTTCAATCCTTTCACACTTTTCTCCATGTTTCCCCGACCAGCTGCCGTATGTCTGGAGATAGATATTCACTACACAGCATGTTCAGTCCTTTCACACTTTTCTCCATGTTTGGCCGACCAGCTGCCGTATGTCTGGAGCCAGACATTCACTACACAACATGTTCAATCCTTTCACACTTTTCTCCATGTTTCCCCGACCAGCTGCCGTATGTCTGGAGATAGATATTCACTACACAGCATGTTCAATCCTTTCACACTTTTCTCCATGTTTCTCCGACCAGCTGCCGGATGTCTGGAGATTTCCATTCAATACACAGCATGCTAAATCATTTCAAACTTCTCTTCATGTTTCTCCGACCAGTTGCCGAGTGTCTGGAGGTGGCCATTCACCTTTACCAGGACAAAGAATACCACTATGGCCGAAAATGGCTCGACCATGCCCGGTTCGCCCTGGACCATGACGACGATGGTAGCGTGGAGAAAAAGGACTTGTACAAGAAAGCAACGAGGGCCGCCTTCAGGGTATGGCAATGTTAAGATTATTTGAAAAAATATACAAAGACGTTTTCCACCCCATTCTTCTTAGATTCCTAGGCTGTCCTTTTTTCTAATCGTTTGAACTCTTGCTTCGTATTACTTCATTCAACATTTTTGTTCATAAGACAATAAGGGAAACATTTTTTTCTGTTCATGTCTGTAAGATGTATTTTGATTGAATTTGAACGCAGTTTCACAAATGAGTTAAAAGCGATATTTTTTTCAAATTTATTTTCTTCTTTCTGCTAACACACAATGAATTCCCAATGTCCATTTAACGGCATTCCTCAGTGATAACCCAGCCACCGCTAACGTACATTCTGTCAAGGTTTCATCTCTGTAAATGTAGTACTGTTAAATTTTGTTCCACATATCGTTGCTTCCACACATGAAACAATATCTGCAGTTAAGGCAGTGATATTCTGTCAATGACATAACTCTTTATATATAGGCATATTGTAAAAAGTAGGTGTTCACTGGAGTATTACTTCATTGTTTATTGGGTTTATCGTCCCACCGACACTATTTCACTTATCTGGAGATGGTGTCCACTTGAAGCAAATATAGAGCTGCCTTCACTGTGTATAGCATGCCGTGAACACCTAGCATGATACCACACCCGGTCACATTAACCTGACACCTGGCCAACCAGTCGTGGAACTATCCTTATATTTGCTTTAGCGTTAGGAAGGGAGCTATACTACTACCATTTTAAACTACTTGGTGTGTCGCGGCCCGGGATACAACCCTGGGCCTCCCGTACCTGGAGCCGACGTTCTTTTGATTACGATACCAGGTCCGGTATTATAACTTTATTTTGCACATATCCTTTGCCGCAATTAACCCATGTCTTCTTTTGCACAGTCGAAGAGCTACAAAGAAGCACTTGAACTAGCGACTGTACTGAGGGATTTAAGTAAGTAGGCATGTTTACTTTATGGTATACATTGTGCTCCTGTAACGGCTAAGGCATCTACAACGAGAATACTACTTTGGCTTATTTTAAACTTTTTTGACAGTTTCAAGAAAAATAACATGACTAACCATATTAGTTTACAAACGCACGAACTGTGGCTTGTAGTTTTGAAACACAAGCAGAGAAACCGACGCACTTAAATACCCAAATAAGGAAATACATTTTACCGTGATATATTGGGCGTTAAATCATGCAAACTTAAAATCTTTTTTCATTGTAACACCTTCTACAAGAAACTTTGACTTGAAAGGGACACACATTCGAAGTAAAATACGAAGTACAATTTCCGCAATGTTGTTAGGTTGTTTCCCTTGGCTGTTCTAATTCACCCCTGCGTACTTCCTGGTATTTTTTTATATCAACAATCAACGAAATTGCATATTTTATTTATTTATTATCATAATTTAATACTTATGTTATTAGTATAACAAAGCCGTTACTTTCCAATATAGGATAATGTTTCAGGCGAAGGCCATGTGAACAAAAAGAACAACTTATTACAATATGTCACCTTGGTCAACAATAGGAAAATGGGTAGGGAAAGTAAAAGGAACAGCTATTCTATTGCAGTAAAATTTATGTCGTGATTTATCGTTTATTTTATCACGGTAGAATGCTCCTTTGTTGATAGACGTAAAATATTGGTGTAAAAATGATCATTTACCTATTTACATTCGGTGTCGACTAAAACTCTTGTACTCTGTCCCAACAGAACAAACATCGCCATTTGAAACTGTTCATTTCTGCCTCTTCAGACGAAACCAGTCATCATTATATTGCCTTGCACAACATGACGAAGGAACGAGTGAAGAAGTTTGACGCGGAAGAGACAACAGAAAAGAAACAATTTCTCACTGAACTGGCTGACGGGCTAGAGAAATACAAGACCGGGTTCGACTTCCTCAGGGACGCGATGTGTCAGGGCGAGTCAGTGAAAGACGTGAGTAACACTTTTACAGTGGTTATATATCTTCAGCAACATCCCGCCATTTTCCGTACCAGCCTGTACTCGGTTAGGAAAATAGCCGAGGTTTTCTGATTAAATTAAAAATGAAAGCGCTTGAGATTGATACGATATACAGCAGACATCTGATTGGTCAATATTCATTTTAAGTACTTATATTTACTCTTATCTGACCAATCAGTTGCACGAAAATGGACTCATACTTGAGCACAAATGTACTTCGGACACAAGCTTGTGTTGCCTCTGAGTAAAATGTGGTTCAGGGGATTGATTTAAAAAACGTTGAGCTCGTTTCGGGGCTCATTTTCAAGGATCTGATTGGCTGAATTTTTAATTAAAATTGAAATCTGGACAATCAGATGCATTGTGAATGATCTTACCATCGAGCTTCACCTTTATAACCCCACTTCCTCAACCCCACAGCTCTGGAATCTGAGACCATCTTATAATCCTAAAACTATTTATTGTACAGATTTCAACTTTAATTTAAAATCCACTCAATCGGGTCCTTAGAAATGGCGTTAGACTCGAGCTTTGTAGTCTCAGCAAGGTCACACTTACACCGCCTAAGCAGTGCTTCTGAGCGTTTTGGTTTTCTGAGCAGACGATCAGAAGGGGTGTTGAGGTACAAATATGTCTTCTGTTTTTCTATGCGTAATTAATTATTATTCTGTCTTTGTAAATAAATCTGTCGTGTTTCTTGTGATGGGTAAAGGAGGTTTCTTATACGTCTTCAAAAAAGCAAGGTATGTTTGTTCTTAAGGTCCTTCGTTTTAACTAAACTGGTATCGATATGAATCTGTATCACACTTAAGTGACTTCGACATGATGTGCATCTGTCCATATTGTTTTGACCTCACTGTCATACACTTTGCCACTGAATCAAGGAATGACATGATTGTGACGTCACATATATATTTACATACATTTAGTTTACCTTTTTCTTAACGAGATGCATTTCTACAAACCTTGGGTATCATGTATACATGTTCTCACTTTTCTAGCCTGGCGTGGCCGAGACTCGTCTTTGTCACGTGACTGACCAGGGAAACCCATTTTTGAAAATCCAGCCAATAAAAATGGAGGAAATAAGTCGCGATCCCTTTATCCTCGTCATGCATGACGTAATCACAAGACAGGAAATAAAGTCATTGAAGAAAGCGGCAACCGGCGAAATAACGATGGTAACTGAGTGAATAGTATACCGAAACTTAATTTATAACTAGAAGTTTAAAAAAAATCATGCACTTTACTTAATTTAAAATTTACCATGGCGAATACAAATGATAAAAATATATGTCGAAGATTATTCAAAGATCTTAAAAACTTCTAGATATACAAAGGTTGTGGACTCTTGGTCTATGCTTCATATAACGCTAGAAATTTCCGACAGTTAAACTATGTCATATGCATGTAACAATATTTTTTCCACGGTTTCCCCGAATTTGGGCATAATTTCTGCACAAACCCATACTTTAGTCTGAGTAAAGACAACTTTAAACGTTACCTATGTCGTACGACAGTACACATTGGGGAAAAAATGTATCCAAATGTTCATTCTTGCTAAATCTATAGACAAGCATGATAATGTTCTCTGCTAAAGATAGATACCGACGTCAGAGCGGACTACCCGGATAATGATATAACGCGATCTCAAAAGTAAGTCGTCACGTGGTTTTCCTAGTTTAAAAATAGCTATCTCTGCAGCGTGGCTTAGATAGGAAATACCTGTTCGCAATGACGAGTAGGGATTTATGCTTATCTGTTCACACATATCTAGGACGTCAATGAAAAGCATTTTGCAGGACCATTTCAAGTAACAATGACTTTTTTGACAATTTTAGAAAAAAATATTCGGTCCAAATTGTCGGATTTACCACCTTTAAGAGAAGAAATAATTGCAGATCAGTTACTGGGCGTTACTATTGCACCGTTGACATTTTCAGTTGAACGACATATCGTTTGTGGAGTTTGGAAAAGCCAACAGTTCCTACCAGCGGTAAGTATCGTTTACCTCAATCCTTATCTCGACAAGGTCAACAGTTCCTACCAGAGGTAAGTATCATTTACCTCCATCCTTATCTCGACAAGGTCAACATTTCCTACCAGTGGTAAGTATCATTTACCTCCATCCTTATCGTGACAGGGCCAACAGTTCCTAGCAGAGGTAAGTATCATTTACCTTCATCCTTATCGTGACAGGGCCAACAGTTCCTACCAGAGGTAAGTATCGTTTACCTTCATCTATATCGTGACAGGGCCAACAGTTCCTACCAGCGGTAAGTATCATTTACCTCCATCCTTATCGTGACAAGGCCAACAGTTCCCACCAGAGGTAAGTATCATTTACCTTCATCCTTATCGTGACAGGGCCAACAGTTCCTACCAGAGGTAAGTATGATTTACCTCCATCCTTATCGTGACAGGGCCAACAGTTCCTACCAGCGGTAAATATCATTTACCTCCATCCTTATCGTGACAGGACCAACAGTTCCTACCAGAGGTAAGTATCATTTACCTTCATCCTTATCGTGACAGGGCCAACAGTTCCTACCAGAGGTAAGTATCATTTACCTCCATCCTTATCGTGACAGGGCCACAGTCCTACCAGCGGTAAGTATCATTTACCTCCATCCTTATCGTGACAGGGCCAACAGTTCCTACTAGAGTAAGTATCATTTACCTTCACCCTTACCGTGACAGGGCCAACAGTTCCTACCAGCGGTAAGTATCATTTACCTTCATCCTATCCTGACAGGGCCAACAGTTCCTACCAGAGGTAAGTATCGTTTACCTTCATCTATATCGTGACAGGGCCAACAGTCCTACCAGAGTAAGTATCATTTACCTTCATCTATATCGTGACAGGGCCAACAGGTCCTACCAGAGGTAAGTATCATTTACCTTCATCCTTATCGTGACAGGGCCAACAGGTCCTACCAGCGGTAAGTATCATTTACCTTCATCCTTATCGTGACAGGGCCTACAGGTCCTACCAGCGGTAAGTATCATTTACCTTCATCCATGTCGTGACAGCCAACAGTTCCTAACAGCGGTAAGTATCATTTACCTCATCCTTATCGTGACAGGTCAACAGTTCCTACAGAGGTAAGTATCATTTACCTTCATCCTTATCGACAGGGCCAACAGTTCCTACCAGAGGTAAGTATCATTTACCTCCATCCTTATCGTGACAGGGCCAACAGTTCCTACCAGAGGTAAGTATCATTTACCTTCATCCTTATCGTGACAGGGCCACAGTCCTACCAGCGGTAAGTATCATTTACCTCCATCCTTATCGTGACAGGGCCAACAGTTCCTACTAGAGGTAAGTATCATTTACCTTCACCTTACGTGACAGGGCCAACAGTTCCTACCAGCGGTAAGTATCATTTACCTTCATCCGTATCGTGACAGGGCCAACAGTTCCTACCAGAGGTAAGTATCGTTTACCTTCATCTATATCGTGACAGGGCCAACAGTTCCTACCAGAGGTAAGTATCGTTTACCTTCATCTTATCGTGACAGGGTCAACAGTTCCTACCAAAGGTAAGTATCATTTACCTTTATCCATATCGTGACAGAGCCAACAGTTCCTACCAAAGGTAAGTATCATTTACCTTCATCCTTATCGTGACAGAGCCAACAGTTCCTACCAGAGGTAAGTATCATTTACCTTCATCCTTATCGTGACAGGGCCAACAGTTCCTACCAGAGGTAAGTATCATTTACCTCCATCCTTATCGTGACAGGACCAACAGTTCCTACCAGAGGTAAGTATCATTTACCTTCATCCTTATCGTGACAGGGCCAACAGTTCCTAGCAGATGTAAGTATCATTTACCTCCATCCTTATCGTGATAGGGCCAACAGGTCCTACCAGCGGTAAGTATCATTTACCTTCATCCATATCGTGACAGGGTCAACAGTTCCTACCAGCGGTAAGTATCATTTACCTTCATCCATATCGTGACAGGGCCAACAGTTCCTATCAACGTTAAGTATCATTTATCTTCATCCATACCGTGACAGGGCCAACAGTTCCTACCAGCGGTAAGTATCATTTACCTTCATCCATGTCGTGACAGAGCCAACAGTTCCTACCAGCGGTAAGTATCATTTACCTCCATCCTTATCGTGACAGGGCCAACAGTTCCTACCAGAGGTAAGTATCATTTACCTTCATCCTTATCGTGACAGGGCCAACAGTTCCTACCAGAGGTAAGTATCATTTACCTTCATCCTTATCGTGACAGGGCCAACAGTTCCTACC
Source organism: Sinonovacula constricta (assembly GCA_007844125.1). NCBI lineage: Eukaryota > Metazoa > Mollusca > Bivalvia > Cardiida > Solecurtidae > Sinonovacula > Sinonovacula constricta. The sequence goes on from CM017564.1 coordinate 46,770,360, forward strand.
AGAGGTAAGTATCATTTACCTTCTCCATATCGTGACAGGGGCCAACAGTTTCCTACCAGAGGTAAGTATCATTTACCTTCCATCCTTATCGTGACAGGGCCAACAGTTTCCTACCAGAGGTAGTATCATTGATCTTCCCATACCGTGACAGGGTCAACAATTCCTACCAGAGGTAAGTATCATTTACCTTTATCCATGTCGTGACAGAGCCAACAGTTCCTACCAGAGGTAAGTATCATTTACCTTCATCCTTATCGTGACAGGGCCAACAGTTCCTACCAGAGGTAAGTAATCATTTACCTTCATCCTTATCGTGACAGGGGCAACAGTTTCCTACCAGAGTAAGTATCATTTACCTTCATCCTTATCGTGACAAGGGCCAACAGTTCCCTACCAAAGGTAAGTATCATTTACCTTCATCCTTATCGTGACAGGGCAACAGTTCCTACCAGAGGTAAGTATCATTTACCTGCATCCTTATCGTGACGAGCCAACAGTTCCTACCAGAGGTAAGTATCATTTACCTTCATCCTATCGTGACAGGGGCCAAACAGTTCCTACCAGAGGTAAGTGTCATTTACCTTCATCCTTATCGTGACGGGGCCAACAGTTCCTACCAGAGGTAAGTGTCATTTACCTTCATCCTTATCGTGACGGGGCCAACAGTTCCTACCAGAGGTAAGTGTCATTTACCTTCATCCTTATCGTGACGGGCCACAGTTCCTACCAGAGGTAAGGATCATTTACCTTCATCCTTATCGTGACAGGGGCCAACAGTTCCTACAAGGTAAGTGTCATTTACCTTCATCCTTATCGTACGGGGCCAACAGTTCCTACAGAGGTAAGTAGTCATTTACCTTCATCCTTATCGTGGACAGGGGCCAACAGTTCCTACCAGAGGTAAGTGTCATTTACCTTCATCCTTATCGTGACAGGGCCAACAGTTCCTACCAGAGGTAAGTGTCATTTACCTCATCCTTATCGTGACGGGCCAACAGTTCCGACCAGAGGTAAGTATCATTTACCTTCATCCTTACGTGACAGGGCCAACAGTTCCGACCAGAGGTAAGTGTCATTTACCTGCATCCTTATCGTGACAGGGCCACAGTTCTACCAGAGGTAAGTGTCATTTACCTTCATCCTTATCGTGACAGGGCCACAGTCCTACCAGCGGTAAGTCATTTACCTTCATCCTTATCGTGACAGGGCCACAGGTCCTACCAGCGGTAAGTATCATTTACCTTCATCCTTATCGTGACAGGGCCAAGTCCTACCAGCGGTAAGTATCATTTACCTTCATCCTTATCGTGACAGGGCCAACAGTCCTACCAGGTAAGTATCATTTACCTTCATCCTTATCGTGACAGGGCCAACAGTTCCTACCAGCGGTAAGTATCATTTACCTTCATCCTTCGTGACAGGGCCAACAGTTCCTACCAGCGGTAAGTATCATTTACCTCATCCTTATCGTGACAGGGCCAACAGTTCCTACCAGCGGTAAGTATCATTTACCTCCATCCTTATCGTGACAGGGCCAACAGTTCCTACCAGAGGTAAGTATCATTTACCTCCATCCTTATCGTCACAGGGCCAACAGTTCCTACCAGAGGTAAGTGTCATTTACCTTCATCCTTATCGTGACAGGGCCAACAGTTCCTACCAGAGGTAAGTATCATTTACCTTCATCCTTATCGTGACAGGGTCAACAGTTCCTACCAGAGGTAAGTATCATTTACCTTCATCCTTATCGTGACAGGGTCAACAGTTCCTACCAGAGGTAAGTATCATTTACCTTCATCCTTATCGTGACAGGGTCAACAGTTCCTACCAGAGGTAAGTATCATTTACCTGCATCCTTATCGTGACAGGGCCAACAGTTCCTACCAGAGGTAAGTGTCATTTACCTTCATCCTTATCGTCACAGGGCCAACAGTTCCTACCAGCGGTAAGTATCATTTACCTGCATCCTTATCGTGACAGGGCCAACAGTTCCTACCAGCGGTAAGTATCATTTACCTCCATCCTTATCGTGACAGGGCCAACAGTTCCTACCAGAGGTACGTGTCATTTACGTTCAATTTCGCCGCGCATGTGCGCTTCGTCTATATGTAATTGTTCCTGGCAAAGACGTATGGATAGCGCTATGTTGGTCGATAAACAAGTAAATTTAGGCGCTTTCTGCACTTAATATCGGTTATTATTCAGCTTTGGCAAATATCAGAATTAAGTTGGATTGTATTTTAAAATGTTACTACATATTCATTATCTGTCAATTGAAATTGTCAATGCTACATCTGTGTGTGTATGATTTGTTTAATTTAAAATGCATTTGTTACAAATATTTGCTATGTGCAAGTAAAATGATATGCTCTATTCTGTTGTTTGTATTCAGACCTTTTTCAATGCGTCCAACGACAATGCGTGTACAAAAACGACGTCATTTTTTAATAACAACAGGGTGATGCTATTTCTGGGCTAGTTTGTTGTTAGGCAAAACAATTCCAATTATAAACAGGACCTCTACGGCGACCTTTGATGCTTTGTTCTCTTGTCCTTATAGCGACAGGGCCAACCGTGGGGTGGAGAAAGTCGTTAAAGCTGGCATTCTGCTTCTTTCTTATGCACGTAGTGATATCGAGTAAACCATTGCTGGATACATAGTCATTCGCGTATTTGTCTCAAGAAATCCAATGTGAACACAATGTAATTTGTGTATTGATGTCAAAAAATTAATTAAAGTTACTGAGTTACTTGCTTAATGACGTCACAAAAACCAATTCTGGTTACTTTGTCATTTACGATCTCCTCGTTTGATTGTTTCAGTGCAATTATTCCTCAGCAGAAAATGACAAATCTAAAGTCTCGCATAGAGCTGCTGACAGGGCTTGATTTGAAGACAGGCGAACCTTTCCAGGTAATACAATTATATTGTCAGGTATCAGAATAGAATAGAAAAGAGAGTACAATGTACCATTTTCCCCCCTTGTCTGTCTATGTCAGGGATGGATCCAGGGCGGGAGGGGGGGGGGGAGTTGTGGAGAGAGGGAGGGGCGGTGGGTGCATCTCCCCACCAACCAGGTAAAAGAGTAGATTTGTGAAAGCACATACATGTAAGTTTAAAAAAATACTAAACTTTTAAAATAAATGTTGTCTGTTGACTGCTTAAGTCGAAGTAAGTGCCCCTTACTGTGTATATATATACATTGACATATATTTTGCAGGTAGCAAACTTCGGTCCCGGTGGTTTCCAACAAGTACACCATGATACGGAGGTAAGCCAAATATACAGGTTCATTCCTGGAACATCTTTCTCAATTGTAAACTTCGACCTATGTTTGTATTTGTGGCGTATGCGAAGCCAATTTAATTTTATAAACGAAGAATATAGATGTTATAGTTTGTTCGGATACACGACAGAACGCATCTCTGACATTCCAGAAACCCAAAGCTTCTTATAGAAGCACTCCACCAGATCATCTTCGCCTAGAAACAAGTTTAGATATAAGTACGAAACATACACCACCCTTACGTGTTGTTGTTGTTTCTTTGTTGTTGTTTCTGTGTTGTTGTTGTTTCTGTGTTGTTGTTTTTACAAAATGTGTTACTCTTTTCTTATAAACGGATTGAAATCCAAAATTCATATCTTAAACATGCCCCATCTGCAAAGCTAGCATTCGGAAAACATCACTCGACGTGTGAAGCAAAAATCTGATTATTTCTGCCCCTGATTTATATCTATTTATAAATATATTTTCTCTGATAGTATATTGCCTACTTTCGTTCTTAGTCCGGTCTTGGTCCGGTCTTGATCCTTAATGTAATTGCTTACTTGTTATGTACATGCACTTTATAAGTGAATTACTTCTGAATTAGCATACCCCAACTATATCGTTGGTATTTTTTAAAAACTTATCTCATAATTTTTTCTTATATTTCAAGATATAAATTTCCCTTTGTAAGTTATACGTTATGTATGTTTACATTGCTCTGTATTACAGGACGACGAAAGCAGATACGCAACATTCGTGGCTTTTGTAAGTTAATATAAATATCATCTCCTTCCTCCTCCTCCTCCTCCTCACCATCTTTAACCTCATCCTCCTTCTCACCATCTCTAACCTCATCCTCCTCATCACCATCTTCAACTCCATCCTCCTCATCACTATCTTCAACCTTATCCTCCTCATCACCATCTTCAACCTTATCCTCCTCATCACTTTCTTCAACCTTATCCCCCTCATCACCATCTTCAACCTTATCCTCCTCATCACTTTCTTCAACCTTATCCTCCTCATCACTATCTTCAACCTTATCCTCCTCATCACCATCTTCAACCTCATCCTCCTCATCACTATCTTCAACCTTATCCTCCTCATCACCATCTTCAACCTTATCCTCCTCATCACTTTCTTCAACCTTATCCCCCTCATCACCATCTTCAATCTTATCCTCCTCATCACTTTCTTCAACCTTATCCCCCTCATCACCATCTTCAGCCTTATCCTCCTCATCACCATCTTCAACCTTATCCCCCTAATCACTTTCTTCAACCTTATCCTCCTCATCACCATCTTCAATCTTATCCCCATCATCACTTTCTTCAACCTTATCCTCCTCATCACCATCTTCAACCTTATCCTACTCATCACCATCTTCAACCTTATCCTACTCATCACCATCTTCGATCTAATCCCCCTCATCACTTTCTTCAATCTCATCCTCTGCATCACCATCTGCAACCTTATCCTCCTCAGCACCATCTTTAACCTCCTCCTCCTCCTCACCTTCTTCATCCTTATCCTCCTCATCACCATCTTCAACCTTATCCTCCTCATCACCATCTTCAACCTTATCCTCCTCATCACCATCTTCAACCTCATCCTCCTCATCACCATCTTCAATTTCAATTTACTCATCACCATCTTCAACCTCATCCTCCTCATCACCATCTTCAACCTAATCCTTCTCACCATGACAACCTCAACTTTCATCACCACATCCACTAACGTTAAAACTGTAACACCAAATGTTTAATTACTATGACAACTACCACGCTATCACCAACATCTTTGCAAATCAACAACATCAGTCATAGCTGTGAAGTAAATTAGTTATCTCCCTTGCCAGCTCTCTGACGTAGAGGCAGGAGGTGCTCTGTCCTTTGTCAACATACGAGAAACCATCTTCCCCAGCGCTGTGCGTATTTATGTTTCTTTCGTTTTCTTGCTTTTCTTTGATTTGTCAAATTTCACACATGAACAAACTTTTTAAGTTTTAAAAAAAACAAACTGAAAAATAACACACACTCCATATTTTCAATGTGCTCTTTTTCAATTAAAATTCATTTCAAGTTAAATGAAAAACAATATAATTATCCTTTCGCTGATTATTCTTATGTAGACCCATTAAACATTAAATGTGGGATCTATTGCCGAACTTCTGTTCTGCAGTCCTTTACAGCCCTTTGTATTCAGCTAATCCTCAACATTTTGTAATTCGACGTTTTCTGCTAAGTTGATAACAACAGAGGGCTTGATCGGATAAGGTCGGATGTTCATGTGTCCTCGTCTGTCGTCTGCATCCGTAAACCACCATCCGCATCCGCGAAAACAAAAGCACGCGGAAAAAAAACACTTTTGAGTACATTCCATGTCTCCGTTGTTTGTGTCAGTATAATTTCTCCTTGTACTGAAATTTAGAAAATTCGCGCAGTGATTTAGTTATTGGCACGTATGCCTTTCTCGGACGACTGAAAATGATTGGCATTCAGAGAACGCATTTAGGGGAAACAATTGCGCTGGTATCAGAACACACAGAATTGTACAAAATTTTGACAAACGCCTGAAACTTTTAAAGTTCTAATGCCTCTGGAACGAAAGCTTAAGCACTAAGAATTAAAAGATGCATGACATGCTAATTAAGAGACTAATGCATATTGGCCGTAGCTACATCCTTGTAAGAATACACCGTGAAAAACTAATATATGACATATGTTTAAAGCAATTGTTATGTTTTCTCTAGTGTTTGTCTTTTGTATTGGCCCGTTTTAACAGGAAATGCATTATAGCGGCTCGTTCACAAACAGTTTCCTGTAAAATCTGTTTCTAAAGTTTTGACTTTTATTTAATACCTTTAAAAAATTCTAGTCAATATCGCATAACACTTCAGCAGGGTAAGTTATTATACTCCTGTCGCAAAATAAAAAGAAAAATTGAAAAAGTAATTCAATGTGGAAAGGTACAAATGAGATGTGGCGCTTGAAGCTGACCTGCGGTGCGCCGGTGGCTTTACATTTTGCGGGGTCTACTGCCACCAAAATAGATGGGCGTCGCTATAATGATCATAGTATACTATAGAGGCTGTGATGTATTTACAAAAATCGGATACGTGGAATGCAGACTACGCGTTCGAACTGGGATGGCGGATGGTATCGGACGATGGACCAGGAGGCCGGGACATTGAGCATGAGCATTAGATCTTATTTCTACAGTCCCATTAACGCAACGTACTCTGCTTTGTAGCGGATTATTCATCAAGTATAACTGTTGTCGTGACCGTGTTTCTGATTTAATTAGTACGATCATAAAAAACGATTTCTCTGGTCATTGTTTGACATACATGTATTCATGATCCTTCAGGGGAACGCTGTGTTCTGGTTCAACAAGTACAGAAATGGCGCCGTTCAACCGCAAGTTCGCCATGAGGTGTGTCCCATTCTTGTAGGGGATATGTGGACACTGACCGCCTGGCCCCACGACGACGACCAGACCATGTTCCTGTGACACAAACATCTATATGTAAACAAGATGTGGGTGGGGTGGTTTGTATCTTAGTTTGTGAGCTTGTGTTTGCCTGTGTTGCGTTTTGGTGCATTGTATATTGAAGTCACAACAACGTATAGTACAATTGTTGTATTAAAATGTCTTGAAATAATTCCCAGAATTGTAATAAAATTTTAACAAGTATATTGCAAATCTGGTTGCGATTAACCCGGTATTGTAATAAAAGTTAACTTCGCGTAAATTATTGATTTTTAATCCGAAATTCGTCCAGAAAGTTAGTACATCCTGATGTAGAATGATTGGCTTTGATCTTTTTTTTATCTTTTTATCTTTTTTTTGTCATAGAACCATCTTTTTGCTATTTTTTTGTCATAGAACCATCTTTTTGTTATTTTTTTTGTCATAGAACCATCTTTTCGCTATTTTTTTTCTTGGTTCTCGCTCGCTACTGACCGTAACCTAGAATTGCAATAAACAAATAAGAATATATGACAAAGTTCTATGAGCATTGCAACATACATGTATACCAAACTCCAAAAAGGCACAGAACAAAGGTATTTCACATGCAAGCCAAGCGAAAAGTAAGAACAAGTTTGTGATGAGTCACTTAACGAAAACAGCAAACCTGACAGTTACCGCCTGACATAAATATACTAAATCGGTTTTTTTTCTACAAGGAAATATTTATCTTATATATCTAGCACATGTTTTGTCATATTAGGATACGATTGAACACTTATATCAGTTGACAGAATTGAAATAAAATTGTGACAGAGTTATTGCACAGGAAACAAGAATTGCAACAAACCCAGAACTTTAATAAACTTAAATTGGGGGTAAATCCTTTATTTTTATTTCGAAATTCAACACTTGTTTGTACACACTAAAGAAAATTAATCAGCTTTTATCTAATTTAATGTTTATGCATAGAATAACTTTTTCGCGATTTTTGAGTCCTCACTGGCTACTGACTGCACGGAGGCGTTGACAATGCTATATTGGGACTATCAAAACATTGCGCGTTTGCAAAGTCAAAATGCTTTATTCAGACAGGTATACAATGTATATAACATGGAGAGATAAATGATACAGTTATCGACAGAAATAAATACAATGAGGTTCCGTCTGTGGGGATAACAAAACATGTGCAACAAATGGAGGAAGAGGGAAAGAGAGAGAGAGAGAAAGGGGGGTTAGAGTGAGAGAGAGAGAGAGAGAGAGAGAGAGAGAGAGAGAGAGAGAGAGAGAGAGAGAACGAAAAAAGTATATTCGACATACATGCATCTTAATACAATTTGATATTTATATTTGCGCTAACAGGCAGATAAGGAGAGAAAGAAGACATAAGAGTGGCCATTGCGATCACGTATAGCCTGCTCGTTTGAAAGTGATAAAGTAGGTTTGCACGGCATACGCGATGTTGGTGTGTTTACAAATGAGGTTAAATACAGTTAGATTGCATCACGGTGACCGAGAGCGATTGGTTTACAGCACATTGGTGCACGGGATAGCCATGAACGGTACACTTCTGCATCTTGTGTGAAGCACCGCCCCCAGGCTCCGCCCATCTCTCTCCGATCGTAATCGTCAGCACTCGTACAAATACGGCACATTACGGTTTCTTTAGACATAATGTGCCAATCGGAACTATTCGGGTAATTCCATCCTTGGGACAATCATCCCTCAGATGTATCTGGTGCAAAATACTTACAAAAGTCACGATCGTTTTGTTCGCCGGAAGTCGGAATAATATGCTTAAAATGTAGTTCGCACAAAACATAAACAATGGCGTCGTTTGACAGCTGTGTCTTTGCTGCGCCGGGTAAATTAAACGTGGATGATTTAAATTTGAAGCAGCCACAAGGGGAAGTTTGACAGGCATCGTACTATAGTGAGCTGTCATCCGAGCTGTCATCCGAGCTGCCATCTTCGTTTTGATCACAGGGATAAGTAGAGTTTTTGAACATATATATCTATAATATTGTTCAAAAACTCTACTTATCCCTGTGGTTTTGACCTTCTGTCACAAAATAAGTCCCAGTTAGGGAAATGGCCGAGGTGATCCGACTACCTACATACATCCGAGAGATGATTCATGAATTATTCGAAGTGTTCCGATTGGTTCAATTACGGCACATTCCGGTTTCTTTAGACTTAATGTGCAGGACTACAAAGGTCCATGACAGAACTAAGAGTGCAATCGCTTGATGTATTTTTGTCAAAAATGCTTGCCAATAGACTGTATGAGTTTATTTCTTATTGTATTCTTTTTATTCTGTCCAGTCCATCGGATATTAAAAATGAATAAAATGTTTTAAAATAATCGTATTTGCTCATCTTAGTTTTAATTAAATATTTCCATCTTCCAACGTATTTTCCCATTGGAGTATGTATATGGTCTTGCAATACTATTATATAGTGTTGCTATTTAGTATTTACTGTACTGTCAGATTACCTTGATTACATTTTACATTCAATAAGAACGCGTGTGTACAAGTTATAACGTTATATAAAATTTCCATTAGGATGTGTTCCTAACAATTATCGGTAAGTACACGCGCGTAGACTAAATTAATACCGAACGACATCATATTAAAACCGTTATATAGAGGGAAAATAAAGCAGGTTGCTTAGACAAGCGGATATACGTTATGACCAGCTGTTACTATAAAGTTCGTTATTCGCGTTCAGACCACATGTTGTCAATCAGATACCTATTTATGACAAATTTTCTTTTGCTATTTATTACCCACAATTACCCACAATCGGGGGCGGATCCAGAACATGTTTGTGGGGTGAGGAGTGTGAATTAAGATCCTTTCAACTTTATCGCAGTAAATACCAGATAAATATACATATTAATTGTGTAAGTCTTGCAATAACATGCCTGTCAAATGCTGGCAATCAGTGGAAAGGTAGTCCAGATATTTTGCAAGACGTCATCATTTCTGTTCAATGTATTTTTTTTTTCTGGTAAGACCCAGTTGTGTCAAAGTTTAAAGTGCATCATTGCCACGATAAGATGCAGCTATCATTAATCACATGTTAAGGTTTTACCAGATGGTGTATATGTATGTTCTACCAGATGGTGTATATGTATGTTCTATCAGATGGTGTATGTGTATGTTTTACCAGATGGTGTATATGTATGTTTTACCAGCTGGTGTATATGTATGTTTTACCAGATGATGTATATGTATGTTTTACCAGATGGTGTATATGTATGTTTTACCAGCTGGTGTATATGTATGTTTTACCAGATGATGTATATGTATGTTTTACCAGATGGTGTATATGTATGTTTTACCAGATGATGTATATGTATGTTTTACCAGATGGTGTATATGTATGTTTTACCAGATGGTGTATATGTATATTTTACCAGATGGTGTATATGTATGTTTTACCAAATGGTGTATATGTATGTTTTACCAGATGGTGTATATGTATGTTTTACCAGATGGTGTATTTGTATGTTTTACCAGATGGTGTATATGTATGTTTTACCAGATGGTGTATATGTATGTTTTACCAGATGGTGTATAGGTATGTTTTACCACATGGTGTATATGTATGTTTTACCAGATGGTGTATATGTATGTTTTACCAGATGGTGTATATGTATGTTTTACCAGATGGTGTATATGTATGTTTTACCAGATGGTGTATATGTATGTTTTACCAGATGGTGTATATGTATGATTTACCAGATGGTGTATATGTATGATTTACCAGATGGTGTATATGTATGTTTTACCAGTAGGTGTATAGGTATGTTTTACCAGATGGTGAATATGTATGTTTTACCAGATGGTGTATATGTATGTTTTACCAGATGATGTATATGTATGTTTTACCAAATGGTGTATATGCATGTTTTACCAGATGGTGTATATGTATGTTTTACCAGATGATGTATATGTATGTTTTACCAGATGGTGTATATGTGTGTTTTACCAGATGGTGTATATGTATGTTTTACCAGATGGTGTATATGTATGTTTTACCAGATGGTGTATATGTGTGATTTACCAGATGGTGTATATGTATGTTTTACCAGATGGTGTATATGTATGTTTTACCAGATGGTGTATATGTATGTTTTACCAGATGGTGTATAGGTATGTTTTACCAGATGGTGTATATGTATGTTTTACCAGATGGTGTATATGTATGATTTACCAGATGGTGTATATGTATGATTTACCAGATGGTGTATATGTATGTTTTACCAGTAGGTGTATATGTATGTTTTACCAGATGGTGTATATGTATGTTTTACCAGATAATGTATATGTATGTTTTACCAAATGGTGTATATGCATGTTTTACCAGATGGTGTATATGTATGTTTTACCAGATGGTGTATATGTATGTTTTACCAGATGGTGTATATGTATGTTTTACCAGATGGTGTATATGTATGTTTTACCAGATGGTGTATAGGTATGTTTTACCAGATGGTGTATATGTATGTTTTACCAGATGGTGTATATGTATGATTTACCAGATGGTGTATATGTATGATTTACCAGATGGTGTATATGTTTGTCTTACCAGTAAGTGTATAGGTATGTTTTACCAGATGGTGTATATGTATGTTTTACCAGATGGTGTATATGTATGATTTACCAGATGGTGTATATGTATGATTTACCAGATGGTGTATATGTATGTTTTACCAGTAGGTGTATAGGTATGTTTTACCAGATGGTGAATATGTATGTTTTACCAGATGGTGTATATGTATGTTTTACCAGATGATGTATATGTATGTTTTACCAAATGGTGTATATGCATGTTTTACCACATGGTGTATATGTATGTTTTACCAGATGGTGTATAGGTATGTTTTACCAGATGGTGAATATGTATGTTTTACCAGATGGAGTATATGTATGTTTTACCAGATGATGTATATGTATGTTTTACCAAATGGTGTATATGCATGTTTTACCAGATGGTGTATATGTATGTTTTACCAGACTGTGTATATGTGTGTTTTACCAGATGGTGTATATGTATATTTTACCAGATGGTGTATATGTATGTTTTACCAGATGGTGTATATGTATGTTCTACCAGATGGTGTATATGTATGTTCTACCAGATGGTGTATATGTATGATTTACCAGATGGTGTATATGTATGTTTTACCAGATGGTGTATATGTATGTTTTACCAGATGATGTATATGTATGTTTTACCAGATGGTGTATATGTATGTTTTACCAGATGGTGTATATGTATGATTTACCAGATGGTGTATATGTATGTTTTACCAGACGGTGTATAGGTATGTTTTACCAGATGGTGTATATGTATGTTTTACCAGATGGTGTATAGGTATGTTTAACCAGATGGTGTATATGTATGTTTTACCAGATGGTGTATATGTATGATTTACCAGATGGTGTATATGTATGATTTACCAGATGGTGTATATGTATGTTTTACCAGTAGGTGTATAGGTATGTTTTACCAGATGGTGAATATGTATGTTTTACCAGATGGTGTATATGTATGTTTTACCAGATGGTGTATATGTATGTTTTACCATATGGTGTATATGTATGTTTTACCAGATGATGTATATGTATGTTTTACCAAATGGTGTATATGCATGTTTTACCACATGGTGTATATGTATGTTTTACCAGACTGTGTATATGTGTGTTTTACCAGATGGTGTATATGTATGTTTTACCATATGGTGTATATGTATGTTTTACCACATGGTGTATATGTATGTTTTACCAGACTGTGTATATGTATGTTTTACCAGATGGTGTATATGTATGTTTTACCAGATGGTGTATATGTATGTTTTACCAGATGGTGTATATGTATGTTTTACCACATGGTGTATATGTATGTTTTACCAGACTGTGTATATGTATGTTTTACCAGATGGTGTATATGTATGTTTTACCAGATGGTGTATATGTATGTTTTACCAGATGGTGTATATGTATGTTTTACCCGATGGTGTATATGTATGTTTTACCAGATGGTGTATATGTATGTTTTACCAGATGGTGTATATGTATGTTTTACCAGTAGGTGTATAGGTATGTTTTACCAGATGGTGAATATGTATGTTTTACCAGATGGTGTATATGTATGTTTTACCAGATGATGTATATGTATGTTTTACCAAATGGTGTATATGCATGTTTTACCACATGGTGTATATGTATGTTTTACCAGATGGTGTATAGGTATGTTTTACCAGATGGTGAATATGTATGTTTTACCAGATGATGTATATGTATGTTTTACCAAATGGTGTATATGCATGTTTTACCAGATGGTGTATATGTATGTTTTACCAGACTGTGTATATGTGTGTTTTACCAGATGGTGTATATGTATATTTTACCAGATGGTGTATATGTATGTTTTACCAGATGGTGTATATGTATGTTCTACCAGATGGTGTATATGTATGTTCTACCAGATGGTGTATATGTATGATTTACCAGATGGTGTATATGTATGTTTTACCAGATGGTGTATATGTATGTTTTACCAGATGATGTATATGTATGTTTTACCAGATGGTGTATATGTATGTTTTACCAGATGGTGTATATGTATGATTTACCAGATGGTGTATATGTATGTTTTACCAGACGGTGTATAGGTATGTTTTACCAGATGGTGTATATGTATGTTTTACCAGATGGTGTATAGGTATGTTTAACCAGATGGTGTATATGTATGTTTTACCAGATGGTGTATATGTATGATTTACCAGATGGTGTATATGTATGATTTACCAGATGGTGTATATGTATGTTTTACCAGTAGGTGTATAGGTATGTTTTACCAGATGGTGAATATGTATGTTTTACCAGATGGTGTATATGTATGTTTTACCAGATGGTGTATATGTATGTTTTACCATATGGTGTATATGTATGTTTTACCAGATGATGTATATGTATGTTTTACCAAATGGTGTATATGCATGTTTTACCACATGGTGTATATGTATGTTTTACCAGACTGTGTATATGTGTGTTTTACCAGATGGTGTATATGTATGTTTTACCATATGGTGTATATGTATGTTTTACCACATGGTGTATATGTATGTTTTACCAGACTGTGTATATGTATGTTTTACCAGATGGTGTATATGTATGTTTTACCAGATGGTGTATATGTATGTTTTACCAGATGGTGTATATGTATGTTTTACCACATGGTGTATATGTATGTTTTACCAGACTGTGTATATGTATGTTTTACCAGATGGTGTATATGTATGTTTTACCAGATGGTGTATATGTATGTTTTACCAGATGGTGTATATGTATGTTTTACCCGATGGTGTATATGTATGTTTTACCAGATGGTGTATATGTATGTTTTACCAGATGGTGTATATGTATGTTTTACCAGATGGTGTATATGTATGTTTTACCAGATGGTGTTTTACCAGATGATGTATATGTATGTTTTACCAGATGGTGTATATGTATGTTTTACCAGCTGGTGTATATGTATGTTTTACCAGATGATGTATATGTATGTTTTACCAGATGGTGTATATGTATGTTTTACCAGATGATGTATATGTATGTTTTACCAGATGGTGTATATGTATGTTTTACCAGATGGTGTATATGTATATTTTACCAGATGGTGTATATGTATGTTTTACCAAATGGTGTATATGTATGTTTTACCAGATGGTGTATATGTATGTTTTACCAGATGGTGTATTTGTATGTTTTACCAGATGGTGTATATGTATGATTTACCAGATGGTGTATATGTTTGTCTTACCAGTAAGTGTATAGGTATGTTTTACCAGATGGTGTATATATATGTTTTACCAGATGGTGTATATGTATGATTTACCAGATGGTGTATATGTATGATTTACCAGATGGTGTATATGTATGTTTTACCAGTAGGTGTATAGGTATGTTTTACCAGATGGTGAATATGTATGTTTTACCAGATGGTGTATATGTATGTTTTACCAGATGATGTATATGTATGTTTTACCAAATGGTGTATATGCATGTTTTACCACATGGTGTATATGTATGTTTTACCAGATGGTGTATAGGTATGTTTTACCAGATGGTGAATATGTATGTTTTACCAGATGGTGTATATGTATGTTTTACCAGATGATGTATATGTATGTTTTACCAAATGGTGTATATGCATGTTTTACCAGATGGTGTATATGTATGTTTTACCAGACTGTGTATATGTGTGTTTTACCAGATGGTGTATATGTATATTTTACCAGATGGTGTATATGTATGTTTTACCAGATGGTGTATATGTATGTTCTACCAGATGGTGTATATGTATGTTCTACCAGATGGTGTATATGTATGATTTACCAGATGGTGTATATGTATGTTTTACCAGATGGTGTATATGTATGTTTTACCAGATGATGTATATGTATGTTTTACCAGATGGTGTATATGTATGTTTTACCAGATGGTGTATATGTATGATTTACCAGATGGTGTATATGTATGTTTTACCAGATGGTGTATAGGTATGTTTTACCAGATGGTGTATATGTATGTTTTACCAGATGGTGTATAGGTATGTTTAACCAGATGGTGTATATGTATGTTTTACCAGATGGTGTATATGTATGATTTACCAGATGGTGTATATGTATGATTTACCAGATGGTGTATATGTATGTTTTACCAGTAGGTGTATAGGTATGTTTTACCAGATGGTGAATATGTATGTTTTACCAGATGGTGTATATGTATGTTTTACCAGATGGTGTATATGTATGTTTTACCATATGGTGTATATGTATGTTTTACCAGATGATGTATATGTATGTTTTACCAAATGGTGTATATGCATGTTTTACCACATGGTGTATATGTATGTTTTACCACATGGTGTATATGTATGTTTTACCAGACTGTGTATATGTGTGTTTTACCAGATGGTGTATATGTATGTTTTACCATATGGTGTATATGTATGTTTTACCAAATGATGTATATGTATGTTTTACCAGATGGTGTATATGTATGTTTTACCAGATGGTGTATATGTATGTTTTACCACATGGTGTATATGTATGTTTTACCAGACTGTGTATATGTATGTTTTACCAGATGGTGTATATGTATGTTTTACCAGATGGTGTATATGTATGTTTTACCAGATGGTGTATATGTATGTTTTACCACATGGTGTATATGTATGTTTTACCAGACTGTGTATATGTATGTTTTACCAGATGGTGTATATGTATGTTTTACCAGATGGTGTATATGTATGTTTTACCAGATGGTGTATATGTATGTTTTACCCGATGGTGTATATGTATGTTTTACCAGATGGTGTATATGTATGTTTTACCAGATGGTGTATATGTATGTTTTACCAGATGGTGTATATGTATGTTTTACCAGATGGTGTATATGCATGTTCTACCAGATGGTGTATATGTATGTTCTATCAGATGGTGTATATGTATGTTTTACCAGATGGTGTATATGTATGATTTACCAGACTGTGTATATGTGTGTTTTACTAGATGGTGTATATGTATGTTTTACCAGATGGTGTATATGTATGTTTTACTAGATGGTGTATATGTATGTTTTACCAGCTGGTGTATATGTGTGTTTTACCAGATGGTGTATATGTATGTTTTACCAGATGGTGTATATGTATGTTTTACCAGCTGGTGTATATGTATGTTTTACCAGATGATGTATATGTATGTTTTACCAGATGGTGTATATGTATGTTTTACCAGCTGGTGTATATGTATGTTTTACCAGATGATGTATATGTATGTTTTACCAGATGGTGTATATGTATGTTTTACCAGATGATGTATATGTATGTTTTACCAGATGGTGTATATGTATGTTTTACCAGATGGTGTATATGTATGTTTTACCAGATGGTGTATATGTATGTTTTACCAAATGGTGTATATGTATGTTTTACCAGATGGTGTATTTGTATGTTTTACCAGATGGTGTATATGTATGTTTTACCAGATGGTGTATATGTATGTTTTACCAGATGGTGTATAGGTATGTTTTACCAGATGGTGTATATGTATGTTTTACCAGATGGTGTATATGTATGTTTTACCAGATGGTGTATATGTATGTTTTACCAGATGGTGTATATGTATGTTTTACCAGATGGTGTATATGTATGTTTTACCAGATGGTGTATATGTATGATTTACCAGATGGTGTATATGTATGATTTACCAGATGGTGTATATGTATGTTTTACCAGTAGGTGTATAGGTATGTTTTACCAGATGGTGAATATGTATGTTTTACCAGATGGTGTATATGTATGTTTTACCAGATGATGTATATGTATGTTTTACCAAATGGTGTATATGCATGTTTTACCAGATGGTGTATATGTATGTTTTACCAGATGGTGTATATGTATGTTTTACCAGATGATGTATATGTATGTTTTACCAGATGGTGTATATGTGTGTTTTACCAGATGGTGTATATGTATGTTTTACCAGATGGTGTATATGTATGTTTTACCAGATGGTGTATATGTGTGATTTACCAGATGGTGTATATGTATGTTTTACCAGATGGTGTATATGTATGTTTTACCAGATGGTGTATATGTATGTTTTACCAGATGGTGTATATGTATGTTTTACCAGATGGTGTATAGGTATGTTTTACCAGATGGTGTATATGTATGTTTTACCAGATGGTGTATATGTATGATTTACCAGATGGTGTATATGTATGATTTACCAGATGGTGTATATGTATGTTTTACCAGTAGGTGTATATGTATGTTTTACCAGATGGTGTATATGTATGTTTTACCAGATAATGTATATGTATGTTTTACCAAATGGTGTATATGCATGTTTTACCAGATGGTGTATATGTATGTTTTACCAGATGGTGTATATGTATGTTTTACCAGATGGTGTATATGTATGATTTACCAGATGGTGTATATGGCTGTTTTACCAGATGGTGTATATGTATGTTTTACCAGATGGTTTATATGTATGATTTACCAGATGGTGTATATGTATGTTTTACCAGATGGTGTATATGTATGTTTTACCAGATGGTGTATATGTATGTTTTACCAGATGGTGTATATGTATGATTTACCAGATGGTGTATATGTATGTTTTACTAGATGATGTATATGTATGTTTTACCAGATGGTGTATATGTATGTTTTACCAGATGGTGTATATGTATGTTTTACCAGATGGTGTATATGTATGTTTTACCAGATGGTGTATATGTATGTTTTACCAGATGGTGTATATGTATGTTTTACCAGATGGTGTATATGTATGTTTTACCAGATGGTGTATATGTATGATTTACCAGATGGTGTATATGTATGATTTACCAGATGGTGTATATGTTTGTCTTACCAGTAAGTGTATAGGTATGTTTTACCAGATGGTGAATATGTATGTTTTACCAGATGGTGTATATGTATGTTTTACCAGATGGTGTATATGTATGTTTTACCAGATGGTGTATATGTATGTTTTACCAGATGGTGTATATGTATGTTTTACCAGATGATGTATATGTATGTTTTACCAAATGGTGTATATGTATGTTTTACCCGATGGTGTATATGTATGTTTTACCAGATGATGTATATATATGTTTTACCAGATGGTGTATATGTATGTTTTACCAGATGGTGTATATGTCTAAGGTTCCTATGGTTCCTAGAGAGTAACTCTCCTAAATTAAGTACAACTTATTAGACAACATTCCATTCGCCTCTCCCTGTTCTTTAATGCGGTTTTGATCATACAGAATAATCAGCATTATAGAAAACAGATACTTTGCTCACAATCGTCTTCTTTGAGCTATTTGTCCTAGCTATGTGTGTGTAGTAGGGCTTGTTTGAACTTCACGTGCATTTCATATTCATCTGACACCGCAGGTTCTTCTTATTTAAATGAATATTTCTTGAGTTTTTTTCATTAGTCAGATCACGCTGTACCAGATATCATAAACGGACAAGTAACAGTCAGAATAAGTATGGACTGCAAGTTATCAGGATGTCAAATATCCAGCGCACGTCTCCGCAACACTCGAGATGTATAAACGTACAACCAATACACTTTGTTATAAACTTGTTAAATAGTAGATAGCCTAGAAAGAAATGAACTGAACATTGCTCACTCAAGGCTAGAACCTTGTTTCAGATAAAGACTAAATTATATTAAATGGACAGATAAAGTGCGAGAAATAAAATATTTTTAGTACAGCTTGACGTCTTTTTCAGCATGTATACTCGTCATTCAGGAGCTTTTAACACTAACAGATGTTTTGAAGCTGTAAAACAACTCAAACATAAACGTATTGTCATTATTGATATTGGGGCGCAAAGTGATGAAACATCTGTTCATACACGCCAGGTGTCACTGTAGCCGTTTCAAGGCCCTGGCCAACAGTTGTATGAATAAAAGACAAATGGCGCAAAGCTGTAGTAAATACAACTTTATCATTTCATATTGTTTATCTTTTCATGTTCGACGGCCATGCATCATTATTGTAAACACGACTTGTAGTGATGAATTCAAACGGAATAAAGTCACTAGTTGTCGTGTATTCAGTAATGTCATTGTATAAATGTCATTTTACAAAACATCACTCGAAGACAACACGTCCAACAGGACCTTCAAAGATGCACGTACACCTATTGGCATGTTGTAAGTTGCATTTAATAAATTAATAAGTAAACATTAGGTACAGAATGTCCCGGGTTTAAACATATATGAAGATCTTAAAAGTCTTAAAAAGTGACAATGGCATATACTCCATAGTTTTACGCAGTTTATGGTGGTATCTTCACGACCGATTGCTCCTTGTACAGTTCACACACAACCAACACATCAGTGACGGATTTAAAGGGAACATGCATGTCACGAGGAATTCAAAACATAGTCATACAGCATAACTTACATTTAGAAAACACACACCAATCTCTAATGGGTCGCTGACTTGTAACTCCTCAGTCCCTCATCGTGGGGGTTCGAGTTCCGGTCAGGGCGCAAACTTTAATGTCGAAAGGTTTTCCAGCTCACCTGCGATGCGCCTGTGGTTCTATCTAAACATAAGTCTTGGATCTTCATCTACCAATAATTAGCTGGACGTCGCCAATATGACCATAATTGTGTCGGTGTTAGAAAAATGTCTAAAACAAACAAAACCCAATTTCTAAGGAAATATTTTGGTTT
Source organism: Sinonovacula constricta (assembly GCA_007844125.1). Classification (NCBI taxonomy): domain Eukaryota; kingdom Metazoa; phylum Mollusca; class Bivalvia; order Cardiida; family Solecurtidae; genus Sinonovacula; species Sinonovacula constricta. The sequence goes on from CM017564.1 coordinate 46,790,394, forward strand.
ATTGTTGCGTCTGACAAAGTTTCACTGAAAAGTCGATCACAAACTAAGCAAACTGTGATGCCAATAGAATGACGCATCAGTGATGTGCAAGTTTCGAAAACATATTTTGCCTTGTTTTTGTTTGATTTTTCCCTTGAATTGACTTATATTGTATGGTTAGATGGGTTTAGTAACCACTAGTTGTGCGGAACGGCAGATAACTATAACTATGAATAGTTTGAACAAACATCAAGGAACATGTTTTACTTGTGGAAAATAACAAAGATAATGCACGCGCATTCAAACAACACCATTTAATGTATAAGCACGAATGGGATTTCTGCTAAAGTTTAGATATCGACGTCAGAGAGGATTACCCGTATGATGGTATGATGAAATCTCAAAAGTAACTGGTCACGTGATTTTCACTGTTGTGGTTTGTTTTTAAGTTAACTGTGCAGCTTGGCTCTGGTAGGAAAAATATATTATTAGTGATGACGAATGGTGTGTTTATGCTTCACTTTTCACGTTGATATTAATAAATTCATTATTTTAATATTAAGTATTTTATTTTCAATTATTCTTAATTAATTAATAAACATCATCTCACACGATATTTTCTGGTAACAATAATTTAATTCGGTGATTGAGAAAATAAACTTTGGTCCAAACTGTCAGATTCTACCTCTGAATGACTACATAAGGGGTGAGGTGGGGTGGAAGTGTGTGTGTGTGGGGGGGGGGGGGGGGGGGGGGGGGGGGGGCGAGAAAATTTTGGTGATTGTGGTGGTTTTGGGTGGGTGGTGGGTATGAATCAAAATCTATTCAACTTTATCGCAGTAAATACTGGATATACGTACACAGTTAGGGACCCTTATTTCACAAGATTAATATTTTAAGCTTACATGTGTGTTTTCACAACTCTACTCTTTTACCAGATTGGTGTGTGTGTGTGTGGGGGGGAGGCCCCTCCCTCTCCCTGGATCCATCCCTGGACTACATAAATATTCACAAGAGACGTGTTCAATCAAAATGTGTTTCTATTCCAAGAACAACAGATGTTTAAAAAAAGATAAAATGTTGTCGTATTTACAATACTGCGCTGTGTAAAACTGAACGAACAAAGCTATTTGTGGTGTCTGTTCAAATCGGGAAGTTTAACTGCAAGATGATTTCTCTGCTATAGTTAAAGACAAGTAGGGATGTGTACAAAATTCTGGATAAATATATTTGGAATTTAAACAATTTTCGGTGTGCAGAACTTTGGTTTTTATCCTCATTTATTCATTATTTTAATATAATCTATCTATCTATCTCTCTCTCGTTCTCTGTCTCTATCATTTCGTAATTCTTTTTCTCATTGCACGTTGCCCTTTCAATTTTCACTATATTAATTCATAAGGTGGAGTAATGTCGATCGAATGTAAAGATGCACCTCCAATTGAAAAGTATCAAAATTAGGGTTAAAATGCTTCAATACTGGCGGTTGAAGGGTTCGAATCCCGGTATGGGCATGCATAGTCAATTTTTTTGTTTGTAATTTTTATATTGTAAATGAATGTTAATTTAATTATTTCAGGTAAATTTTATTACATATTTATTACCTGATATATTCAAAGCCTAAAGGCAAAATTATTTTATATTTTGCAGCATCAACCAGAATACTTTATAGAAAATTCTGGGAAACTCTGAAATAAATCGTTTGGTGACTTTTTAACAAAGCAGAAAAATGACAATACCAGGCTTAAACGTGTTCAGTTTGTAAACAATTAGGATAGTTTGAGTCAAACCAATTAAGTACCATGTTGGACTAATGCTATGTTTCCAAACGAAACTCAATAGCAAAACACTTCCCCTAAAGAAGATTTAACACAGTATTTGCCGTTTCCTTATTTCTAAAAAGGAGACACCTTAAATATTAATTTTAGAAGAAAAAATCCATAAATTCAAACTGGATGGAGAATTTTCTTAAAATTTGGCATACACGTCAGCATTAAAGTTTACAGCACAATCATATTAGTTGTGCAAATTTGCAAATTTTGTATATTGTCTATCATACTTTCTTGACCTTAAACACGTCTTTCTTTTATGATTACTGATATTTATTAAAAAAGAACTCATTTTCAATCTTTTTTTAAGGTGTTAGATGGTAGCACTTTGATTTTCAAATACATTTAAACACATAGCAATATAACAAAGAATGAAATGAAGGGACAATATCACCGCGTACAATACACGCAACACAATAGGTGAGAAATCGAAAAACAGGTCTTAAAAATTTTCTTCTACCATATATGAAATAGCTACATTTAAAATCGAACCTGAAATTAAAAAAATGACACCCACGGCTAGCGCTGTTTTGTTTCTTCTTTGAGCCAATTTATGCGATGGATATATTTTGGACATTCGCGACATATTTGGCTATAGCGCATCATCATGTAGTAAATGCGCTTCTTTTACGGTTACTTTTACAATGTTGGCAGTACATTGCTTTATTTTCTGAATTATATTCTAGCCATTTAAAGTTTGCTTTCTATGCATGTTGAAAAGATCTGGGTGCATCAGACTTGCACTTTTTGACTGGCGGTGAGTTGCCACAGTCACCTTTACGTTTGGAAGACATTCCAGATTTAAATGTAAATTAAATACAAACGTGCTATTTGTTAGGATGCATAATTCAAACAGAAATAACCTTTTTTCAGACGCTTATATGCCCTAAAGAATTGCTCAATAGTTCAATCAATGTTATTTATTTGTACAAACAATGTAATTACCCCAAAATAACTACCTATTAATTAACGATCAACAAAAATGTAATCAAACGAGCTCACCGACAGTTGTCACCGCGGCATCTTTATTTTTCAACATTGGCCATCAGTCAGATCACCCACAATCAACGATTGTTTATACAAACAGCACGGCATTATAATCGGAACAAACATTCCTTGAATCCCTTTCAGTCTTCACGCTGACTGTTACACCCACCGCGAAGCACAAAAAATTATCCGAACACCAGTCACGGTGAATCAAAGAGAGGCCGAGTGTATGCATTTCCGGACTATTTTTAAAACTTGGATTTTCCTAAATTTCTGAAGTCATGTTTTTTGTCGATTTTCGCCTATCGCGATTTTCTTGAGCAAGTTTTGGTAATTTAGAGCCTTTGGCGATCGTCAGAGCCAGCCCTGGATCATATCACGTGGGAGACAGTGGATGATTACTTTCCCCTTGAATTATGGCATCGAACTTGCCACCGGTACTACTTACATTGACGCTGGCGTTATTTGTGACGTTAACGGAAGTTAATCTTACTTTCGGCCATGTGTACACGTCATTATCAAAGTTAGCGGATAGTCTTGAGGGTGTCCGAAATAACCAACTAGCGAAACGTCTTAAAGGAGCAGTCAGTGACGGTAGATTTAATTCAAGAAGTAATGACAGCACCAGTAGTAGCATCAGGAACAGCAGTAGCAACGACAATAACACCTACTGCGGAGAGAAAAAAGACGACGGCGACGCCAACCGCAGTGATGGGTTCAAAGAAACTGTCCCGCTACATATAAAAAGGTTTGATGATAACTAATTGATCGTTATAACACAAATATAAATAATACAAAAGCTAATAACCACTCGCATAAAACAGTAGAAACAATGTGAACAAACATAAAATATCAATTTATAGAGTTTAACTCCACATAGAAATAAAAGGAGTATGTTAGGAGGTTTTCATTTTTAAATTACAACAATTCTGAGATAGGCACACCAACAGTGGATCAGTCCATATAGTGCCATTATTGGAGACGCGATGGAGCGCGACGCCTATGTATGGAATGCTCACTGAAATTTGCAATCGTAACAACTCGGCCATTTCCGTAACTTTTGCACTTTCGAAAAAAAAAAAAAAAATCGCCGAGGTGTCCCGATTGTGAAATTTGCACATGGGGAAAGTTTGCTTTGCGGACTTTCTAAACCTGATAAAATACGGGTCCAAATTCGGCGAACGGCGTTCTTTTTTTATTTTATTTATTTATATATTTACTTTTGTGTGTCAGTAACTTTCAAAATAACTTTGAAAATAAACAAGAAGACAGAAAGAAAAAACTACGTTCGAGAAAAATACCATCTGAGCAATACTTACTTGTGTAATGTGAGGCTGCAGCACATGTGCAATATCTGCTGGTGCACTTTAGTTACATACTTAATTATAATAACCTTCCTACGTCTTTTTTTCTACATATGTAACATCTTAGATACCCTATAAAATAGTGTCGGGTTTTTGCTTTTTATTCTGTATTAAATCATTCTATGATCCCCGGAATATACATGCAACTTATACATACTTTTTATCGAGAGTATACTAAAAACGTTCAAGCAAATACCATAAATTTTCAAATGTCTTTGTTTCTTGCTCTCATATTGATTTTATCTCTTTACCCCTTCCAATTTTTATGATCTGCGCATCAACGACTTTCTTATATTTATTGGCAGGTTCTTCAAGCAACTCACAGCTCTCTCCGAAGAATCGTTGGATTCCGGCTTCAATTTAAAACACCCACTGAACGCCTTCCGGTTTATCCGTAACCACTCGGAAGTCTTCCATGAAATGAAACAGGAACTCATGGCAGATGTGGACCCGCTGGAACACGGTGAGTGTCCGTGTGATGATAACTGGAAAGCTCTTTTGTGGTAATTTGAGCTTTGTAACTTCAGAAGACGCCAACGTCAATACATAAATGGTAAATTAATGTAAAATACAGCCGAAACTGAGTACATCCATTTGTCAACGGAAGACTGTTCTATCTTAATTCAGAAGCAAAACTTTTATATCTGCAAACAATTGCAATATAAAACATCTATTTATCAAAGGTTAAACAAATGCAAGAAAACACGGTTTTATTAAAATACAATGCCATAGAAGGATTTTTTTTATTTCGCTTCCGAAAAAAAATTCTTAAGATTTTACCTTCTCCAATAAGATATCAAAAACCTAGGTAGAAAAGTCATTCGTTGACTTAACGACATGTAATTTCACAATAACAATGACAATAAGCTGAGCTAGGATAACCCGTCCGAAATAAAAATGAACATTATAGTTTGACAAACTATTAAACTGTACCTCTTCACAAGCTATCGTTTCTTAAAATCGCACGTTAAACGCTTTCGTGTTGTTGTGCTTAGATTTCGGTGTGCCACTTTCAGAAGACCACTCTAACTAGGTTTGACATTCGTTACACATATTTATTTAATCTTTGTTAAGTAGATGTACTTTAAAGGTGGTATCGGACAGTTTGGACCAAAGTATTTTCACTAAAGATCATAATAAACCATTGTTACATGAACAGATCTCGTAAAATGCTGTTTATTGATGCCGCTTACCTGTCTGAAAAATTAACCATAACGTCACAATCGTCCTTTCAAACTAGTATTTCCTATCTGAGCCACGTAGCACAGTTAGCTATTTATAAACTAAGAAAACCACGTGACCACTTCTGTTTTAGCAAAAATCTCAATCGTTCTTATTTAAAGATTGAAAATAATGAACATTTTAAGTGTTGATTAATGAGTTTTACTGTCCTAAAATTGAGATGTGTTGATTAATGAGTTTTACTGTCCTAAAATTGAGATGTGTTGATTAATGAGTTTTACTGTCCTAAAATTGAGATGTGTCGATTAATGAGTTTTACTGTCCTAAAATTGAGATGTGTTGATTAATGAGTTTTACTGTCCTAAAATTGAGATGTGTTGATTAATGAGTTTTACTGTCCTAAAATTGAGATGTGTTGATTAATGAGTTTTACTGTCCTAAACTTGAGATATTGTTGAAACTCGCTGAAGCTTAGACTAATGTATGATTTCTTTTCTGCTGAACTTATGTACACATACCCCAAACAAATGTCAGATATTGCTTTTATATATTAGATGTTGGCAAACTGTCGGATACCACCTTTAATTGCATTATAGTAGATATAATATGGTTGCATCTGACTTAAGTTAGAACAGTCTTCAATTTAATGAAATTTATACAGAGATTAGGCAGCAAATATTGAAGATAATGATCTGACAGCTTCGAGCATGAAATGAAAAAAAGTTCTGTTGCTGTTTCAGACACCATTTCAATGATGATAATGGAAGAGACCAAGCTGTTCCCCAGCGTTTCGGACCTTAAAGGCGTCGTACACAACATCATCAACCTGCAGGTCCGATACAGACTGACAGTGGCTGACCTGGCAGAAGGACAGATACAGGGATATACATCACGGCCGTTGGCAGGTAATAGAATGACAAAGTTTTCTGCTGTATACAGACCTCACTTCTGTTCATTAATCAGACAGGTTTTGTTCGTAACTAGATAAAACATTCGCACAGTTTTTTTATCATACTTAAATCTTCTCTTCATACTTTTTTCTGCTTACTGATTTGATAAAATAATAAAGGGAGTTAATTATTGCGTTTCACAATAACTCGCCCAATGATACACGAAAAAGACAACATAACAGCAACAACAACAACAACAAAATAAAATAAGGATAAACAGCGACTAACAGTCAACAAACGTCAACCAGCTGTCAGAATACGCTTTAGCAGTAACGAATTGTCATTGGGTGCGAGGGTAGAGGTTCGAATACAAACAATTGAAAGAACAAGATTTTAATTTGACCTGTTCATAGTACATCATCGTAAAATTTGTAATTTAAACAAATCAAACATACTCATATGGTACCTTAACAGTTTCAAGATGAATCTATTTTAATTTTGATTTTCATCCAACAAAAATGACCGATTTTTCAACCCATGCAAGTGCCGCACTTTAGATGATAATGGGTTCCGCTCTTGAGAGCGGTGCCTCTTATAATGTGTCTAGACACAATGTAGGCTATAGAATGGTGCCTTTTTATGTGTACGATAGTGATACAGGCAACAACAGGAAATCGCAGCTATTCTGTGAGACTTTTTACGCAGAAAAAGACCGAGTATTTTTCTTTTAACATTGTTGCTTAAAATAAAATTATAGCAATTACAAAAACATTAATAGGAAATCTTAGCTGGTTGATGTTAACAATGCAGCTTTTAACAACAGACGTAGAAGACAACAAGGAAGAAAGCAAAGTACCAGATTGTCTAGTTTCCAACAGAGTTACGGTTCGTTACTCTCAAATATTTTAAAAAGGAATTACAGTTTAAGATTGTGCTTAGTTCCAAGGACAGTCAATATCTTGTTTGATGCGCATGTTCTTTGTGGTGCCTTGGGTGTCTCACAACCTTGGGCTTTCTTGTAGTACAACTTCTAATAAAAATAGTAGAACCTTTCCAGGAACGATTACATATAGACGCCACGCGCACACGCATCAAGTACGTATTCCAGGGTACCAGACAACAAACGCGCTGCTTTTCATGAGGACTTACAAGCATAATTAGGTAGTGGCAGGAACATGCCATAATAATTTTCTTTTTGTCTAGCCCTGTGTATTGTTTTTATAGCACGAGAATGCTTGAGCGTGGCGTTACACAGTTACAGCAGCAATCACGCATACGCTCAAATGTGGATGCACCATGCGGTCGAGCTGGTAAAGCAGGGGAGACGACTCGATATGACGCTAGAGCAAGTGTACACCGCGGCAGCGCAAATTGCTAATACGGTAATTGGAAGTATCTCATTCTACTACGGCCATACTTTTGTCATATACGTCAATTCGTTATCATACAACTGCAATCAACTTCCGAAACTGAAAATATACATTTAACAAAGCATATTTTTAACTAATTGTCAGATTTAATCAATTTGGAGTACATGTGTTTGATTTTCAGTCCGAAAGTTATCTTGAGGCCCTGCAGTTTGCGAAAGACCTTCAGTCGACAGGTTTGTTTTTACACTCTGTCTTGCCATAACAACTAAACCTAATTGCATCAGTTGATTTTTAAAAACTTAAGAACTTAATTACTGTCATTGTTTTAATAGATTTTAGAAACAACTTCATTCTCCTACATTTCAAGTTCACCCGTTTCATCATATGAAGTAAAATGATTTTCTTTTGTAAGAAATTGTGTTCACGATTTATTATACAATTGATCGACATTTAACAATGTGCAAGGAAAAGATGAAACGCATACTTTGTGTCATAAATTAATCAATAATTTTTTATAATGTAATCCTTGCGGATATGTTACGTATAAAGTATTAGAACTTTTCCAGGAACGGTTACATATAGACGCCGCGCGCATGAGTGAGAGCGTTTTTAGATAAAAAAATTATAATTAACACAGTTCCCTCTGGCACAATTTACAACATTACGTATAAAGTTTAACCTGCCTTTGTTTTGGATAGCGGTCAATGCAATTCATATGAATACATTTATAACCCCTAGGTTGGAAAGCCGGCCATTTGGTGCAGTCATACCAGGATACAGTCAACAGATTTATGAAAACTGCTGATAAACGTAAATGGCGCGAAATAAACGACAAGTTTAAGCGCGCGAAAACATTTAATCTACCACAGCCATCTGCAGCGGACCTGACCTGTCAGGGGTCTCATACGGTTTGAGTCATAATTGCAATACCTTTTATGTTTGGATTATTTCAATTATCTTATGTGTTTTCTTATATGGAGAAACAGCATATATTTTGATGATGGTAATAAGCAAGCATTCGTGTTCTTATTTTGTAGCTATGTATTTAGATAAAGATTGTTTTTATCATACCTTCACATGTTTTATTTAGATCTACAATGTGTGGTTAATTGGTACTGTTGTTGTTGAATCAATACCGATGTAGCGTTAGGCGATCGATTAAATCTTTCACGGCGTGTGAAAAGATTATTAATCTGTTTATCTATTTTAGTTTCTCATTACTATCGATAATTGTTTGATAAATATTTTTTGTTTCGGGGTTACTATTACGGGGATTATTCTGTATGATGATGTACACATCTGTGTCAATATCGCAAACCGGACCTGGCGGTGCAATCGGTAGAGAGTCAGCATCAGGAACACGAGGCCCCGCCTTCAAACGGCGACATACCAAAGTCGTTAAAAATGGTAGTGATAACGCCCAAGCAAATATAAGGGTAGTTCCATGACTAGTTGGTCCGGTGCTAAAATAATGTGACTAGGTGTTGTATCATGCCAGGTGTTCACGGCATAATACACACAGTGAAGGCAACAATATATCTGCTTCAAGTAAACACCGTCTCCAGATAACTGAAATACTGTTGGTGGGACGATAAACCCAATAAACAAACAACATCACATATCTCGCGAATATGACAACAATTATAATTACCCCGGTGGCTGGTTAGTCTGTTCATGATGCAGACGTATTGGGCTCTGTGATCCTTTTAATTATTACATAACTAGTATTACCAGTTTCATTTGGTTGTTAAAATGATGTAAATTGCACTTATTTGTGCCGATAAAATATTTAAACTGCTGTGACTAAAAGGTACGAAACAAAATCAGGCAAAAAACAACAAACAAATATTAGGAACAGGAATTTATATTTTCATGAAAATTATGTTGTTAAAACTCACTATGACATAACTGTCTCTATTGTCATTTCTACCTCTAGTATAATCCAAACGACAATTACGGCTGCCGAACGACAGATAATGGACACCCACTTTTGCGAATTCAGCCAATTAAAATCGAGGAAGTGTCACGTGCTCCTTACATCATTATAATGCATGACGTCATTAGCAGGCCTGTTCTAGAACATTATATGTCTGATGCGAGAAAGCTGGTATGTAAAAAACCTTATTAAAACGTTTGATAATAACATGTTTAACGTCACTTTTACTATTTGTTCTTGCTTTAAATATGGATGCATTCCATGTTAACAATGTAAGTAATGCACCACAATGGCTTGTACCCATATGGAATTTTGAATTTGCTTGACAGTTGTCATAATAATATTCGCAGTATTAAGTTTCCATTTTATAACCTTGTTTTCTATTCCATTAAGTGCACTTTTATATTGTTTTTCATATCATTTGAAAATAAATAAATTTTAAACGATTCGGTCACGGTTGGTGAAAAGTTCGGCCATTTTGAAATGTTTTAAGCAGTGTCCTATGGAAACACAGTAAAATATTACCTTAGGTTAGCAGGATTATATGTGAACATGATGACCTCCAAAATCAGGGAGAGATCCAAGGTGGGGAATGGCGGGAATGTGTATGAACATGTATAATTATCCAGTATTTACTGCGATAAAGTTGAATGGATTTTTTATTCATACCCATCCCACCAACCGCCCCTGTCCAAAATAATGTCTGTCTTCATGCGTGACAATAAAAAGAATCGCGAAGTTTATTTTTTAGTCATTTGTAGGTCAAGAGCTCAGTTAATCTCCGCACAGCTCATGTGGATGAGCTGCTTTATACAATATCCATGTCAAAGGTCGGGTTCCTTTCAGAACAATGTAACCTCTACTACCAATGTAACATCTACTACAATGTAACATCTACTACCAATGTAACCTCTCCTACCAATGTAACCTCTGCTTCCAATGCAACCTCTACCACCAATGTAACCTCTACTTCCAACGTAACCTCTACTACCAATGTAACTTAAACTTCCAATGTAACCTCTACTACTATGTAACCTCTATTACCAATGTAACCTATACTACAATGTAACCTCTTCTACAATGTAACATCTACTACCAATGTAACCTCTACTACAATGTAACCTCTACTACCAATGTAACCTCTACTTCCAATGTAACCTCTACTACCAATGTAACCTATACTTCCAATGTAACCTCTTCTACAATGTAACATCTACTACCAATGTAACCTCTACTACAATGTAACCTCTACTACCAATGTAACCTCTACTTCCAATGTAACCTATACTACAATGTAACCTCTACTACCAATGTAACCTCTACTTCCAACGTAACCTCTACTACAATGTAACCTCTACTACCAATGTAACCTATACTACAATGTAACCTCTACTACAATGTAACCTCTACTACCAATGTAACCTCTACTACTAATGTAACCACTACTACAATGTAACCTCTACTACAATGTAACCTCTACTACAATGTAACCTCTGCTACTAATGTGACCTTTACTACAATGTAACCTCTACTACCAATGTAACCTCTACTACAATGTAACCTCTACTACTAATGTAACCTCTACTACCAATGTAACCTCTACTACAATGTAACCTCTACTACCAATGTAACCTCTACTACAATGTAACCTCTACTACTAATGCAACCTCTACTACAATGTAACCTCTACTAAAATGTAACCTCTACTACAATGTAACCACTACTACCAATGTAACCTCTATTACAATGTAACCTCTACTACCAATGTAACCTCTACTACCAATGTAACCTCTACTACAATGTAACCTCTACTACCAATGTAACCTATACTACAATGTAACCTATACTACAATGTAACTTCTACTACCAATGTAACCTATACTACAAAGTAACCTATACTGCAATGTAACCTATACTACAATGTAACCTCTACTACAATGTAACCTCTACTACAATGTAACCTCTACTACAATGTAACCTCTACTACAATGTAACCACTACTACCAATGTAACCTCTACTACAATGTAACCTCTACTACAATGTAACCTCTACTACCAATGTAACCTCTACTTCCAATGTAACCTCTACTACCAATGCAACCTCTACTACCAATGTAACCTCTACTACAATGTAACCTCTACTACCAATGTAACCTCTACTACAATGTAACCTATACTTCAATGTAACTTCTACTACCAATGTAACCTATACTACAATGTAACCTATACTGCAATGTAACCTATACTACAATGTAACATCTACTACCAATGTAACCTCTAATACCAATGTAACCTATACTACAATGTAACCTATACTACAACGTAACCTCTACTACCAATGTAACCTTTACTACAATGTAACCTTTACTACAATGTAACCTCTACCACCAATGTAACCTATACTACAATGTAACATCTACTACTAACCCCTACTACCAATGTAACCTCTACTACAATGTAACCTCTACTACCAATGTAACCTTTACTACAATGTAACCTCTACCACCAATGTAACCTATACTACAATGTAACATCTACTACTAACCCCTACTACCAATGTAACCTCTACTATAATGTAACCTCTACTACCAATGTAAACTCTACTACAATGTAACCTCTACTACTAACGTAACCTCTACTACAATGTAACCTAAACTACCAATGTAACCTCTACTACAATGTAACCTCTACTACCAATGTAACCTCTACTGCAATGTAACCTCTACTACCAATGTAACCTCTACTACCAATGTAACCTCTACTACAATGTAACCTCTAAATATAACCTCTACTACAATGTAACCTCTACTACAATGTAACCTCTACTACCAATGTAACCTTTACTACAATGTTACCTCTACTACAATGTAATCTCTACTACAATGTAACCTCTACTACCTCTGCCAGGTCGTAGAAAGTATGTTATATGGTTTGACGAACACAGAAATGGATTATTACAGTTGATAGGCTGTATAATTTTGCAATGTGTTTTTTCTTTGTTGTTGTTTTGTTTATAGATTACTTTCTAAACAAAGTAGTGCTATAGCTGTTTTACAAATGATGGCTTATTATAAGTATTATTGCCTGTTATTTATTGACAAGAAAAGCAATCGTATTTTGTTTGTAGCTTTATCCGTCTGCGATCGAGGCCAATAAAGACATTCATCTGGAGATTAGGTCATCACAAAGGTAATATCTTAGTTTTCTTTAAAGTAAAGCCTTTCCTTCGTCCTGCAACTTTCAATGTGTGTGTGTGTGTTGTGTGTGTGTGTGTGTGTTGTGTGTGTGTGTTGTGTGTGTGTGTTGTGTGTGTGTTGTGTGTGTGTTGTGTGTGTGTTGTGTGTGTATGTTTGTGTGTGTGTTGTGTGTGTGTTGTGTGTGTATGTTGTGTGTGTGTTGTGTGTGTGTTTTGTGTGTGTTGTGTGTGTGTGTGTGTGTTGTGTGTTGTGTTTGTGTGTGTTGTGTGTGTGTGTGTTGTGTGTGTTGTGTGTATGTGTGTGTGTTGTGTGTGTGTGTTGTGTGTGTGTGTGTTGTGTGTGTGTGTGATGTGTATGTGTGTATGTGTGTGTGTGTTGTGTGTGTGTTGTGTGTGTGTTGTGTGTTGTGTGTGTGTGTGTGTGTGTGTGTGTGTGTTTTTGTGTGTGTGTTTATGTGTGTGTGTGTGTGTGTGTATTGCAATATATATAATATATAAATTGATAATGTATTTTACTTACTTTATCAAACGGGCACGCCTAATGCTTACATTACAGTAGCCTGACATTTGCGCAAACGAACATAAATTAGAGTACCATAAACTGTATACCAAAGAGTAAAACTATACATGTTCATAGCATTGTGACACTAAATCAACAGGCAAATCCTTTATTTAACAGCTGTCATTTTGGACTATTGGAGACACAATCATTACGACGTCGAATCGAGGCTCTGACGTCATTGAGTCTTCATACTTCAGAACCAATTCAGGTATACTCTTGAATATATTGTTATGTTGTTGCTTATACTCGTATTGATACCAGCTACTACAACTAGGTCTCAGCCCAGATAATGATGTGAACAATAAAATGTGTTTTTATGGTTTACCATGTTCGGTAAAACACGTTCACTCATGAAGCTTCTGTTAGAAGGAAGTTCATGGTCAGTAACCCACGTTCACTCATAACGTTTCTGATAGAAGGAACTTCATGGCCAGTAACCCACGTTCACTCATAACGTTTCTGATAGAAGGAACTGCATGGTCAGTAACCTACGTTCACTCATAACGTTTCTGATAGAAGGAACTTCATGGTCAGTAACCTACGTTCACTCATAACGTTTCTGATAGAAGGAACTTCATGGTCAGTAACCTACGTTCACTCATAACGTTTCTGATAGAAGGAACTTCATGGCCAGTAACCCACGTTCACTCATAACGTTTCTGATAGAAGGAACTTCATGGCCAGTAACCCACGTTCACTCATAACGTTTCTGATAGAAGGAACTTCATGGTCAGTAACCCACGTTCACTCATAACGTTTCTGATAGAAGGAACTTCATGGTCAGTAACCCACGTTCACTCATAACGCTTCTGATAGAAGGAACTTCATGGTCAGTAACCCACGTTCATTCATAACGTTTCTGTTAGAAGGAACTCCATGGTCAGATACCCACGTTAACACATAACGCTTCTGTTAGAAGGAACGTCATGGTCAGTAACCTACGTTCACTCATAACGTTTCTGATAGAAGGAATTTCATGGTCAGTAACCCACGTACACTCATAACACTTCTGTCAGAAGGAACTTCATGGTCAGTAACCCACGTTCACTCATATCGTTTCTGTTAGAAGGAACTCCATGGTCAGTAACCCACGTTCACTCATAACGTTTCTGATAGAAGGAACTGCATGGTCAGTAACCCACGTTCACTCATAACGTTTCTGATAGAAGGAACTTCATGGTCAGTAACCCACGTTCGCTCATAACGTTTCTGTTAGAAGGAACTCCATGGTCAGTTACCCACGTTCACTCATAACGTTTCTGATAGAAGGAACTTCATGGTCAGTAACCCACGTTCATTCATAACGTTTCTGTTAGAAGGAACTCCATGGTCAGATACCCACGTTAACACATAACGCTTCTGTTAGAAGGAACGTCATGGTCAGTAACCCACGTTCACTCATAACGTTTCTGATAGAAGGAATGTCATGGTCAGTAACCCACGTTCATTCATAACGCTTCTGTTAGAAGGAACTTCATGGTCAGTGACACACGTTCATTCATAACGCTTCTGTTAGAAGGAACTTCATGGTCAGTAACCCACGTTCACTCATAACGTTTCTGATAGAGGGAACTTCATGGTCAGTAACCCACGTTCACTCATAACGCTTCTGTTAGAAGGAACTTCATGGTCAGTAACCCACGTTCATTCATAACGCTTCTGTTAGAAGGAACTTAATGGTCAGTAACCCACGTTCATTCATAACGCTTCTGTTAGAAGGAACTTCATGGTCAGTGACCCACGTTCACTCATATCGTTTCTGTTAGAAGGAACTCCATGGTCAGTAACCCACGTTCGCTCATAACGTTTCTGTTAGAAGGAACTCCATGGTCAGTAACCCACGTTCATTCATAACGTTTCTGTTAGAAGGAACTCCATGGTCAGTAACCCACGTTCACTCATAACCCTTCTGTTAGAAGGAACTTCATGGTCAGTAACCCACGTTTACTCATAACGCTTCTGTTAGAAGGAACTCCATGGTCAGTAACCCACGTTCACTCATAACGTTTCTGTTAGAAGGAACTCCATGGTCAGTTACCCACGTTCACTCATAACGTTTCTGATAGAAGGAACTTCATGGTCAGTAACCCACGTTCACTCATAACGCTTCTGATAGAAGGAACTTCATGGTCAGTTACCCACGTTCACTCATAACGTTTCTGTTAGAAGGAACGTCATGGTCAGTAACCCACGTTCACTCATAACGTTTCTGATAGAAGGAACTCCATGGTCAGTAACCCACGTTCGCTCATAACGTTTCTGTTAGAAGGAACTTCATGGTCAGTAACCCACGTTCATTCATAACGTTTCTGATAGAAGGAACTTCATGGTCAGTTACCCACGTTCACTCATAACGTTTCTGATAGAAGGAACTCCATGGTCAGTAACCCACGTTCACTCATAACCCTTCTGTTAGAAGGAACGTCATGGTCAGTAACCCACGTTCACTCATAACGCTTCTGATAGAAGGAACTTCATGGTCAGTAACCCACGTTTACTCATAACGTTTCTCTTAGAAGGAACTTCATGGTCAGTAACCCACGTTTACTCATAACGTTTCTCTTAGAAGGAACTTCATGGTCAGTAACCCACGTTCATTCATAACGTTTCTGATAGAAGGACCTTCATGGTCAGTAACCCACGTTCACTCATAACGTTTCTGTTAGAAGGAACTTCATGGTCAGTAACCCACGTTCACTCATAACGCTTCTGTTAGAAGGAACTTCATGGTCAGTAACCCACGTTCACTCATAACGCTTCTGTTAGAAGGAACTTCATGGTCAGTAACCCACGTTTACTCATAACGTTTCTCTTAGAAGGAACTTCATGGTCAGTAACCCACGTTCATTCATAACGTTTCTGATAGAAGGACCTTCATGGTCAGTAACCCACGTTCACTCATAACGCTTCTGTTAGAAGGAACTTCATGGTCAGTAACCCACGTTCACTCATAACGCTTCTGTTAGAAGGAACTTCATGGTCAGTAACCCACGTTCACTCATAACGCTTCTGTTAGAAGGAACTTCATGGTCAGTAACCCACGTCCACTCATAACGTTTCTGATAGAAGGAACTTCATGGCCAGTAACCCACGTTCACTCATAACGCTTCTGATAGAAGGAACTTCATGGTCAGTAACCCACGTCCACTCATAACGTTTCTGATAGAAGGAACTTCATGGTCAGTAACCCACGTTTACTCATAACGTTTCTCTTAGAAGGAACTTCATGGTCAGTAACCCACGTTCATTCATAACGTTTCTGATAGAAGGACCTTCATGGTCAGTAACCCACGTTCACTCATAACGCTTCTGATAGAAGGAACTTCATGGTCAGTAACCCACGTTTACTCATAACGTTTCTCTTAGAAGGAACTTCATGGTCAGTAACCCACGTTCATTCATAACGTTTCTGATAGAAGGACCTTCATGGTCAGTAACCCACGTTCACTCATAACGCTTCTGTTAGAAGGAACTTCATGGTCAGTAACCCACGTCCACTCATAACGTTTCTGATAGAAGGAACTTCATGGCCAGTAACCCACGTTCACTCATAACGCTTCTGTTAGAAGGAACTTCATGGTCAGTAACCCACGTTCACTCATAACGCTTCTCTTAGAAGGAATTTCATGGTCAGTAACCCACGATCACTCATAACGTTTCTGATAGAAGGAACTTCATGGTCAGTTACCCACGTTCACTCATAACGCTTCTGTTAGAAGGAACTTCATGGTTAGTAACCTACGTTCACTCATAACGTTTCTGTTAGAAGGAACTTCATGGTCAATAACTGACGTTCACTCATTATGCTTCTGATAGAAGGAACTTCATGGACAGTAACCTACGTTCACTCATAACGTTTCTGTTAGAAGGAACTTCATGGTCAGTTACCCACGTTCACTCATAACGCTTCTCTTAGAAGGAACTTCATGGTTAGTAACCTACGTTTACTCATAACGTTTCTGTTAGAAGGAACTTCATGGTTAGTAACCCACGTTCACTCATAACGTTTCTGATAGAAGGAACTTCATGGTCAGTTACCCACGTTCACTCATAACGCTTCTCTTAGAAGGAACTTCATGGTTAGTAACACACGTTTACTCATAACGTTTCTGTTAGAAGGAACTTCATGGTTAGTAACCCACGTTCACTCATAACGTTTCTGATAGAAGGAACTTCATGGACAGTAACCTACGTTCACTCATAACGTTTCTGTTAGAAGGAACTTCATGGTCAGTTACCCACGTTCACTCATAACGCTTCTCTTAGAAGGAACTTCATGGTTAGTAACACACGTTTACTCATAACGTTTCTGTTAGAAGGAACTTCATGGTTAGTAACCCACGTTCACTCATAACGTTTCTGATAGAAGGAACTTCATGGACAGTAACCTACGTTCACTCATAACGTTTCTGTTAGAAGGAACTTCATGGACAGTAACCTACGTTCACTCATAACGTTTCTGATAGAAGGAACGTCATGGTCAGTAACCCACGTTCACTAATAACGTTTCTGATAGAAGGAACTTTATGGTCAGTAACCCACGTTCATTCATAACGTTTTTGTTGGAAGGAACTTCATGGTCAGTAACCTACGATCACTCATAACGCTTCTGTTAGAAGGAACTTCATGGTCAGTAACCCACGTTCACTCATAACGCTTCTGTTAGAAGGAACTTCATCGTCGGTAACCCACGTTAACTCATAACGTTTTTGTTGGAAGGAACTTCATGGTCAGTAACCCACGTTCACTCATAACGTTTCTGATAGAAGGAACTTCATCGTCGGTAACCCACGTTCACTCATTACGTTTCTGATAGAAGGAACTTCATGGTCAATAACTGACGTTCACTCATAACGCTTCTGATAGTGAGGAACTCTATCGTCCGTGACCTACGTTCTCAGTATGTTTCAGCATAAGGATAATTAATATGGAAATGTTTACCGTTTCGATGACAGGAGAACTTAATCTATAGTATGTAAATTATTGTCAACCCATAGTATGTTCTTTGATTTCAGGTCGCCAATTACGGGGTAGCTGGATATTATGCGGAACATGCTGATTCATGGAGCAAAGGAACAGTAATATAATAATAATAGCAATAATTATAGTAATACAATGTAAAGTTAATAATGATGATGATGATGGCGACAATAACATTAATAATAATAATAATAATAATAATAATAATAATAATAGTAATTATAATAATGATAATGATGATGATGATGATTATGATGATGATAATTATTATTAATATATTAATATGATCATTATTATTGTCACCATTATTATCATCACTATCATCATTATCCTCCACCTCATAATCACCACCGCCATCAGAACCACATGCAGTCTGCGAATAATAATAAAAATATACGGAATATGTCTAATGTTTCATGTAAAACCGGTTCAGGTGAGATAACAAAATGACGATTATACTTTGTTTCAGAACCGTAACAACCGGCTAGCGACCTTTATGTTGTATGTAAGTCAGCCTCGTTTTTGTGTCATTGTGCTTTATATTTGTCGTCTACTGTATTGAATGATATTTGTATCTGTTGCTTCTGTTGTGGTTGTTTTCCCTGTGGGCTTGAGGTGGGGATACTCTTCAGTTTACTTGACATGTTAAATAATGACATAAAGACCGCACCTGGTAGCGCAATCGGTAGAGCGTCGGCTCCAGGTAAGGGAGGCGCCGGGTTCGATCCCGGGCCGCGACATATCAAAGTCGTTATAAATGGTAGTGGTATAGCTCCTTTGCTAACACTCAAGTAAATGTTAGGATAGTTCGACGACTGGTTGGCCCGGTTAGGATAATGTGACTGGGTGTGGTATCATGCCAGGAGTTCTCGGCATGCTATACATAGTGAAGGCAGCACTACATCTTCTTCAAATGGACACTTTTAATAGACGTTCAACCCAATTAACAATCGAACAATAATGACACAAAGTTTAAACAACACGTTTTGAATCCAAATGTCGCTCAATATGTTTTAATTTCAAATAGATTTTTTTCGCAGCTTACGTACGCCAATGACAATCAAAAAACGAGTTTAACTGTCAATATATATCGATGTTCAGTATATACATAATGCATTAGGCCAAATCTGCATACTGTAAACACCAAACACCTCTTGCGGGCATTACATGTTTAACAAGCAGTGTCACTCCACTGATGCACCAGGAGATGAATCTATTATCCTGAGTTTTTCTATTTTATATACACTGCTTGATTTATTCATAAATAATTATTCCTTTCCAAAGCTAACTGACGTCGAAGCAGGCGGAGCCACTTCGTTTCCTTGGATAGGGAAATCGATTTTTCCGAAAGCAGTAAGTTTCCGCGACATAGACAAATATGTCAAAAATAAGTCAATCTCTTATGATTTTTTTCCGCATGTAGCTTAATTACATTTGGCTAAACCTTTTTAGTAGCGCTACAAATAAACTTGCAAAAGCAAAGTCTAGAAGAAATAATAACGTAAGTTTGAAGTAAAACAACAAAATGTGATCGATCGTTCAAAGTAGAAATTATAATTTGAGAATACATTTTTTATTTCTTACACTACAATCTGCTATCTCAATTGTTTTATGCTGGGCAGGATTAAGAGAATTTATCATATGATTGAATATTAGATCGGGTTATCCTAACTCGAGGGTAAATTAAATTTTAACGGAATCGAGCTTTGGCTTATTTCTAAGTTGACTTACTTTATTCAAGACCATTGTTTGCAAATAATTTTCAGGGATCAGCCATTTTCTGGTACAATCTTCAGCCGGACGGGGAGTTGGACATGAACACAGTGCACGAGGCATGTCCGGTCCTGGTAGGGGACAAGTGGATATTGACGGCATGGATTGATGAGCAGGGACAGGCGTTCGTCTGTCCGTCTGCTGGCTAAGCATGCGCGATCAAGAAATACGGAGGCGGTAGTGTGTCATAGCTATATTTTATAGCGATCCATCGTAGTTCACAATAAAAGTATGACTGCAAAAAGTGTTGAATCCTTAAACGTGATCCCACTTAAACTAATAATTTCGACACGTATTTGGTAGACTTTATATTTATAAACTTGGCACTTGTAACGTTGTTTTGACGAATATATTTTAAAACGAAATACTTTGTTTAGGTTTGTACTCAAAGTAAAAAAAAAAAGATTATTTTCTTAAACTTGTTATAACCGTCAAAGAAGCCAATAGTTTCGTAACTAAAGAATCAGGCAGTTTAAGTCTTAATTTGGTCTTTTTCTCAATATATTTACAGCTCTAAAATGGTATGATAAATTCGCTTTTACTTATAATTTTAGACTAAATATGCCAAAGGTATTTTAAAGCGGCCTGTGCACATTTGATTAAATAAAATAGCGGAAAGTAGTTGAAATGCTTTTGGTTATCCAAACTTTACATAAAGACAAGCCAGTCATTTAAAAGACAGAATACACACATGTTATAAACTAATGATTAGTTGTATTTTAAGATATATTTTTTTATTTAGATTTAATACAGATTTGAACTGTTGAGCCAAAATAAAAAAAAAAACAATATTTTGACCAACTATCAATTAGGTTTATTTGATTGGGAAAAAAAACATAAAAGAAGCGTCAGTTTGACAATAATTGTTTATTTACAAATAATAACTGCAGAATGTAACGTGACAGAACATGAACAACCATCACCATCTGGACTTGTATGTACACACAAGCACATTATGTCTCTCACACAATTCATATAGTTTATGAAGATTATATGAACAAAATATATGAAAATCTTAAAAGTAAGTTGGTAGGTGTTTTCCCCTATGTTTATAATTTTCTTAAAAATAGTACATTTTTTAAAATATATTGTTCACAGTGAGAAGGGACACTGTGAAAGAAATATGTTAGTTTTTTGTGTTATTACGTTTTTCTTTAATAGCTTGAAACACTTTAATTTGTGCAAAATGACACAACTTATAATCACACATGTATCGATAAACAGAGTCATTTTAAGGGCGACAACTAGAGGATACTTGTACATTTTAGGTAGGCGTAGTTACCTTTCCGCAAGACGGAGGCACAAACATGCGTTAATTTATACTTCAAATAAAATGTTCCTAACATAATTTAATTATTTTGCAGTGCTGTTTGTTCCGAAATTATTAACTTTCAGAAAAAAAGGTTCTGATATCAGAAAATTGTTCACAGGAGGCATGCAGTGCTGCCTGGATGGTGTGTTATGTCCTATATCAGACTGAACTTCACATCCTGATAGTAGTATCACTTTGTTTACCATATACAAACATGTAATAATGGGGTCTTCTTTGAAAAGGCTTAAACATAAATTCAACTGACGTTACAACTTGCTAAGTTTGTAACAGAAAGCTCTACACATTTCATGAAAGCAAACATTTTGTGTTCTTTAATTACAGAGAAACTAAAGCATAAAGTATCAAGACAATATGAAATACACAACTATGTACATAAAAATGACTAAACTGATACAAAATTGAACAGAAAATAGACTAATAAAACCATGAATGAGTAAATAAACTTAAGAATTTCTTTACTGAAAATTCTATTAAGACATATTTCATTTTGACAGTATAAAAACAACATAACCACATAACTATCAGTTGAGCATAAAATACAATACATGGTAACTCACAAGTAAGTTTCAAAATTAAACAAAAGTATTTACATACAACTTGATACGAAGTATGTGAGCAGTATACATATCAAGAGAAATAAAACATATATAACAGGTACATGCAATTCAAACCAATTTAATTGACTCTTTGTGCACCAATAAGGAGGCTCTAGCAAAGTAAGGGAGGTTCTTAGCAAGGCCAAGTTGCCCTGCATTTTTAGTATAATTCAATCTTTCACACTTTGTGTATATACTTGTTTCATTTTGTTTTTTGTTACATTGCACCGTCACAATTATGGTCATAAGCAAAGTCCAGCTAATTATTGGAGGAAATCCCCAGACTTATGTCTGGGTAGAACCACCAGCACACAGCAAGTTAGCTGGAAAACCCGGACTGGGACTCGAACCTATGCAGTAAAAGGCTGAGAAATTACATGTTTGCAAATCCTGCTGTCGGCCATGGGTGCCCCCTTAGACTTCTTAATGGGTAGCTAAAGAGACTTTTACTATACAACTGAAACTATTAAACATAATATTGTTATGACAATGTATAACCTTACATGCAAATAGCTTAAGCAAGCAAAGCCTCTAAAAATCGTCCTGGATAAATTTGGTAAACTTCAATTTTTTATACAGTCATATGATGTTCATAAAAGAATATTCTACCTCTGTATATTAACTACAGTGGTTTGTTTTAAGAACTTGCTGCTCTGCCTGAAAATGTGTCCTTCCTAAACTCTAAACATAAAACATCTACTTAACACAGTGAAAATTAATAGTTTTTTGCTGAATACAAATATTTAGGGCCAACTTTGGCCAAGCTGTTTGCTGCCAACTTATAATTCCTTAGCATAGGGTTCGAGTCCCGCTGAAGTTGGGAACTTCCAGGTGAGGAAGTCTTCTACCTGACTTGCTGTATGCCAAATGATTCTACACATACATGTCTTGTGTGTTCCACCACTAGTAACAGCAGTAGGTTGCTATAGCAACCTGAATGGTGTGAGGGGCATGTATCTAAAAACATGGTAAAAAATCTCTACAAATATAGTAATATTGTAAAAGAGATACAATACAGTAATAAATATAGTAATAAGGAAATGACTCTTGTAATAAAGCAATAATTATAGTAATAAAGCAATAATTATAGAAATAAAGTGATTAGTATGGTAATAACATATCAATATAGTATTAAACTAATTAATATAGTTATAAATTAATTAATATGGACATAAAGTATTAATATAGTAATAAATTAATATGAAAATTAATCAATATGGTAATAAAGTTGTTAATAATAATATAAAAAAGTAATTAATATGATAATAAAGTAATTACTATGGTAATAAATTAATTTATATGGAAATAAATTAATTAGTATGGTAATTAAGTAATAACTATGGTAATAAAGTAATTATTATAGATGAATAAAATAACTATTATTATTAATAAAAACACAAGACTCATAAACACTCACATCTCTATTGGCTACATTCAGATAATTGCAGTGTCTACCTAAATTTTCACAGTACCTACTATTTACATACAGTTCCATTCTTTATACCTTCAAAATATATACAATAAACTTTTTCATCAAAATATATACACACAAACAATGGAATGCATGTTTATTTACCCATAATCTACAGTTTATTTCTGTAAAATGAATCAATGATTTTGACAAAAGAGAAAATCACTAATAAAAATAGTAATGATGTTTACCCATTTTCTGCAGTCACTATTTTATTTATCCTTAACCTGTTTTCTTCAATTTCATGCTATCTAACATACATAATTCATGATACAACGGTGCACTAGTACTCTAGATGACTAATTCACTCTGGCACATTTGAAGATGGGTAACCATACTAATTAAAAAATGATATGAGAATTAACTTCTAACAATGTATCAACATTTCATTTTGATATTGGAACATGATTCCAGTTTCACTGTGGGCATGTTTATAAAACAACACTAAACCATGCCTAATGTCATATAACTAGAACATGTCATACACCTACAACTTATTCCTCTTTATAAGTCTGGTGACTTTATCATTGGTTTATTCATTTTATTTATTATCCATTAAAAATCCTTATATTTACTATCAAACAACAGGTCATTCATCTAATATTGTCATTATTCATTCTCAGCCAAAATAAAGTCCATTTTTATCTCCATCTTTGGTATTTTGTTTTACTGTTTCAACAACTTAATTGTAAACGGACTGTTCACACTTCAATGATTCTCAAGTGAGGATTCCAATGTTTTCATCATTTCCATAGTTTCTGTATATGACAGAGACCAGAATGGCGTTTCATCTTGAACAAGGACAAAGTTGTTCTTCTTTTCCTTGTCATTATCAGTAGCACCAGTAGATTCATGGCCACCATCCTGTACTGTTTTACACCAGTCTGTCACGTTACTGTTTTCTTTGATATTTTCACTATCTTTATCAGAACCAGCTTCTGTTTCAGCTTTCTTCTTTCCACATCTTTCAGCATCTACTTCAGCATTCTTCTTTCCACCACTTTCAGCATCTACTTCAGCATTCTTCTTTCCACTACTTTCAGCATCTACTCCAGCATTCTTCTTTCCACTACTTTCAGCATCTACTCCAGCTTTCTTTTTTCCACAACTTTCACTATCAACCATGACTTCATTAGATTCACAAGAAGTTTTTATTCTTGTTGTATCTTCATTACTTCCAGCAAGATGCTGTTTTAGTGGCAGTGTCCTTATATACAGATCAAGAATTGAACAATCCTCGACAATCAAAAATCTTCCACCTGTACCTATCTGCCTCCTCCCAAGTTCCTTTATAATATCTGCCCGTCTTGCCACAAGTTTTTCCCTCTTATTCATAAGGTATTTCATCAACATACTGTTCCTCTTTATCTGCGTAGCGTTTTTCTTCATAGGGCGTTCAGAATTTTTGAACAAGTTTATTTTGAAAGTTTTTGCAAGTTGTTCGGCCTTTTTTAGACTGAAGTTGCTGCAACTTCTTTCATTTGAAGGCTTTTCAAAAATCCTTTCATATTCTCTTTCCTGCTCTAATTCTGCAACATCTACAGATAATTGTTCGGACTCCTTAGCATGCTCATTGTCTTCTATATCTTCTAAATTGTCATCCATCTTGGCTGAGGCATACGGAGTTGTATAAAGATCTTTCTCAAATTGTAGATTTCTATCATCTTTCTCCTTTCTCACGCCTTCAAACCCAAGACCAACACTGGTAAAATCTTTGAGCATCTTTTCCTTAGGATGAGCTGCCTGGAAGTGATATTTCATAGCGTAGACGAACCAACATATAAACTCACACAGAGGACACTTAAATGGACTTCTCTCTTCTCCGTATGTGTGCAGATCCATGTGTTTCTTCAGATGTTGTGGCGTAGAGAAAGACAGCGGGCAGAAATTGCAATTCTTGCCCTTTGACCTGTCGAAGTGGTTCAGGAGATGTGTTCTCAGGCCCGTATAATTGGGACAGTAGATACAGCATGCTCCACAGTAATATTTGTTGTAGTCCTTAAGATATGCCCTCTTATGCCATCCTATATGAGCAGTGAATGCATCTCTCCTGGTGAAAGCCTTGTTACACATCATACAGGGAAAATAATCACCATCTTCTTTCTTCTGCTGCTCTTTCTGCAGAGACTGAAAAACCATGCAGTTCTTCTCCTCACGTCGATGATCTTTATACTTGGCCAATGTTGTAAACGTTTCATTGCATTTCCAGCAGGAATATAAAACTTTGTCATCCCTGACTGTCTTATGACCATCGTCCTCTTCATCCATTTGCTTGTCATTGATATCATTCTCACAATTATAGCCTCCCCTTTCACTGCTTCTGACTACAGAATCATCAACACCTTCCTGACTTTCTTCTTTCATCCAATCATTGATTTGTAAATTATTTACTGATGAACCCTCACCTCTTCCAGTCTCTGACAGCACTGTCTGATTCACTTCAGTCATCTTGTCATTCTCTTGATCCAAAACTTCCTGCTTTACTTCTATCAGCATTTCGCCAGCTTTCAGTTCCGCCTCTCTTTCATTGTTGTAGGTTAGACCTTTAGTTGTATCTTTGGCATCACTTGCTGAACCCTTTGTAGCTTCATTATCCTTTTGTTTCTGTTTAGTGCGAGTCTTTCTTGCCTTCTTTGTTTCATTTCCTGTTGCACCTTCAGTTTTATTATCAACATTTGCTTCAAACTCAGAAACAATCTTTTTAATGGCGTCATCTGGAGTCCAAGTTTCATTCAAGGACACAACTGAAGAAATAACAAGATGGAGAGATTCTACATCACCTTTAGTCTCTATGTTTGTCTTATCTTGATTTTCTAAACTGTTTTTAGCATATTTACTCTTCTTATTACTTCTATCCCTTGCCTTCCTATCATCCTTTTTACCAACGATGGACTGTTGGAATTGACCCGCTCTAGGGTTAATGGTTACCACTTCATCAATTCTCTCACCATGCTTTAATCCTGGTATTGACCCTGCCTTGTCCAGACATGTCTCTTCATTTTCTCTGGCACTTACATTGGTTATATTTCCCCCATTATCATCAACACCACTACCATCTGTCTTAAACCTTTTACCATATTCAGCAGCAGCAGCAGCCTCAGCTTGCAAACGTTTTCTTTTTGATTGAATTTTAATTCTTTCTTCAGCTTGTGTCCGCTTATGCCCAGGGATTTGCCGATTATTAACATTTTCTGATTTTAGAACACCAGCAATCCCTGCAGTAGCTTCACCTGTCTCTCCAACCATTTTCTGAGAACTCAGAGATATTTCCTGATCCAGCAACCTCTGGAACTTAGCTACACTCAACCCATCGTTTTCTGAATCTGGTTTTACAAAACACTCAGCACCAGGGGTAGACGTTTTCTCAGTTTTGTCACCAACTTTAGCCATTGACTCAGTTTTGACTTTACTTTTAATACCACTACAGTCAGTATCTGCATCATGCGTAACAGTACCAGATGTCGATGGTTGGTTTATATTTGCTACACATGTTTTTAAATGGTCAAAAGTTCCCTTGTCACTACTGGTCACATTGACCTTCTGTTTAACCTTGGATGGTTGCCTAGCAACCGGTGAATTCTTGTTGGAAGTAGGTTGCTTGGCAACATAATCCTGATCCTTGTAACTGTCTAGCAGCCTTGTGACATTGATCTTCTTTTTACGAGTCAACATTTTTGATGATAACAGTTGTAACTCTTTGAGAATTTTTTTTTTTTAAATTCAAATTTATAGTTAATTGAATACACAAAAAAACACCTTAATATACAAGTACTCAGTTATTCAATTTGGGCAGAGGTAATTAATCAATATGATTTAAAAAAAAAGAATGTTTAAAGGAAAAAAAAACATATTTTAGATACGAAATTAATATTTATTAACTTTATGAAAAAAAATAAAAATGCATGCTTGCTGAATACTTTTAACCCAACTGTAAATAATGTTAATCCCCAACTAATAGATAATATAAGTATGATTATTAATCCATTGTGTTCTGGACAGAGGCAATGATAATAAACCTTTAGAGTAAGAAAATTAAAAAGAATGTCTGAGCATCAATCTACTACACAAGGAACAGTTACAGCAACTGTAAATATTTTACTATCTTGCCTTAGCCTCAAGTAAGCAATAACCTACACAACTGAAAAAGAAACACTGACAAACTAATCAACAAAATAACAAATTCTAACTTTTCCAGGTTTTTGTCTTTCCAAACATATGCAGTTATTATATTCTCCACAAAAGAAACTGCACTCCTCTTCACCTTGGTGCAGCTGTTAACATGTAATTTCAGTAATAGACAGTGATCACCACATTTGTACATAAATCACAAGATAAGATCCTGACACACTTCAGAAGGTCTTTTATAGTTTTTAGTTGCCAACCTTCAAAGCATCTATCACAGCACAAATAATATTAATGCTAAACAAGTCATTAAAACTTAAAATCATAATGAAAGAACATTTCAATATAAAAATTTCTATATAATCAAAATAAAAAATTGCCTAAATTATCACCTTATTTATATTGTATTTTAGTATTATCATTCCAGCTGTCTTTTATTTCAGCTTCTTTCAAAAGTTAGAAGTGGAGTTCTGAAATAGTTCTCAGAATTATTTCCACAACTCACACTATCACAACTGACAGAATCAGTTGACCAACCCTCACCATGTCACAGCTGGCAGAATCACTTTGCCTAGTAGCCCCACACCTTGCAGAGATGAGACAATCAGAAAATGTTCTCTGGTAGATTTTTTCTAATGGAACTAAAGCACTAGTTTTTCACAAATCAACAGTCTATCACACCACAATCTGTGGTAATGCTATTACAAGTTATTCAATGAATTTTGTCCAACACTCAGTTCTCCCGAGATCTCTGTCTTGAAAAACACCAACAGCAGCACCACACTATACCTCTACCCTACTGTTTGTGGTGATGATGTGCTTATAACAAAACAGACAAGATTGTCCAATCTTTGGAAAATAGCAACACAATAAGTATGTATATCACAATTCACTAAACTCTCTGTAAATGTCTATATGATCACTCTACGTCCTCAGTTTCAATGACGTGTTCTGTGTTTATGTTTTCGATGATTTTCTCAATGGACGACATCTCAGGCATATAGCCCGGGCCCAGTAGCAAGGAGTTGTTGGGTGAGAAAATATTTTTCGTTGAGGTACCTGAAACAATCCAAATATAACTTTGTAGATGTATTAGTCTTATAAGTATAACAGTTATTTTTCTGTGTTTTTGGAGTTTTAACCAGTATCACGCTACATTATGTATATTTATAGTCAAGTTCTCTCAATTTATAGTAAACCCCCTTAACTGCCTTTACCCTGAATAGAACCAGTAATCAGGTACTGAGGCCAATCTGCAGTAAAGTTTTGAATAACAGCTAACTTTGCCTTAATGTTTGTTTAACCTTTTACAATTTGTAGTCCATACTTATTCTTAGTTGTCTTAGAGACTCAGCAGCATATAGTGCAGATCCTGATCAAACAGCCATGACCAAGGTCTAGCTGACTTAGATCTACACTGGCTGGATCTGATCAAACAGCCATGACCAGGGTCTAGCTGACTTAGATCTACACTGGCTGGATCTGATCAAACAGCCATGACCAGGGTCTAGCTGACAGATCTACACTGGCTGGATCTGATCAAACAGCCATGACCAGGGTCTAGCTGACAGATCTACACTTGCTGGATCTGATCAAACAGCCATGACCAGGGACTAGCTGACTTAGATCTACACTGGCTGGATCTGACCAAACAGCCATGACCAGGGACTAGCTGACTTAGATCTACACTTGCTGGATCTGATCAAACAGCCATGACCAGGGACTAGCTGACTTAGATCTACACTGGCTGGATCTGACCAAACAGCCATGACCAGGGTCTAGCTGACTTAGATCTACATTGCCTGGATCTGATCAAACAGCCATGACCAGGGACAAGCTGACTTAGATTAACACTGGCTGGATCTGATCAAACAGCCATGACCAGGGACTAGCTGACTTAGATCTACACTGGCTGGATCAGATCAAACAGCCATGACCAGGGACTAGCTGACTTAGATCTACACTGGCTGGACCTGATCAAACAACCATGACCAGGGACTAGCTGACTTAGATTGACACTGGCTGGATCTGATCAAACAGCCATGACCAGGGACTAGCTGACTTAGATTGACACTGGCTGGATCTGATCAAACAGCCATGACCAGGGACTAGCTGACTTAGATCTACACTGGCTGGATCTGATCAAACAGCCATGACCAGGGTCTAGCTGACTTAGATTGACACTGGCTGGACCTGATCAAACACCTATGACCAGGGTCTAGCTGACTTAGATCTACACTGGCTGGATCTGATCAAACAGCCATGACCAGGGTCTAGCTAACAGATCTACACTGGCTGGATCTGATCAAACAGCCATGACCAGGAACTAGCTGACTTAGATTGACACTGGCTGGATCTGATCAAACAGCCATGACCAGGGACTAGCTGACTTAGATCTACACTGGCTGGATCTGATCAAACAGCCATGACCAGGGTCTAGCTGACTTAAATCTACATTGCCTGGATCTGATCAAACAGCCATGACCAGGGACTAGCTGACTTAGATTGACACTGGCTGGACCTGATCAAACAGCCATGACCAGGGTCTAGCTGACTTAGATTGACACTGGCTGGATCTGATCAAACAGCCATGACCAGGGACTAGCTGACTTAGATCTACACTGGCTGGATCTGATCAAACAGTCATGACCAGGGTCTAGCTGACTTAGATCTACATTGCCTGGATCTGATCAAACAGCCATGACCAGGGTCTAGCTGACTTAGATCAACAGTGGCTGGATCTGATCAAAAAGCCATGACCAGGGACTAGCTGACTTAGATCTACATTGGCTGGACCTGATCAAACATCTACCATATACCAGTACCATAACTATGTAGGTACAATGGATATCAAAACAAGATACATTTACCACCATGCGATACATACGTGTACAGTCAATGTTGTGCTTGATTTTACAATGTCTGTTCATAGTCCCCTGGTGACTGAATGTCTTCTGACACACTGGACACTGGAATGGCTGCTCTCCTGTAATAAAGTTAAACAAATAGTATGATCGCTAATGTAATTTTCTAATGCACATTTTGACTGGCAAGTTTAACATGCATTTTTAATTTTTTCTGCAGGTCGTGCATTGTTTAACCAGCTATTCTTACAATTATGTTATTAGCCCTAGCTCTTTTTTTGCTGAAATTTACTATAGACAGCAGACCTCTATATGCATTTTGAGTCTGGTTAAGTCTAATATGCATTATGCTTCATTACCATTAGTCTAATATGCATTTTGATTGGCCAGTCTAACATACATTTTGCTAAGTAAGTCTAACATACATTTTGCTTAGTTAGTCTCACATATATTTTGCTTAGTTAGTCTAACATACATTTTACCGTACTTAGTCTAACATACACTTCTTAGTCTAAAATACATTTTGCTTAGTGTAATATACATTTTGCTTAGTTAGTCTAACAAACATTTTGCTTAGTTAGTCTAACATACATTTTACCGTACTAAGTCTAACATACACTTTTTAGACTAAAATTCATTTTGCTGAGTAAGTCTAACATACACTTTTTAGACTATAATTTATTTTGCTTAGTAAGTCTAACATACACTTTCTTAGTCTAACATAAATTTTGTTTGTTTAGTCTAACATAAATTTTGTTTGTTTAGTCTAACATAAATTTGGCTTGTTTAGTCTAACATACATTTTGCTTAGGTAGTCTAACATACATTTTGCTTAGGTAGTCTAACATACATTTTGCAATTTAAAGATGCATTTTTACTGATTAGTATAAATGAAATTTGATGGGTAAGTTTTAGCACTTAACTAACATTTTGATTTGTAAGATGAATATGTATTTGATTGGTTAGTCAAACCATTGTTTTGATTGGTAACTATATATATATATATACATACATGTATATACATATATTTGGATCTATGGGTTATTAATATCCTTCTCTAGGTAC
This sequence comes from Sinonovacula constricta, assembly GCA_007844125.1. Classification (NCBI taxonomy): domain Eukaryota; kingdom Metazoa; phylum Mollusca; class Bivalvia; order Cardiida; family Solecurtidae; genus Sinonovacula; species Sinonovacula constricta. The sequence goes on from CM017564.1 coordinate 46,821,893, forward strand.
TGTCAGCCTATTTGATTGTTGACTAGTTACATCCAATCTCTACTAACAGATACCATCAAGTTTTTATACGGTTTGCAAAAATCTTAGTTTAAGACTACTCTTATTTCAAGGTGGCCATTGAGTTGTAAGATTTGAAATGGCTCTTAATTAACACTGACCATCAAGTAATATGGTTTATGTTGACTCTCGATTAACACCGAACATCGAGGAATATGGTTTATGTTGACTCTCGATTAACACTGACCATCGAGTAATATGGTTTACGTTGACTCTTGATTAACACTGACCATCGAGGAATATGGTTTATGTTGACTCTCGATTAACACTGACCATCATGTAATATGGTTTATGTTGACTCTCGATTAACACTGACCATCGAGGAATATGGTTTATGTTGACTCTCGATTAACACTGACCATCGAGGAATATGGTTTATGTTGACTCTCGATTAACACTGACCATCAAGTAATATGGCTTATGTTGACTCTCGATTAACACTGACCATCGAGGAATATGGTTTATGTTGACTCTCGATTAACACTGACCATCGAGGAATATGGTTTATGTTGACTCTCGATTAACACTGACCATAAAGTAATATGGTTTATGTTGACTCTCGATTAACACAGACCATCGAGGAATATGGTTTATGTTGACTCTCGATTAACACTGACCATCAAGTAATATGGTTTATGTTGACTCTCGATTAACACAGACCATCAAGTAATATGGTTTATGTTGACTCTCGATTAACACAGACCATCGAGGAATATGGTTTATGTTGACTCTCGATTAACACTGACCATCAAGTAATATGGTTTACGTTGACTCTAGATAAACACTGACCATCGAGGAATATGGTTTATGTTGACTCTCGATTAACACTGACCATCAAGTAATATGGTTTATGTTGACTCTCGATTAACACAGACCATCGAGGAATATGGTTTATGTTGACTCTCGATTAACACTGACCATCAAGTAATATGGTTTATGTTGACTCTCGATTAACACTGACCATCGAGAAATATGGTTTATGTTGACTCTCGATTAACACTGACCATCGAGTAATAAGGTTTATGTTGACTCTAGATTAACAGAGACTATCGAGTATTATGGTTTATGTTGACTCTCGATTAACACTGACCATCGAGGAATATGGTTTATGTTGACTCTAGATTAACACAGACCATCGAGTAATATGGTTTATGTTGACTCTAGATTAACACTGACCATCGAGGAATATGGTTTATGTTGACTCTAGATTAACACAGACCATCGAGTAATATGGTTTATGTTGACTCTCGATTAACACTGACCATCAAGGAATATGGTTTATGTTGACTCTCGATTAACACCGACCATAGAGTAATATGGTTTATGTTGACTCTCGATCAACACAGACTATCAAGTAATACGGTTTATGTTGACTCTAGATTAACACAGACCATCGAGTAATATGGTTTATGTTGACTCTAGATTAACACAGACAATCGAGTAATATGGTTTACGTTGACTCTAGATTAACACAGACCATCAAGCAATATGGTTTACGTTGACTCTAGATTAACACTGACTATCGAGTAATAAGGTTTATGTTGACTCTCGATTAACACAGACTATCGAGTAATATGGTTTATGTTGACTCTAGATTAACACTGACCATCGAGTAATATGGTTTATGTTGACTCTAGATTAACACAGACCATCGAGTAATATGGTTTATGTTGACTCTAGATTAACACTGACCATCGAGTAATATGGTTTATGTTGACTCTCGATTAACACTGACCATCGAGTAATATGGTTTATGTTGACTCTCGATTAACACTGACCATCGAGTAATATGGTTTATGTTGACTCTCGATTAACACTGACCATAGAGTAATATGGTTTACGTTGACTCTAGATTAACACAGACCATCGAGTAATATGGTTAGGTTGACTCTCGATTAACACTGACCATCGAGTAATATGGTTTATGTTGACTCTAGATTAACACCGACCATAGAGTAATATGGTTTACGTTGACTCTAGATTAACACAAACTATCGAGTAATATGGTTTATGTTGACTCTAGATTAACACTGACCATCGAGTAATATGGTTTATGTTGACTCTCGATTAACACAGACTATCGAGTAATATGGTTTATGTTGACCTTGATTAACACAGACCATCGAGTAATATGGTTTATGTTGACCTTGATTAACACAGACCATCAAGTAATATGGTTTATGTTGACTCTAGATTAACACAGACTATCGAGTAATATGGTTTATGTTGACTCTAGATTAACACTGACCATCGAGTAATATGGTTTATGTTGACTCTCGATTAACACAGACTATCGAGTAATATGGTTTATGTTGAATCTAGATTAACACAGACCATCGAGTAATATGGTTTACGTTGACTCTAGATTAACACTGACCATCGAGGAATATGGTTTATGTTGACTCTCGATTAACACCGACCATAGAGTAATATGGTTTATGTTGACTCTAGATTAACACAGACTATCGAGTAATATGGTTTATGTTGACTCTCGATTAACACAGACTATCGAGTAATATGGTTTACGTTGACTCTAGATTAACACCGACCATAGAGTATTATGATTTATGTTGACTCTTGATTAACACTGACCATCGAGTAATATGGTTTACCTTGTTTCTTAATTAACACAGACCATCGAGAAATATGGTTTATGTTGACTCTAGATTAACACAGACCATCGAGTAATATGGTTTACCTTGTTTCTTAAATTAACACAGACCATCGAGTAATATGGTTTACCTTGTTTCTTAATTAACACGGACCATCGAGTAATATGGTTTACGTTGACTCTAGATTAACACAGACCATCGAGTAATATGGTTTACCTTGTTTCTTAATTAACACAGACCATCGAGTAATATGGTTTATGTTGACTCTAGATTAACACAGACCATCGAGTAATATGGTTTATGTTGACTCTAGATTAACACAGACTATCAAGTAATATGGTTTACGTTGACTCTAGATTAACACAGACCATCGAGTAATATGGTTTACGTTGACTCTAGATTAACACAGACCATCGAGTAATATGGTTTACCTTGTTTCTTAATTAACACAGACCATCGAGTAATATGGTTTATGTTGACTCTAGATTAACACGGCCATCGAGTAATATGGTTTACCTTGTTTATTAAATTAACACAGACCATCGAGTAATATGGTTTACCTTGTTTCTTAATTAACACGGACCATCGAGTAATATGGTTTACGTTGACTCTAGATTAACACAGACCATCGAGTAATATGGTTTACCTTGTTTCTTAATTAACACAGACCATCGAGGAATATGGTTTATGTTGACTCTAGATTAACACAGACCATCGAGTAATATGGTTTATGTTGACTCTAGATTAACACAGACTATCAAGTAATATGGTTTACGTTGACTCTAGATTAACACAGACCATCGAGTAATATGGTTTACGTTGACTCTAGATTAACACAGACCATCGAGTAATATGGTTTACCTTGTTTCTTAATTAACACAGACCATCGAGTAATATGGTTAAAGTTGACTCTAGATTAACACAGACCAACAAGTTATACAGTTTATGTTGACTCTAGATTAACACAGACCATTGAGTAATATGGTTTATGTTGACTCTCGATTAACACAGACCATCGAGCAATACGGTTTATGTTGACTCTAGATTAACACAGACCATCGAGCAATACGGTTTATGTTGACTCTAGATTAACACAGACCATCAAGCAATACGGTTTATGTTGACTCTAGATTAACACAGACCATCAAGCAATACGGTTTATGTTGACTCTAGATTAACACAGACCATCAAGCAATAAGGTTTATGTTGACTCTAGATTAACACAGACCATCGAGCAATACGGTTTATGTTGACTCTAGATTAACACAGACCATCGAGCAATACAGTTTATGTTGACTCTAGATTAACACAGACCATCAAGCAATACGGTTTATGTGGACTCTAGATTAACACAGACCATCGAGCAATACGGTTTATGTTGACTCTAGATTAACACAGACCATCGAGCAATACGGTTTATGTTGACTAGATTAACACAGACCATCGAGCAATACGGTTTATGTTGACTCTAGATTAACACAGACCATCGAGCAATACGGTTTATGTTGACTCTAGATTAACACAGACCATCGAGCAATACGGTTTATGTTGACTCTAGATTAACACAGACCATCGAGCAATACGGTTTATGTTGACTCTAGATTAACACAGACCATTGAGTAATACGGTTTATGTTGACTCTAGATTAACACAGATCATCGAGCAATACGGTTTATGTTGACTCTAGATTAACACAGACCATCGAGCAATACGGTTTATGTTGACTCTAGATTAACACAGACCATCGAGCAATACGGTTTATGTTGACTCTAGATTAACACAGACCATCGAGCAATACAGTTTATGTTGACTCTAGATTAACACAGACCATCAAGCAATACGGTTTATGTGGACTCTAGATTAACACAGACCATCGAGCAATACGGTTTATGTTGACTCTAGATTAACACAGACCATCGAGCAATACGGTTTATGTTGACTAGATTAACACAGACCATCGAGCAATACGGTTTATGTTGACTCTAGATTAACACAGACCATCGAGCAATACGGTTTATGTTGACTCTAGATTAACACAGACCATCGAGCAATACGGTTTATGTTGACTCTAGATTAACACAGACCATCGAGCAATACGGTTTATGTTGACTCTAGATTAACACAGACCATTGAGTAATACGGTTTATGTTGACTCTAGATTAACACAGATCATCGAGCAATACGGTTTATGTTGACTCTAGATTAACACAGACCATCGAGCAATACGGTTTATGTTGACTCTAGATTAACACAGACCATCGAGCAATACGGTTTATGTTGACTCTAGATTAACACAGACCATTGAGCAATACGGTTCATGTTGACACTAGATTAACACAGACCATTTAGTAATATGGTTTACGTTGACTCTCAGAAAGCAGATACTTTCAATCTGTACAGTTTACTACAATTTAAGCATTTTGTCTCACCACACTGTCATTTGCCAGCATACATGCAATTAGGTCATGATGTGATCGAGAAAACGGTAGACAGCTGCTGCTGTACTTTAAAAAACCTATACACTCTTTTTAGTGAAAATCCATTTTAATCAATTTTAAGACGTTTTTGACATTGGAACATCACATTAAACGTTATGTTCTGTACCGGTAATATCTGGGTGTATCAACAATAACAAACACATGGTAACATTTCCAACAAGCACCGACATTTACCATTGATATATTTTATATTCAAGCCATGTTAGATCTTGGATGTCAATTGAACGTATCATGTTTTCCTTGCCAACTTTTGGGGTTATTATCAAGAGATCCTTCTTGTTCTCTTTTATCCATCCTGAGATGTATAAAGCATTATAATTGACCACATTCCACCAAACATGCAAGTAATTTATAAATTTATAAACTATGGCCATGTCTGGCTATTCTACATGCGGTACAAACTCTGCAAGTCTTGTAGAACTGTTATGGTATGTATCTTCCACAATACAAGACATATCACCAGCTTCACCTGTTTATTCATATAGGACCAGATGTTGATGCCTAATTATACAGTGACTGTTTGTTGTACAATTGTACTGATGAAAGCACAAGGACAGCAAGTTTTGATGCATCGCGGGGACTCCTACAGCTTTGAAATCTCGTTGGAACCACATATATTACAATGTTGCTCACCAAAAAATTACTCAATATGCTGTTCACAAAAAACAGTCACCCTAGGGTCATTTTAATTTATTATTTCTGAGTTCAACTAAGGAATTTCCTTAAATTTATTTTTGCAATAGATTTTAGATCATTTCTTAAGTTTCATTCATAAAGCCATTCAACCTAAGAAATTTGTTAGTATTCTTTAAACAATATAAGGAAATTTCTAAGTTTAAGTAAGACAATTTACTAAGATTATATACAAATAATATCCCAGGTCAGTAAGCATTATTACAGTCCATGATTGTATGACATCTCATATATCCCAGGTCAGTGAGCATTATAACAGTCCATGATTGTATGACATCTCATATACCCCAGGTCAGTGAGCATTATAACAGTCCATGATTGTATGACATCTCATATATCCCAGGTCAGTGAGCATTATAACAGTCCATGATTGTATGACATCTCATATATCAAAGGTCAGTGAGCATTATAACAGTCCATGATTGTATGACATCTCATATATCCCAGGTCAGTGAGCATTATAACAGTCCATGATTGTATGACATCTCATATATCCCAGGTCAGTGAGCATTATAACAGTCCATGATTGTATGACATCTCATATATCCCAGGTCAGTGAGCATTATTACTGTCCATGATTGTATGACATCTCATATATCCCAGGTCAGTGAGCATTATAACAGTCCATGATTGTATGACATCTCATATATCCCAGGTCAGTAAGCATTATTACTGTCCATGATTGTATGACATCTCATATATCCCAGGTCAGTGAGCATTATAACAGTCCATGATTGTATGACATCTCATATATCCCAGGTCAGTGAGCATTATTACAGTCCATGATTGTATGGCATCTCATATATCAAAGGTCAGTGAGCATTTTAACAGTCCATGATTGTATGACATCTCACATACCCCAGGTCAGTGAGCATTATAACAGTCCATGATTGTATGACATCTCATATACCCCAGGTCAGTAAGCATTATTACAGTCCATGATTGTATGGCATCTCACATACCCCAGGTCGGTAAGCATTATAACAGTCCATGATTGTATGACATCTCACATACCCCAGGTCAGTGAGCATTATAACAGTCCATGATTGTATGACATCTCATATATCCCAGGTCAGTGAGCATTATTACAGTCCATGATTGTATGACATCTCATATACCCCAGGTCAGTGAGCATTATAACAGTCCATGATTGTATGACATCTCACATACCCCAGGTAAGTGAGCATTATAACAGTCCATGATTGTATGGCATCTCACATACCCCAGGTCAGTAAGCATTATAACAGTCCATGATTGTACGGCATCTCATATACCCCAGGTCAGTGAGCATTATAACAGTCCATGATTGTATGGCATCTCATATATCCCAGGTCAGTGAGCATTATTACAGTCCATGATTGTATGACATCTCATATATCCCAGGTCAGTAAGCATTATTACAGTCCATGATTGTATGACATCTCATATATCCCAGGTCAGTGAGCATTATAACAGTCCATGATTGTATGACATCTCATATATCCCAGGTCAGTGAGCATTATAACAGTCCATGATTGTATGACATCTCATATATCCCAGGTCAGTGAGCATTACAACAGTCCATGATTGTATGACATCTCATATATCCCAGGTCAGTGAGCATTATAACAGTCCATGATTGTATGACATCTCATATATCCCAGGTCAGTGAGCATTATAACAGTCCATGATTGTATGACATCTCATATATCCCAGGTCAGTGAGCATTATTACAGTCCATGATTGTATGGCATCTCATATATCAAAGGTCAGTGAGCATTATAACAGTCCATGATTGTATGACATCTCACATACCCCAGGTCAGTGAGCATTATAACAGTCCATGATTGTATGACATCTCATATACCCCAGGTCAGTAAGCATTATTACAGTCCATGATTGTATGGCATCTCACATACCCCAGGTCAGTAAGCATTATAACAGGCCATGATTGTATGACATCTCACATACCCTAGGTCAGTGAGCATTATAACAGTCCATGATTGTATGACATCTCATATATCCCAGGTCAGTGAGCATTATTACAGTCCATGATTGTATGACATCTCATATACCCCAGGTCAGTAAGCAGTATAACAGTCCATGATTGTATGACATCTCACATACCCCAGGTCAGTGAGCATTATAACAGTCCATGATTGTATGGCATCTCACATACCCCAGGTCAGTAAGCATTATTACTGTCCATGATTGTATGGCATCTCACATACCCCAGGTCAGTGAGCATTATAACAGTCCATGATTGTATGGCATCTCATATACCCCAGGTCAGTGAGCATTATAACAGTCCATGATTTTATGGCATCTCATATATCCCAGGTCAGTGAGCATTATAACAGTCTATGATTGTATGGCATCTCATATATCCCAGGTCAGTGAGCATTATAACAGTCCATGATTGTATGGCATCTCATATACCCCAGGTCAGTGAGCATTATAACAGTCCATGATTGTATGACATCTCACATACCCCAGGTCAGTGAGCATTATAACAGTCCATGATTGTATGGCATCTCATATATCCCAGGTCAGTGAGCATTATAACAGTCCATGATTGTATGGCATCTCACATACCCCAGGTCAGTGAGCATTATAAACAGTCCATGATTGTATGACATCTCATATATCCCAGGTCAGTGAGCATTATTACAGTCCATGATTGTATGACATCTCATATACCCCAGGTCAGTGAGCATTATAACAGTCCGTGATTGTATGACATCTCATATATCCCAGGTCAGTGAGCATTATAACAGTCCCATGATTGTATGACATCTCATATATCCCAGGTCAGTGAGCATTATAACAGTCCATGATTGTATGACATCTCATATATCCCAGGTCAGTTAGCATTATTACTGTCCATGATTGTATGACATCTCATATATCCCAGGTCAGTGAGCATTATTTAACATGTCCATGATTGTATGACATCTCATATACCAGTCAGTGAAGCATTATAAAGTCATGATTGTATGACATCTCATATATCCCAGGTCAGTGAGCATATTAACAGTCCATGATTGTATGCATCTCATATATCCCAGGTCAGTGAGCATTATATACAGGCCATGATGTATGACATCTCAACTGGTCATACTCCATATGACATCAAATCCAGGTCAGTGAGCATTATAACAGTCCATGATTGTATGACATCTCAATACCCCAGGTCAGTGAGCATTATAACAGTCCATGATTGTATGACATCTCACATACCCCAGGTCAGGAGCATTATACAGTCCATGATTGTATGGCATCTCACATACCCCAGGTCAGTAAGCATTATAACAGTCCATGATTGTATGGCTTCACATACCCCAGGTCAGTGAGCATTATACATCCATGATTGTAGCATCTCATATATCCCAGTCATGAGCATTATTACGTCCTGATTGTAGACATCTCATATATCCCAGGTCAGTGAGCCTTATTACAGTTCCATTGATTGTATGACATCTCATATACCCCAGGGTGAAGTGCAGACATCTATAACAGTCCGATTGAATTGTATGACATCTCACATACCCCAGAGTCAGTGAGCATTATAACAGCTCCATGATTGTATCGGCATCTCACATACCCCAGTAGTCAGTAAGCATTTATTACTGCTCCATGATTGTATGGCCTATCTCCCCCCACATTTTACCCCAGGTCAGTGAGCATTTATAACAGTCCATGATTGAATGATGGCATCTCATATATCCCCAGGTCAGTGAGCATTATACACAGTCCATGATTGCTATGCGCATTCTCATATATCACAGGTCAGTGAGCATTATTACAGTCATGATTGTATGACATCCTCATATACCCCAGCGTCAGTCAAGACAGCTTATACCAGTCCATCGATTGATATGACATCTCACCATACCCCAGGTCAGTGAGCATGTATAACAGTCCATGATTGTATGCATCTCACATACCCCAGGTCAGTAAGCATTATTACTGTCCATGATTGTATGGCATCTACATACCCCAGGTCAGTGAGCATTATAACAGTCCATGATTGTATGGCATCTCATATACCCCAGGTCAGTGAGCATTATAACAGTCCATGATTGTATGGCATCTCATATATCCCAGGTCAGTGAGCATTATAACAGTCTATGATTGTATGGCATCTCATATATCCCAGGTCAGTGAGCATTATAACAGTCCATGATTGTATGGCATCTCATATACCCCAGGTCAGTGAGCATTATAACAGTCCATGATTGTATGACATCTCACATACCCCAGGTCAGTGAGCATTATAACAGTCCATGATTGTATGGCATCTCATATATCCCAGGTCAGTGAGCATTATAACAGTCCATGATTGTATGGCATCTCACATACCCCAGGTCAGTGAGCATTATAACAGTCCATGATTGTATGACATCTCATATATCCCAGGTCAGTGAGCATTATTACAGTCCATGATTGTATGACATCTCATATACCCCAGGTCAGTGAGCATTATAACAGTCCGTGATTGTATGACATCTCATATATCCCAGGTCAGTGAGCATTATAACAGTCCATGATTGTATGACATCTCATATATCCCAGGTCAGTGAGCATTATAACAGTCCATGATTGTATGACATCTCATATATCCCAGGTCAGTTAGCATTATTACTGTCCATGATTGTATGACATCTCATATATCCCAGGTCAGTGAGCATTATAACAGTCCATGATTGTATGACATCTCATATATCCCAGGTCAGTAAGCATTATTACTGTCCATGATTGTATGACATCTCATATATCCCAGGTCAGTGAGCATTATAACAGTCCATGATTGTATGACATCTCATATATCCCAGGTCAGTGAGCATTATTACAGTCCATGATTGTATGGCATCTCATATATCAAAGGTCAGTGAGCATTATAACAGTCCATGATTGTATGACATCTCACATACCCCAGGTCAGTGAGCATTATAACAGTCCATGATTGTATGACATCTCATATACCCCAGGTCAGTAAGCATTATTACAGTCCATGATTGTATGGCATCTCACATACCCCAGGTCAGTAAGCATTATAACAGGCCATGATTGTATGACATCTCACATACCCTAGGTCAGTGAGCATTATAACAGTCCATGATTGTATGACATCTCATATATCCCAGGTCAGTGAGCATTATTACAGTCCATGATTGTATGACATCTCATATACCCCAGGTCAGTGAGCATTATAACAGTCCATGATTGTATGACATCTCACATACCCCAGGTCAGTGAGCATTATAACAGTCCATGATTGTATGGCATCTCACATACCCCAGGTCAGTAAGCATTATTACTGTCCATGATTGTATGGCATCTCACATACCCCAGGTCAGTGAGCATTATAACAGTCCATGATTGTATGGCATCTCATATATCCCAGGTCAGTGAGCATTATAACAGTCCATGATTGTATGGCATCTCATATATCCCAGGTCAGTGAGCATTATAACAGTCCATGATTGTATGGCATCTCACATACCCCAGGTCAGTGAGCATTATAACAGTCCATGATTGTATGACATCTCATATATCCCAGGTCAGTGAGCATTATTACAGTCCATGATTGTATGACATCTCATATATCCCAGGTCAGTGAGCATTATAACAGTCCATGATTGTATGACATTTCACATACCCCAGGTCAGTGAGCATTATAACAGTCCATGATTGTATGACTCTCATATATCCCAGGTCAGTGAGCATTATTACAGTCCATGATTGTATGACAACTCATATATCCCAGGTCAGTGAGCATTATAACAGTCCATGATTGTATGACATCTCATATATCCCAGGTCAGTGAGCATTATAACAGTCCATGATTGTATGACATCTCATATATCCCAGGTCAGTGAGCATTATAACAGTCCATGATTGTATGACATCTCACATACCCAGGTCAGTGAGCATTATAACAGTCCATGATTGTATGACATCTCATATATCCCAGGTCAGTGAGCATTATTACAGTCCATGATTGTATGACTCTCATATATCAAAGGTCAGTGAGCATTATAAACAGTCCATGATTGTATGACATCTCATATATCCCAGGTCAGTGAGCATTATAAACAGTCCATGATTGTATGACATCTCATATACCCCAGGTCAATAGCATTATAACAGTCCATGATTGTACGACATCTCATATATCCCAGGTCAGTGAGCATTATAACAGTCCATGATTGTATGACAATCTCATATTCCCAGGTCAGTGAGCATTATTACAGTCCATGATTGTATGACATCTCATATATCCCAGGTCAGTGAGCATTATAATAGTCCATGTTGTTGACATCTCATATATCCCTGGTCAGTGAGCATTATAACAGTCCCATGATTGTAATGACATCTCATATATCCCAGGTCAGTGAGCATTATACAGTCCATGATTGTATGACATCTCATATATCCCAGGTCAGTGAGCATATAACAGTCCATGATTGTATGACATCTCATATATCCCAGGTCAGTGAGCATTATAAACAGTCCATGATTGTATGACATCTCATATATCCCAGGTCAGTGAGCATTATAACAGTCCATGATTGTATGACATCTCATATCCCCCGGTCAGTGAGCATTATAACAGTCCATGATTGTATGACATCTCATATATCCCGGTCAGTGAGCATTATAACAGTCCATGATTGTATGACATCTCATATAGCCCAGGTCAGTGAGCATTATACAGTCCATGATTGTATGACATCTCATATATCCAGGTCAGTGAGCATTATTACTGTCCATGATTGTATGGCATCTCACATACCCCAGGTCAGTGAGCATTATAACAGTCCATGATTGTATGACATCTCATATATCCCAGGTCAGTGAGCATATTACAGTCCATGATTGTATGACATCTCATATATCCAGGTCAGTGAGCATTATTACTGTCCATGATTGTATGGCATCTCACATACCCCAGGTCAGTGAGCATTATACAGTCCATGATTGTATGACTCTCATATATCCCAGGTCAGTGAGCATTATAACAGGTCCATGATTGTATGACATCTCAATATCCCAGGTCAGTGAGGCATTATAACAGTCCATGATTGTATGACATCTCACTATACCCCAGGTCAGTGAGCATTATAACAGTCCATGATTGTATGACATCTCATATACCCCAGGTCAGTGAGCATTATAACAGTCCATGATTGTATGACATCTCATATATCCCCAGGTCAGTGAGCATTATAACAGTCCATGATTGTATGACATCTCACATACCCCAGGTCAGTGAGCATTATAACAGTCCATGATTGTATGACATCTCACATACCCCAGGTCAGTGAGCATTATAACAGTCCATGATTGTATGACATCTCATATATCCCAGGTCAGTAAGCATTATTACAGTCCATGATTGTATGACATCTCATATACCCCAGGTCAGTGAGAGCATTATAAACAGTCCATGATTGTATGACATCTCATATATCCCAGGTCAGTGAGCATTATAACAGTCCATGATTGTATGACATCTCATATACCCCAGGTCAGTGAGCATTATAACAGTCCATGATTGTATGACATCTCATATATCCCAGGTCAGTGAGCATTATAACAGTCCATGATTGTATGACATCTCATATATCCCAGGTCAGTGAGCATTATAACAGTCCATGATTGTATGACATCTCATATATCCCAGGTCAGTGAGCATTATTACTGTCCATGATTGTATGGCATCTCACATACCCCAGGTCAGTGAGCATTATAACAGTCCATGATTGTATGACATCTCATATATCCCAGGTCAGTGAGCATTATTACAGTCCATGATTGTATGACATCTCATATATCCCAGGTCAGTGAGCATTATTACTGTCCATGATTGTATGGCATCTCACATACCCCAGGTCAGTGAGCATTATTACAGTCCATGATTGTATGACATCTCATATATCCCAGGTCAGTGAGCATTATAACAGTCCATGATTGTATGACATCTCATATATCCCAGGTCAGTGAGCATTATAACAGTCCATGATTGTATGACATCTCATATACCCCAGGTCAGTGAGCATTATAACAGTCCATGATTGTATGACATCTCATATATCCCAGGTCAGTGAGCATTATAACAGTCCATGATTGTATGACATCTCACATACCCCAGGTCAGTGAGCATTATAACAGTCCATGATTGTATGACATCTCACATACCCCAGGTCAGTGAGCATTATAACAGTCCATGATTGTATGACATCTCATATATCCCAGGTCAGTGAGCATTATTACAGTCCATGATTGTATGACATCTCATATATCCCAGGTCAGTAAGCATTATTACAGTCCATGATTGTATGACATCTCATATATCCCAGGTCAATGAGCATTATTACTGTCCATGATTGTATGGCATCTCACATACCCCAGGTCAGTGAGCATTATTACTGTCCATGATTGTATGACATCTCATATATCCCAGGTCAGTGAGCATTATTACTGTCCATGATTGTATGGCATCTCACATACCCCAGGTCAGTGAGCATTATTACTGTCCATGATTGTATGGCATCTCACATACCCCAGGTCAGTGAGCATTATTACAGTCCATGATTGTATGACATCTCATATATCCCAGGTCAGTAAGCATTATTACAGTCCATGATTGTATGGCATCTCACATACCCCAGGTCAGTGAGCATTATAACAGTCCATGATTGTATGGCATCTCATATACCCCAGGTCAGTGAGCATTATTACTGTCCATGATTGTATGGCATCTCACATACCCCAGGTCAGTGAGCATTATTACAGTCCATGATTGTATGACATCTCATATATCCCAGGTCAGTAAGCATTATTACAGTCCATGATTGTATGGCATCTCACATACCCCGGGTCAGTGAGCATTATAACAGTCCATGATTGTATGACATCTCATATATCCCAGGTCAGTGAGCATTATAACAGTCCATGATTGTATGACATCTCACATACCCCAGGTCAGTGAGCATTATAACAGTCCATGATTGTATGGCATCTCATATACCCCAGGTCAGTGAGCATTATTACTGTCCATGATTGTATGGCATCTCACATACCCCAGGTCAGTGAGCATTATTACTGTCCATGATTGTATGGCATCTCATATATCCCAGGTCAGTGAGCATTATAACAGTCCATGATTGTATGGCATCTCATATATCCCAGGTCAGTGAGCATTATAACAGTCCATGATTGTATGGCATCTCATATACCCCAGGTCAGTGAGCATTATAACAGTCCATGATTGTATGACATCTCACATACCCCAGGTCAGTGAGCATTATAACAGTCCATGATTGTATGGCATCTCATATATCCCAGGTCAGTGAGCATTATAACAGTCCATGATTGTATGGCATCTCACATACCCCAGGTCAGTGAGCATTATAACAGTCCATGATTGTATGACATCTCATATATCCCAGGTCAGTGAGCATTATTACAGTCCATGATTGTATGACATCTCATATATCCCAGGTCAGTGAGCATTATAACAGTCCATGATTGTATGACATTTCACATACCCCAGGTCAGTGAGCATTATAACAGTCCATGATTGTATGACATCTCATATATCCCAGGTCAGTGAGCATTATTACAGTCCATGACTGTATGACAACTCATATATCCCAGGTCAGTGAGCATTATAACAGTCCATGATTGTATGACATCTCATATATCCCAGGTCAGTGAGCATTATAACAGTCCATGATTGTATGACATCTCATATATCCCAGGTCAGTGAGCATTATAACAGTCCATGATTGTATGACATCTCACATACCCCAGGTCAGTGAGCATTATAACAGTCCATGATTGTATGACATCTCATATATCCCAGGTCAGTGAGCATTATTACAGTCCATGATTGTATGACATCTCATATATCAAAGGTCAGTGAGCATTATAACAGTCCATGATTGTATGACATCTCATATATCCCAGGTCAGTGAGCATTATAACAGTCCATGATTGTATGACATCTCATATACCCCAGGTCAATGAGCATTATAACAGTCCATGATTGTACGACATCTCATATATCCCAGGTCAGTGAGCATTATAACAGTCCATGATTGTATGACATCTCATATATCCCAGGTCAGTGAGCATTATTACAGTCCATGATTGTATGAGATCTCATATATCCCAGGTCAGTGAGCATTATAATAGTCCATGATTGTATGACATCTCATATATCCCTGGTCAGTGAGCATTATAACAGTCCATGATTGTATGACATCTCATATATCCCAGGTCAGTGAGCATTATAACAGTCCATGATTGTATGACATCTCATATATCCCAGGTCAGTGAGCATTATAACAGTCCATGATTGTATGACATCTCATATATCCCAGGTCAGTGAGCATTATAACAGTCCATGATTGTATGACATCTCATATACCCCAGGTCAGTGAGCATTATAACAGTCCATGATTGTATGACATCTCATATATCCCAGGTCAGTGAGCATTATAACAGTCCATGATTGTATGACATCTCATATACCCCAGGTCAGTGAGCATTATAACAGTCCATGATTGTATGACATCTCATATATCCCAGGTCAGTGAGCATTATAACAGTCCATGATTGTATGACATCTCATATATCCCAGGTCAGTGAGCATTATAACAGTCCATGATTGTATGACATCTCATATATCCCAGGTCAGTGAGCATTATTACTGTCCATGATTGTATGGCATCTCACATACCCCAGGTCAGTGAGCATTATAACAGTCCATGATTGTATGACATCTCATATATCCCAGGTCAGTGAGCATTATTACAGTCCATGATTGTATGACATCTCATATATCCCAGGTCAGTGAGCATTATTACTGTCCATGATTGTATGGCATCTCACATACCCCAGGTCAGTGAGCATTATTACAGTCCATGATTGTATGACATCTCATATATCCCAGGTCAGTGAGCATTATAACAGTCCATGATTGTATGACATCTCATATATCCCAGGTCAGTGAGCATTATAACAGTCCATGATTGTATGACATCTCATATACCCCAGGTCAGTGAGCATTATAACAGTCCATGATTGTATGACATCTCATATATCCCAGGTCAGTGAGCATTATAACAGTCCATGATTGTATGACATCTCACATACCCCAGGTCAGTGAGCATTATAACAGTCCATGATTGTATGACATCTCACATACCCCAGGTCAGTGAGCATTATAACAGTCCATGATTGTATGACATCTCATATATCCCAGGTCAGTGAGCATTATTACAGTCCATGATTGTATGACATCTCATATATCCCAGGTCAGTAAGCATTATTACAGTCCATGATTGTATGACATCTCATATATCCCAGGTCAGTGAGCATTATAACAGTCCATGATTGTATGACATCTCATATATCCCAGGTCAGTGAGCATTATAACAGTCCATGATTGTATGACATCTCATATACCCCAGGTCAGTGAGCATTATAACAGTCCATGATTGTATGACATCTCATATATCCCAGGTCAGTGAGCATTATAACAGTCCATGATTGTATGACATCTCATATATCCCAGGTCAGTGAGCATTATAACAGTCCATGATTGTATGACATCTCATATATCCCAGGTCAGTGAGCATTATTACTGTCCATGATTGTATGGCATCTCACATACCCCAGGTCAGTGAGCATTATAACAGTCCATGATTGTATGACATCTCATATATCCCAGGTCAGTGAGCATTATTACAGTCCATGATTGTATGACATCTCATATATCCCAGGTCAGTGAGCATATTACAGTCCATGATTGTATGACATCTCATATATCCCAGGTCAGTGAGCATTATTACTGTCCATGATTGTATGGCATCTCACATACCCCAGGTCAGTGAGCATTATTACAGTCCATGATTGTATGACATCTCATATATCCCAGGTCAGTGAGCATTATAACAGTCCATGATTGTATGACATCTCATATATCCCAGGTCAGTGAGCATTATAACAGTCCATGATTGTATGACATCTCATATACCCCAGGTCAGTGAGCATTATAACAGTCCATGATTGTATGACATCTCATATATCCCAGGTCAGTGAGCATTATAACAGTCCATGATTGTATGACATCTCACATACCCCAGGTCAGTGAGCATTATAACAGTCCATGATTGTATGACATCTCACATACCCCAGGTCAGTGAGCATTATAACAGTCCATGATTGTATGACATCTCATATATCCCAGGTCAGTGAGCATTATTACAGTCCATGATTGTATGACATCTCATATATCCCAGGTCAGTAAGCATTATTACAGTCCATGATTGTATGACATCTCATATATCCCAGGTCAATGAGCATTATTACTGTCCATGATTGTATGGCATCTCACATACCCCAGGTCAGTGAGCATTATTACTGTCCATGATTGTATGACATCTCATATATCCCAGGTCAGTGAGCATTATTACTGTCCATGATTGTATGGCATCTCACATACCCCAGGTCAGTGAGCATTATTACTGTCCATGATTGTATGGCATCTCACATACCCCAGGTCAGTGAGCATTATTACAGTCCATGATTGTATGACATCTCATATATCCCAGGTCAGTAAGCATTATTACAGTCCATGATTGTATGGCATCTCACATACCCCAGGTCAGTGAGCATTATAACAGTCCATGATTGTATGGCATCTCATATACCCCAGGTCAGTGAGCATTATTACTGTCCATGATTGTATGGCATCTCACATACCCCAGGTCAGTGAGCATTATTACAGTCCATGATTGTATGACATCTCATATATCCCAGGTCAGTAAGCATTATTACAGTCCATGATTGTATGGCATCTCACATACCCCGGGTCAGTGAGCATTATAACAGTCCATGATTGTATGACATCTCATATATCCCAGGTCAGTGAGCATTATAACAGTCCATGATTGTATGACATCTCACATACCCCAGGTCAGTGAGCATTATAACAGTCCATGATTGTATGGCATCTCATATACCCCAGGTCAGTGAGCATTATTACTGTCCATGATTGTATGGCATCTCACATACCCCAGGTCAGTGAGCATTATTACTGTCCATGATTGTATGGCATCTCATATATCCCAGGTCAGTGAGCATTATAACAGTCCATGATTGTATGGCATCTCATATATCCCAGGTCAGTGAGCATTATAACAGTCCATGATTGTATGGCATCTCATATACCCCAGGTCAGTGAGCATTATAACAGTCCATGATTGTATGACATCTCACATACCCCAGGTCAGTGAGCATTATAACAGTCCATGATTGTATGGCATCTCATATATCCCAGGTCAGTGAGCATTATAACAGTCCATGATTGTATGGCATCTCACATACCCCAGGTCAGTGAGCATTATAACAGTCCATGATTGTATGACATCTCATATATCCCAGGTCAGTGAGCATTATTACAGTCCATGATTGTATGACATCTCATATATCCCAGGTCAGTGAGCATTATAACAGTCCATGATTGTATGACATTTCACATACCCCAGGTCAGTGAGCATTATAACAGTCCATGATTGTATGACATCTCATATATCCCAGGTCAGTGAGCATTATTACAGTCCATGATTGTATGACAACTCATATATCCCAGGTCAGTGAGCATTATAACAGTCCATGATTGTATGACATCTCATATATCCCAGGTCAGTGAGCATTATAACAGTCCATGATTGTATGACATCTCATATATCCCAGGTCAGTGAGCATTATAACAGTCCATGATTGTATGACATCTCACATACCCCAGGTCAGTGAGCATTATAACAGTCCATGATTGTATGACATCTCATATATCCCAGGTCAGTGAGCATTATTACAGTCCATGATTGTATGACATCTCATATATCAAAGGTCAGTGAGCATTATAACAGTCCATGATTGTATGACATCTCATATATCCCAGGTCAGTGAGCATTATAACAGTCCATGATTGTATGACATCTCATATACCCCAGGTCAATGAGCATTATAACAGTCCATGATTGTACGACATCTCATATATCCCAGGTCAGTGAGCATTATAACAGTCCATGATTGTATGACATCTCATATATCCCAGGTCAGTGAGCATTATTACAGTCCATGATTGTATGACATCTCATATATCCCAGGTCAGTGAGCATTATAATAGTCCATGATTGTATGACATCTCATATATCCCTGGTCAGTGAGCATTATAACAGTCCATGATTGTATGACATCTCATATATCCCAGGTCAGTGAGCATTATAACAGTCCATGATTGTATGACATCTCATATATCCCAGGTCAGTGAGCATTATAACAGTCCATGATTGTATGACATCTCATATATCCCAGGTCAGTGAGCATTATAACAGTCCATGATTGTATGACATCTCATATACCCCAGGTCAGTGAGCATTATAACAGTCCATGATTGTATGACATCTCATATATCCCAGGTCAGTGAGCATTATAACAGTCCATGATTGTATGACATCTCATATACCCCAGGTCAGTGAGCATTATAACAGTCCATGATTGTATGACATCTCATATATCCCAGGTCAGTGAGCATTATAACAGTCCATGATTGTATGACATCTCATATATCCCAGGTCAGTGAGCATTATAACAGTCCATGATTGTATGACATCTCATATATCCCAGGTCAGTGAGCATTATTACTGTCCATGATTGTATTGCATCTCACATACCCCAGGTCAGTGAGCATTATAACAGTCCATGATTGTATGACATCTCATATATCCCAGGTCAGTGAGCATTATTACAGTCCATGATTGTATGACATCTCATATATCCCAGGTCAGTGAGCATTATTACTGTCCATGATTGTATGGCATCTCACATACCCCAGGTCAGTGAGCATTATTACAGTCCATGATTGTATGACATCTCATATATCCCAGGTCAGTGAGCATTATAACAGTCCATGATTGTATGACATCTCATATATCCCAGGTCAGTGAGCATTATAACAGTCCATGATTGTATGACATCTCATATACCCCAGGTCAGTGAGCATTATAACAGTCCATGATTGTATGACATCTCATATATCCCAGGTCAGTGAGCATTATAACAGTCCATGATTGTATGACATCTCACATACCCCAGGTCAGTGAGCATTATAACAGTCCATGATTGTATGACATCTCACATACCCCAGGTCAGTGAGCATTATAACAGTCCATGATTGTATGACATCTCATATATCCCAGGTCAGTGAGCATTATTACAGTCCATGATTGTATGACATCTCATATATCCCAGGTCAGTAAGCATTATTACAGTCCATGATTGTATGACATCTCATATATCCCAGGTCAGTGAGCATTATAACAGTCCATGATTGTATGACATCTCATATATCCCAGGTCAGTGAGCATTATAACAGTCCATGATTGTATGACATCTCATATACCCCAGGTCAGTGAGCATTATAACAGTCCATGATTGTATGACATCTCATATATCCCAGGTCAGTGAGCATTATAACAGTCCATGATTGTATGACATCTCATATATCCCAGGTCAGTGAGCATTATAACAGTCCATGATTGTATGACATCTCATATATCCCAGGTCAGTGAGCATTATTACTGTCCATGATTGTATGGCATCTCACATACCCCAGGTCAGTGAGCATTATAACAGTCCATGATTGTATGACATCTCATATATCCCAGGTCAGTGAGCATTATTACAGTCCATGATTGTATGACATCTCATATATCCCAGGTCAGTGAGCATTATTACTGTCCATGATTGTATGGCATCTCACATACCCCAGGTCAGTG
Organism: Sinonovacula constricta; assembly: GCA_007844125.1. Classification (NCBI taxonomy): domain Eukaryota; kingdom Metazoa; phylum Mollusca; class Bivalvia; order Cardiida; family Solecurtidae; genus Sinonovacula; species Sinonovacula constricta. The sequence goes on from CM017564.1 coordinate 46,843,592, forward strand.
AGCATTATTACAGTCCATGATTGTATGACATCTCATATATCCCAGGTCAGTGAGCATTATAACAGTCCATGATTGTATGACATCTCATATATCCCAGGTCAGTGAGCATTATAACAGTCCATGATTGTATGACATCTCATATACCCCAGGTCAGTGAGCATTATAACAGTCCATGATTGTATGACATCTCATATATCCCAGGTCAGTGAGCATTATAACAGTCCATGATTGTATGACATCTCACATACCCCAGGTCAGTGAGCATTATAACAGTCCATGATTGTATGACATCTCACATACCCCAGGTCAGTGAGCATTATAACAGTCCATGATTGTATGACATCTCATATATCCCAGGTCAGTGAGCATTATTACAGTCCATGATTGTATGACATCTCATATATCCCAGGTCAGTAAGCATTATTACAGTCCATGATTGTATGACATCTCATATATCCCAGGTCAATGAGCATTATTACTGTCCATGATTGTATGGCATCTCACATACCCCAGGTCAGTGAGCATTATTACTGTCCATGATTGTATGACATCTCATATATCCCAGGTCAGTGAGCATTATTACTGTCCATGATTGTATGGCATCTCACATACCCCAGGTCAGTGAGCATTATTACTGTCCATGATTGTATGGCATCTCACATACCCCAGGTCAGTGAGCATTATTACAGTCCATGATTGTATGACATCTCATATATCCCAGGTCAGTAAGCATTATTACAGTCCATGATTGTATGGCATCTCACATACCCCAGGTCAGTGAGCATTATAACAGTCCATGATTGTATGGCATCTCATATACCCCAGGTCAGTGAGCATTATTACTGTCCATGATTGTATGGCATCTCACATACCCCAGGTCAGTGAGCATTATTACAGTCCATGATTGTATGACATCTCATATATCCCAGGTCAGTAAGCATTATTACAGTCCATGATTGTATGGCATCTCACATACCCCGGGTCAGTGAGCATTATAACAGTCCATGATTGTATGACATCTCATATATCCCAGGTCAGTGAGCATTATAACAGTCCATGATTGTATGACATCTCACATACCCCAGGTCAGTGAGCATTATAACAGTCCATGATTGTATGGCATCTCATATACCCCAGGTCAGTGAGCATTATTACTGTCCATGATTGTATGGCATCTCACATACCCCAGGTCAGTGAGCATTATTACTGTCCATGATTGTATGACATCTCATATATCCCAGGTCAGTGAGCATTATTACTGTCCATGATTGTATGACATCTCATATATCCCAGGTCAGTAAGCATTATTACTGTCCATGATTGTATGGCATCTCACATACTCCAGGTTAGTGCGCATTATTACTGTCCATGATTGTATGACATCTCATATATCCCAGGTCAGTAAGCATTATTACTGTCCATGATTGTATGGCATCTCATATATCCCAGGTCAGTAAGCATTATTACAGTCCATGATTGTATGACATCTCATATACCAAACAGTGTATGCTGAGAAAAAGATTTTGGTCCAAATAAGGCTGAATCAAACTGATCAATATGAAGTGTCACCAAAACTTAGGCAACTTTCTGTGATTAGTTGAGATATTTCTAACCAAGAATCACAAATAACATTTATTGTATGTATAGTCAGGGTAATATCCAACCAGATTGTGTGGCTTAAACACAAAACTCCTCATTCCATACAAGTTTCCCCCCAGTTTAGATTCCAACTCACACTGTCAGTAGCTGGAGAATCAAAAGTGCTCTTACATATTATTTTTTGTGAATGTTTTGAAAACTTTGAAATTCACCGTAGAGATAAATGGCTCAATTTACACTTCACAGCATTGGAAACAGTGAATCTGTCCCTTAAGACATATTCTAGATAACAATATGTTAAACAAAAAACAGGTTTTTGAAATTGCTGGATGCATATTCAATTACAGGTTAGCACAATTACTCAAATGTCTATTTTTAGTAAGGCCACTAAACAATCCCAGATTTCCTCTTTCCATGAGGTATCTACATAAAAAATTTAGAAAAACTTTCTAAATCCTAACTATTTATATATATATATGTAAGATATGTAACAATCTTGACTATTTACATATACAAGACATTTAACGAAAAAAGAAAAATCTAGTTTTAGTAACGTGACCTTGCCCAGATTTAGCCCAAAAATCAATCTGACACTTTCTCTTCTTATTAACCCTTTCATTCATAGTATATGTGTCAGATTTTGAAAATCACTTAATTTTAATTTTTGATTGAATTTCTTCAAAACAGCTTAAAACAGTTTAAAGTAAAACACACATTTGGCATATAACTAAAGATACAAGGCTAAACTTGTCTACAAATAATAAACTAGTTACAGAGCAAATTCTAAAGAACATAAGAGTGACTGTGCTTTATTTTGCAAAGGCATAAAATAGCATGTCTGTGAACATAAGGGTTAAGTACCAAATCTGCTAAAAATATTTTAAAACTGACAGAAGATATGACATGGGAACGACTTTCGACCATACATTTTCACCAGCTAAACTATAGTGTGTGTTCTAATAACCATGATTTTTGTCTTCTTAGTGTAAAAAGCACAGAATTCTAAAAAAAAAGTCTAAAAAATCTTGTTAAAAAAACTTTATTATGAACACAGTGGTGGAAACATTTTATCATTACAATGTACATAAACGATTATACATCCACAATATAACAAAGAACAAACAGCTAGTGTATTATTCTGTTCATTCTAGTTATAAAACCACTAGTGGCAGACCTGAGACTTGTGTAATTAACATTTTTATTTGGTATTGCTAGATACTAACATAAACAAACATAAACAAACAGGTATGGAATGGGATTAGCCAGCATTTTTGCTGATACTGTGCAGCGACATTTCTATCATTACAGCACAGGGGCACTTATGAGGTGCCAAGGGACTTAACCCAGCCAGTCCATTATACTGACACTGACAACCCTTAGCCCCGAGTGTTAGGAGAGAAGCCACTACTACCAACTTTACAGTCTTTGGTTTAACCTGGCCGGGGTTTGGACCCACAACCTCCCGATCCACAAGCCGACGCTCTACCCAAACAGGTATGAAATTGATCCATGTACTTAGTATAGTGAACTACAGTTGACCATCAGTCTAGCACATGCAGAAAATTATGTCACTTTTAAAATCATAAACTGCGATACAGATATTGTATCTGTTTAATAAAATGAAATACATAAGGAAATAATCTAGGTAATATTCACACATGTTTGCAGTCTTATAATATTTACTGTTTAATATTCTTAAGTTTAGCTACATGTGCACAATATTATGATTCATGTGTGAAGAAATTATGATGAGAAATACTGAAGTTGTTTGCACAGGAAGTTTCTTGCAAAAATAAAGAAAACGGCACTAACTGTAGAAATAGTTCTGCAATCAGAGTTTTACAATCTCAAATTTACACATACACATCAATATTAATCATGTGTGCAAATTTAAACAAAGTTCAATAAAAAATAATAATAAAAGTTCTCCCCACAAGAATATGCTTAGAAATATAAGAAAGGGCAATAACTCCAGAGTAAACAATTTGATCAAAGTAATCCCACATTTTTGCACAATCACAAATCTAAATCCATCTTCTAAGCAAATAGGAAGAATGTGCATTACCAGTGAATAATAAAGAAGGAATTATCCACACAAGAATTTAAAAAAAAAAAAAAAATATGGGCAATAGCTCAAGAATAAAGAGTGCAATTTTATTTATCTTACCTTTAATGAAGGGAGAGTAATCTGCACAAGGAACTTATCACAGACTGGTGAACTGTGCACACCATACCATAATAGGGCCCTTGTGGCATATTAAAAATATGAGTGAAATATAAAAAGTGTCTGCCAAAGAATATGAAACTGTTAGTAACTGATCACATATATAAAGGATTAAAAGGTGTCAAGACACAAATAAAAACATTAGTTATGATCGATTTAAGTGGTATTTGAAGTCTATTTTTATCATTTTGTCTGTAAATGTTCACAGTACATTTATTGGCAATCTAACATACTGAACAAGGCCGCTGTTATAGCAAAATTGTCTTAGTAGAGATTTTGCTCAACATTCTTTTTTAATGCCCAGATTTCTTACAGGAACACATAGTTGCAATCCTTATTTTTTATACACCTTGATAGGCGGAGGTTTGTTTGATGGGTTTATCGTCCCACCAACAGTATTTCAGTTATCTGAAGACGGTGTTCACTTGAAGCAGATATAGTGCTGCCTTCACTGTGTAAAGCATGCTGTGACCACCTGGCATGATACCAAACCTAGTCACATTGCTGTATCAAACTAACAACTGTGTTTCTCTTTTTCAGTCTATTTCACTGAATTTTATATCAAATTCAACAGCTTTTATGAAGTATTTTAAGTATCAAAACTATATTTTGATAGTTTAAATGGTAAAAGAAATATAACCAAAAAGATATACTATTCATTTTGTTTAAGGATGAGCCAAAAAAATTATTTCAGTGTATTAATTATTTGTGCATTTATAAATTTTAAAAATACTGCATTCTAAAAGTATGAATTTCAAGAGCTTTCCAATTGTGTATATCTTTAAATTTTTGGACCACAAATGAAGAAAATAAAATTTACTCTTTTATACAATTCATCTGAAAATCCCTTGAAGGTGCCACTATCAAAAATGGCTGCCAAGATAAGGGATCTTCACTGATGTGGAAACTATCTATTGAACCTTTTTTTATATCTATTGGATATACAAATAGCTATAACTTGAAGGGACACAATAACAAAATTTACTCATTAAACTAGATTATCTTGAAGATGGACAAAAATGGATGTTTCTATCACAAAATATACCATTATCAGTTCAACAGTCCACATAACATGCAGCTATACCACGATCATTACACTTGTCCCTGTGTAGTAACTAAAGCCCTTCTTTCATGTCAACAATTCTTTTTTTGGCCAGTCTGACTGAAAGGAGACTTTAAAAAAATAATGTTTGTTTATATGTAACTATCTGTAATATGTAACATAAAAGAAACTACACAGTTAAAGCACCTAAAATTGTAAAAATATATCCACAAACATGTATCTACAAACATTTTATTTATCACAACAACAATTGAACAACAAATGGAAAACAACCCAGTGAAATAAAAACAAAAACAACACACTTCCTAACATTTAGAGAAGAATGATTTCTCTAGATTTGTGGTTTAATGTTAATTTTTCACTTTTCTTTTTTCACCAACAATCCAATTATGAACAGTGTTTTTAACTTTTTTCCATGAAAGTCCATCCAACACCGGGTACTTATCCAGTGCTTTGTCACACTCATGTTGTCGTAGTTCTTTTCTCAACGTCACATTTTTGCCAAAGATTCTCTTCAGTAGGACACTTTGTTCGATGGTCAGTTTCTGTATTGTCCCTGAAGGTAAACAATTAAAAGAAATCTGTCAATAATGTTAAAGCTCGATGTTGGAAACAATTATGCATGGTATTCTTTATAGTGTTAGATTTTGTGGACACATTCAGAAACAGTTAATTATCTGTATAAAAATGTAACAATATGACACAGTTTTTGTTTTTTGGGGTGGGTGTGGGGGGCAGAGGAGAGATTCCAAGACAAATCAAGTTATGATTATATTGGTGGCATCAGGCTGCATGTGTAAATGGCAGAGAAAGGTTCAGACAAATGTCCATATAGAACCACTCTGGTCAGCTGGCAGACCCCCCTGCTTGAAATTCTTGCCCTGATTGGCACTTGAACCCATGTGGTAAGGGGCTTCAACTTGAACCCATGTGGTAAGGGGCCTCAACTTGAACCCATGTGGTAAGGGGCTTCAACTTGAACCCACGTGGTAAGGGGCCTCAACTTGAACCCATGTGGTAAGGGGCCTCAACTTAAACCCATGTGGTAAGGGGCTTCAACTTGAACCCATGTGGTAAGGGGCTTCAACTTGAACCCATGTGGTAAGGGGCTTCAACTTGAACCCACGTGGTAAGGGGCTTCAACTTGAACCCATGTGGTAAGGGGCCTCAATTTGAACCCATGTGGTAAGGGGCCTCAACTTGAACCCATGTGGTAAGGGGCTTCAACTTGAACCCATGTGGTAAGGGGCCTCAATTTGAACCCATGTGGTAAGGGGCCTCAACTTGAACCCATGTGGTAAGGGGCTTCAACTTGAACCCATGTGGTAAGGGGCCTCAACTGGAACCCACGTGGTAAGGGGCCTCAACTGGAATCCACATGGTAAGGAACCTCAACTGGAACCCTCGTGGTAAGGGGCCTCAACTGGAACCTACGTGGTAAGGGGCCTCAACTTGAACCCACGTGGTAAGGGGCCTCAACTGGAACCCATGTGGTAAGGGGCCTCAACTGGAACCCATGTGGTAAGGGGCCTCAACTTGAACCCACGTGGTAAGGAACCTCAACTGGAACCCACGTGGTAAGGGCCTCAACTGGAACCTACGTGGTAAGGGGCCTCAACTGGAACCCACATGGTAAGGAACCTCAACTGGAACCCACGTGGTAAGGGGCCTCAACTGGAACCCATGTGGTAAGGGGCCTCAACTTGAACCCACGTGGTAAGGGGCCTCAACTGGAACCCACATGGTAAGGAACCTCAACTGGAACCCACGTGGTAAGGGGCCTCAACTGGAACCCATGTGGTAAGGGGCCTCAACTTGAACCCACGTTGTAAGGGGCCTCAACTTGAACCCATGTGGTAAGGAACCTCAACTGGAACCCATGTGGTAAGGGGCCTCAATTTGAACCCACATGTTAAGGGACCTCAATTTGAACCCACATGGTAAGGGGCCTCAACTTGAACCCACGTGGTAAGGGGCCTCAATTTGAACCCACGTGGTAAGGGGCCTCAACTTGAACCCATGTGGTAAGGAACCTCAACTGGAACCCATGTGGTAAGGGTCCTCAACTGGAACCCATGTGGTAAGGGGCCTCAATTTGAACCCATGTGGTAAGGGGCCTCAATTTGAACCGATGTGGTAAGGGGCCTCAATTTGAACCCACATGTTAAGGGACCTCAATTTGAACCCACATGGTAAGGGGCCTCAACTTGAACCCACGTGGTAAGGGGCTTCAATTTGAACCCACGTGGTAAGGGGCCTCAACTTGAACCCATGTGGTAAGGAACCTCAACTGGAACCCATGTGGTAAGGGTCCTCAACTGGAACCCATGTGGTAAGGGGCCTCAATTTGAACCCATGTGGTAAGGGGCCTCAATTTGAACCCATGTGGTAAGGGGCCTCAACTTGAACCCACGTGGTAAGGGGCCTCAATTTGAACCCACATGGTAAGGGGCCTCAACTGGAACCCATGTGGTAAGGGGCCTCAACTTGAACCCATGTGGTAAGGGGCCTCAACTGGAACCCATGTGGTAAGGGGCCTCAATTTGAACCCATGTGGTAAGGGGCCTCAATTTGAACCCATGTGGTAAGGGGCCTCAACTTGAACCCACGTGGTAAGGGGCCTCAACTGGAACCCATGTGGCAAGGAACCTCAACTGGAACCCACGTGGTAAGGGGCCTCAACTGGAACCCATGTGGCAAGGAACCTCAACTGGAACCCACGTGGTAAGGGGCCTCAACTGGAACCCATGTGGTAAGGGGCCTCAATTTGAACCCATGTGGTAAGGGGCTTCAATTTGAACCCACGTGGTAAGGGGCCTCAACTTGAACCCACGTGGTAAGGGGCCTCAATTTGAACCCACGTGGTAAGGGGCCTCAACTTGAACCCATGTGGTAAGGGGCCTCAACTTGAACCCACGTTGTGAGGGGCCTCAACTTGAACCCATGTGATAAGGGGCCTCAATTTGAACTCACGTGGTAAGGGGCCTCAACTTGAACCCACGTGGTAAGGGGCCTCAATTTGAACCCACGTGGTAAGGGGCCTCAACTTGAACCCATGTGGTAAGGGACCTCAACTTGAACCCATGTTGTAAGGGGCCTCAACTTGAACCCACGTGGTAACTTAGGGGCACTGACACATTGCCAACCAGTCGTAGAACTACCCTTATATTTGTTTGAGTGTTAGCAAGGGAGCTATACCACTACCATTTATAACAACTTTGGTATGTCGCGGACTGGTTTCAAACCAGGGGCCACTCGTACCTGGAGCCGACGCTCTACCGATTGCGCTACGAGGTGCCTTGTCAGCAAGTATTATCAGCTTTGCCACAAGAACATCCCCATAACAAATTTATCTTTCACTAAAAAAATTTTCTTTTATATACAGAACTTGCACAAGTATAGCCATAATGTCAACAACCAGTCCTTTTAAGATATGACCCCAGATAAATGTTAACAAGCAGTGTTTTAGGTATGGTACCACATACATGCCACCAACCAGCTGTGTTTTAGGTATGGCACCACATACATGCCACCAACCAGCTGTATTTTAGGTAAGACCCTGGATAAATGTCAACAAGCAGTGTTTTAGGTATGGTACCACATACATGCCACCAACCAGCTGTGTTTTAGGTATGGCACCACATACATGCCACCAACCAGCTGTGTTTTAGGTATGGCACCACATACATGCCACCAACCAGCTGTGTTTTAGGTATGGCACCACATACATGCCACCAACCAGCTGTATTTTAGGTAAGACCCTGGATAAATGTCAACAAGCAGTGTTTTAGGTATGGTACCACATACATGCCACCAACCAGCTGTGTTTTAGGTATGGCACCACATACATGCCACCAACCAGCTGTGTTTTAGGTATGGCACCACATACATGCCACCAACCAGCTGTGTTTTAGGTATGGTACCACATACATGCCACCAACCAGCTGTGTTTTAGGTATGGCACCACATACATGCCACCAACCAGCTGTGTTTTAGGTATGGCACCACATACATGCCACCAACCAGCTGTGTTTTAGGTATGGTACCACATACATGCCACCAACCAGCTGTGTTTTAGGTATGGCACCACATACATGCCACCAACCAGCTGTGTTTTAGGTATGGCACCACATACATGCCACCAACCAGCTGTATTTTAGGTAAGACCCTGGATAAATGTCAACAAGCAGTGTTTTAGGTATGGTACCACATACATGCCACCAACCAGCTGTGTTTTAGGTATGGCACCACATACATGCCACCAACCAGCTGTGTTTTAGGTATGGCACCACATACATGCCACCAACCAGCTATATTTTAGGTAAGACCCTGGATAAATGTTAACAAGCAGTGTTTTAGGTATGGTACCACATACATGCCACCAACCAGCTGTGTTTTAGGTATGGCACCACATACATGCCACCAACCAGCTGTGTTTTAGGTATGGCACCACATACATGCCACCAACCAGCTGTATTTTAGGTAAGACCCTGGATAAATGTCAACAAGCAGTGTTTTAGGTATGGTACCACATACATGCCACCAACCAGCTGTGTTTTAGGTATGGCACCACATACATGCCACCAACCAGCTGTATTTTAGGTAGGACCCTGGATAAATGTCAACAAGCAGTGTTTTAGGTATGGTACCACATACATGTCACCAATCAGCTGTATTTTAGGTATGACCCTGGATAAATGTTAACAAGCAGTGTTTTAGGTATGGTACCACATACATGTCACCAATCAGCTGTATTTTAGGTATGAACCTGGATAAATGTTAACAAGCAGTGTTTTAGGTATGGTACCACATACATGTCACCAACCAGCTGTATTTTAGGTAAGACCCTGGATAAATGTTAACAAGCAGTGTTTTAGGTATGGTACCACATACATGTCACCAATCAGCTGTATTTTAGGTAAGACCCTGGATAAATGTTAACAAGCAGTGTTTTAGGTATGGTACCACATACATGTCACCAATCAGCTGTATTTTAGGTATGACCCTGGATAAATGTTAACAAGCAGTGTTTTAGGTATGGTACCACATACATGTCACCAACCAGCTGTATTTTAGGTAAGACCCTGGATAAATGTTAACAAGCAGTGTTTTAGGTATGGTACCACATACATGTCACCAATCAGCTGTATTTTAGGTATGACCCTGGATAAATGTTAACAAGCAGTGTTTTAGGTATGGTACCACATACATGTCACCAACCAGCTGTATTTTAGGTAAGACCCTGGATAAATGTTAACAAGCAGTGTTTTAGGTATGGTACCACATACATGTCACCAACCAGCTGTATTTTAGGTATGACCCTGGATAAATGTTAACAAGCAGTGTTTTAGGTATGGTACCACATACATGTCACCAATCAGCTGTATTTTAGGTAAGACCCTGGATAAATGTTAACAAGCAGTGTTTTAGGTATGGTACCACATACATGTCACCAACCAGCTGTATTTTAGGTAAGACCCTGGATAAATGTTAACAAGCAGTGTTTTAGGTATGGTACCACATACATGTCACCAACCAGCTGTATTTTAGGTAAGACCCTGGATAAATGTTAACCAGGTGTATTTTAGGTAAGACCCTGGATAAATGTTAACCAGCTGTATTTAAGTATGGCACTAGATAAATGTCCTCCAGCTGTATTTATGTATGGCTCTAGTTACAAGTAAACCGACTGTATTTACGTATGACCCAAGTTACAAGTCAACCGACTGTATTTACGTTTGGCCCAAGTTACAAGTCAACCGACTGTATTTACGTTTGGCCCAAGTTACAAGTCAACCAGCTGTCTTTACGTACGGCTCCAGTTACAAGTCAACCAGCTCTTTTTAAGTATGGCCCAAGTTACATGTCAACCAGTTAATTTTCGAGTATGACTCTACATACATGTCTTGGTAGAATCACTCAAAATCAACAAAGATGGAATGCCTAGTTGCCTCCAGCTGACCATAGGGACACTAATTATGACTCGTATCAAGCTTGAACAAGTAATATGGGCCAGTTTCAGCTGCCCGTTTGCTGCTAAGTTCGTAGCAATATATTTAAAAAATGTTTTAGAAAATAGATAAGAAACCCTTAAGCTTATCAACCAATGCATACCTTTTTTGCATCTGAAGGGCTGCACTGAGATCGAAACCCTGCTGACATTGGGAACATTTTCCTGGAGTGGGGTGACCCCGAGGTCATCTCTAACGCCCACCTTCTCAACATTTTCCTGGTGAGGGGTGACCCTGAGGTCATCACTTACGCCCACCTTGTCAACATTTTCCTGGTGAGGGGTGACCCTGAGGTCATCTCTTACGCCCACCTTGTCAACATTTTCCTGGAGTGGGGTGACCCCGAGGTCATCTCTAACACCCACCTTCTCAACATTTTCCTGGAGTGGGTAGATCCCGAGGTCATCTCTAACACCCACCTTCTCAACATTTTCCTGGTGAGTGGTAACCCTGAGGTCATCTCTTACGCCCACCTTCTCAACATTTTCCTGGTGAGTGGTAACCCCGAGGTCATCTCTTACGCCCACCTTCTCAACATTTTCCTGGTGAGTGGTAACCCTGAGGTCATCTCTTACGCCCACCGTCTCAACATTTTCCTGGTGAGGGGTGACCCTGAGGTCATCTCTTACGCCCACCTTCTCAACATTTTCCTGGTGAGTGGTAACCCCGAGGTCATCTCTTACGCCCACCGTCTCAACATTTTCCTGGTGAGTGATAACACTGAGGTCATCTCTAACGCCCACCTTCTCAACATTTTCCTGGTGAGTGGTAACACTGAGGTCATCTCTAATGCCCACCTTCTCAACATTTTCCTGGTGAGTGGTAACACTGAGGTCATCTCTAACGCCCACCTTCTCAACATTTTCCTGGTGAGTGGTAACACTGAGGTCATCTCTAACGCCCACCTTTTCAACATTTCCTTGGTGAGTGGTAACACTGAGGTCATCTCTAATGCCCACCTTCTCAACATTTTCCTGGTGAGTGGTAACACTGAGGTCATCTCTAACGCCCACCTTCTCAACATTTTCCTGGTGAGTGGTAACACTGAGGTCATCTCTAACGCCCACCTTCTCAACATTTTCCTGGTGAGTGGTAACACTAAGGTCATCTCTAACGCCCACCTTTTCAACATTTCCTTGGTAAGTGGTAACACTGAAGTCATCTTCAATGCCCACCTTCTCAACATTTTCCTGGTGAGGGGAGACAACCAGATCATCAGTCATCTTCTCTACAATGGCTATGTCATTGTTCACGCCAAGCTTCTTTCCAATGGCTATATCTTCTTTGACACCGATATTTAGGTTTTCATCAGCAGTATCTGCAACAGATATGTTGTCTGACAAATAAATATAAATTTAATATAATGCATAATTATGTATTTGCTCATTAAGACTGAAAACCTACAAAGATCTCATTAGTAAGAATTAAAACTAGCAAAAATGTAAATCTATAGACAGTTATCAGTAGAAGAGATATAGACAGCTATCAGTGGAAGACAGATATAGATAGCTATCAGTAGAAAAAAAGATATAGACAGCTATCAGTAAAGAAAAGATATAGACAGCTATCAGAAGAAGACAGATATAAACAGCTTTCAGTAGAGAAAAGATATAGAAAGCTATCAGAAGACAGATATAGATAGCTATCAGTAGAAAAAAAAGATATAGACAGCTATCAGTAGAGAAAAGATATAGACAGCTATCAGTAGAAGATATAGACAGCTATCGGAGGACAGATATAGATAGCTATCAGTAGAAAAAAAGATATAGACAGCTATCAGTAGAGAAAGATATAGACAGCTATCAGAAGAAGACAGATATAGACAGCTTTCAGTAGAAGAAAGATATAGGCAGCTATCAGAAAAAGAAAGATATAGACAGCTATCAGTAGAGGAAATATATAGACAGCTATCAGTAGAAAATAGATATAGATATCAGTAGAACAAAGACTGAGATCAGAAGAGCAAAGATATCTATTGATATCAGTAGAACAAATATAAATGTACTCACTTTCTTCAAGGGAGATTTCATCTAGTGACAGTCCAGTGTACTTGGAGATAGTGCCATTGTCGAAGAAGGACAACAATTTCCCCATCTTAGCTACCAGGACAGTCTCTTGTGGAAGTCTAAGGATAGTGCTGTCAATCTTAACATGTGGTTCAAGAAAACTAGCTATCGTGTTCAGGTCATCCACCGACATGTTTATTATCTGCGACACTGTGGCCATCAGTTTCCTCCATTTTCCAGTGGTCAAAGTATCTGGACATTTCAGTTTTGCTGATTTGGCAAATTTTCTAAGGACTTCTGATGTCCTAAATGGCATTTCTGATGCCATATTTGGCCGAGGAAACAGGTAAACGTTTTCTGGACTAACTTTTGCGTGGCTTCTGCATTTGATCAACAGGTCAATACTTTTTTTAATGGCTGGTGTCAGAAATATTTGAAATCTTCGTTCTTTACTAAACTTGATTTCAACCCTGCCATAAATTGAGCCCAACATGCGTTGAACAGGACTGAAATGGTCAGGAATTTCTGATATATTCTGGCACTTGTCAAGTCGTTTTTCATAGTGATGAAGGGTCAGCCGTTCCGTTTCACCGGCACATGTCCTGTTCAGCATGACCAGCTGTGCTAAAGTGATCTGATTGAGTCCTGTCCATGCTGTCATGTTGAAATCTTTACCCAGTTTTTCTGTGAAAGTTTCCATTTGTTCATTGAAGAACTGATGGAGTTTCACTATATCTTCACAAACAGGAAAAAAACCATAGTCTCTTTTCTTTTTGTTTTTGGCTGTCAGTGACTGCAGAGCACTACTAGAAATGTCACCTGCCCATTTAGACTCCACAAGCGTTAGGAACTGGTCTGCTTTTTTAGCTTTTTCAGATTCAGGCTGTATGAGAGATGATGACATATAAATTGAGGCACATTTCTTCAGAACATGACCCAGACTTAGAGCAACAAAAGGGGTGGTGAACTGGTTTGATCTTGGTGAATATTTGCCTAGTCGTCTTGTAATCTTAACTGCCAGGGGATACTTTTCACCAGTAAGAATATCTGCCATGGATTTGATTTCAGGATCAATTTTCCTTGCAAGGATCAGAAAGCGACCCAACTTTCTCATTTGTTCGCGGATACAAGAAAACGTAAATGTATGTCGCTGTTTTTGCAGCAATTTTTCTGCAAGTTTTACAATAATTGGATCAGTGCATGCAGCTGTAGTGATATCATCATCTGACATTCGAGACATCACTTTTTCTTTTAGCTCTTGGCTGGCTTCATTTAATGAAGGCAGAAACAAACATGCATTGGTTTGTACTTTTTTGTACTTAACAATATCATTTTCTTTTCGCAAAGGACATACCTTCCTATGTCTCCAAAGGTTGGCTTTTTGATAAAATGCATGACAAGATTCACAGGGTACATAATCTTTGTAAGATAAACTCTCGGTATCTTTCCGATGGGAAGTTACAAGAGATCCACTTCCAGACTTCAGGACTTCCATGTTGTGCTGATAATCACCATCATTTCTTAACTTTAACAGCAAAAGTTTCCTTTTTGCTGACCTCTTTGGATATTTTAAAATTTCCTGCACTTTGGTTTCTTTTACATGGGGTCTCAAGTAGTGTTTAAGAATATTTGTAGAACCTTTTTTGCAGTAGTAACAATAATGAATCTTGTCCCAGACCCTTCTGCCACCTTCATTATTGCATAATTGGACTGTAACCTTCTTAGAATTTTCAGCCGTGTTTGGATGTGGGCCAAAAACTTTCTTTTGGCTATCTTGTACACACTTATCCTGCAGTCTGGGTTTGTGATTGTTCACTTTGAATGTGTCAGGTACTTGGTCCAAGTGTATTTCTATATTGTCATCTGACAGTTTGTTTTTCTGAATATTCTCTAAACATTCAGAGGCATAATCCAACTCTATTTCTATTTCATCGTCTGAAAGTTCACATTTCTGTGTGTTCTCTAAAGAGTCTGAGGCATAGTCCAAGTGTATTACTATTTCATTGTCTGAAAGTTCAGATTTCTGAGTGTTCTCTAAATCGTCAGAGGCGTAATCAAAGTCTTTTTCTATTTCATCATCTGAAAGTTCAGATTTCTTAGTGTTCTCTAAAGAATTTGGGACATTATCTGAGTCTTTTTGTACTTTGTCATCAGCAAGTTTTGTCTTGTTGCTGTTTTTGTCCAATGTGCTAGAGGCATACCCATGGTTTAAATCTATTTCTAACTTATCACAACTTGGTTTGGTTTTCTGACTGTTTTCTTTTGTTGTTTTGGAGGCATAGTCCAAGTGTTTTTCTATCCCATCATCTTCAGAATGGTCCATGTCGGCGCAGGAATCTACATTCAATGTTTCTTCCAATGTGTCAATTGAGCCGCAGTCAGATAGTGTTACACAGTCATATAATGAGCCATCGGTAAAGTCATTTTGCATCTCATTTGGCAATCTGGGTTTCTTCTCCAATGTGTTAGAGGCACTATCCAAGTCTATTTCTAACACATCATCCACGGAATGTTTAGTGTCTGAGTCATTCTCCACATCCAATAATTCTTGCGAATCTTCAGATGATTCATCATCAGTAAAGGAATGACCAGCTTCCTTCAATGTAATATCTGAAAAGACAAAACAAAAACAATATGTAATATTGGTAAGTAGCTTCCTTTATGGAAACACCTGGAAAGACCGAACAGTAACACATTTAATACTGACTGAAATTGTGTTGGTTCACGAACATCTTTTTGAAATACTTAATAATAAGCGGCAATGGTGAGGTATGTGACACCATAAACAGTACATACTGAGATACTCCCATAGTGAGGTATATGACACACACCATATACAGTACATACTGAGATCCTCCAATAGTGAGGTATACCACACACATAATACACAGTAAATATTGAGAGATACTTCCATAGTGAGGAATACGACACACATCATACGCAGTACATACTGAGATACTCCCATAGGTATATACACCACATGACATACACCATACACAGTACAAACTGAGACATACAACACACACACACCATACATAGTACATACTAATACTCCCTTAGTGAGGTACCTGACACACACACCATATACAGTAAAAATTGAGATACTCCCATAGTGAGGTATACGACACACACACACCACTTGCAGTACTGCCTCAATACTTTACAATATGGTAAGAAAGAAAAACAATCAGGAGATTAATCAAACAATGACGAATAGGAAACATGCTTACAATCTACTGTCAATATGATAGCATTGGGAACGTGGGAGAAAAATTACCATGCAATATGTCAACAGTCAACTACGATCAACGAAATCAAGTAAAGTGTGGTTAAAAGATTAAGGAACATCAAAGGTACTGCCTATTTTAATGCATTTTTAAAACTTATCATAATGTGCAGAGAAGAAAAAAGTAAGTAATAAGCAACAATAAAAAAAGCATCTAAAGTATCGTTTACATAAGACCCTACAGCTTCGTAACTTTGCATTTAAATCACACTTATCGGCATATTTTGGATTGAAAAAAGGCAGAGGGAAGAAATAAGTTTGCCTCTTCTGCAAAGCATCAATTAATATGCAGGTAACACAATGAAGATGTCACTGTACTGCTTGACCATTCAGAACTATTTAATGCATCCTACAAAATATTCCATCTTTTTCTATGTAAAGGGACTTTTACTCTATTAAAAAACTACATTCTAACCTCCCTCGCGGGCAGGTATATGGTATGTAGTTATTGCAGAAAAGTTCAGATTTTTCCATTTTTTAAACTTTTGAAAAACACTTAAAACTGAAGCATGGGCATAAAATTGAGCCTTAAAGTTTTTATAAAAGAAAAAGGTTGATCGCTCTTTTAAAAAGTAAGTAAATTAAAACTAAAACAAAAATTTAATGTCTTATATAAAGTATATGAAAATACCTTCCAACAAGGGAGATAGAAGACAGCTGTCAGTAGAAGACAGATAGAGACAGCTATCATTAAAAGATATAGACAGCCATCAGTAGAAGAAAGATAGACTAATATCAGTAAAAGAAAATATAGACTTATATCAGTAGAAGAAAGATACTTGCTGATACCACTAGAAGAAAGATTTAGACAGCTGTCAGCAGAAGACAGATATAGACAGTTATCAGTAGAAGATAGACTTATATCAGGAGAAGAAAGATACTGACTGATATCAGTAGAAGGAAGATAAAGACAGCAATCAGTAGAAGACAGATATAGACAGCTATCAGTAGAAGAAAAATAGACTTATATCAGTAGAAGAAAGATAGACTTATATCAGTAGAAGAAAGATACTGAATGATATCAATAGAAGAAAGATAAAGACAGCAATCAGTAGAAGACAGATATAGACAGCTATCAGTAGAAGACAGATATAGACATCTATCATTTGAAGACAAATAGAGACAGCTATCAGTAGAAGAAAGATATAGACAGCTATCAGTAGAAGACAGTTATAAACAGCTATCAGTAGATTAAAGATTAACTCATATCAGTTGAAGAAAGATACTGACTGACATCAGAAGAAGAAAGATACTGACTGATATCAGTAGAAGAAAGATAAAGACAGCTATCAGTTGAAGACAGATAGACAGATATCAGTAGAAGACAGAGACAGCTATCAGTAGAAGAAAGATAAAGCCAGCCATCAGTAGAGGAAAGATAAAGACTGATATCAGTAGAAGAAAGATAGACTAATATCAGTAAAAGAAAATATAGACATATCAGTAGAAGAAAGATACTTGCTGATATCACTAGAAGAAAGATAGACAGCTGTCAGTAGAAGAAATATAGACTTATATCAGTAGAAGATATAGACAGCTATCAGTAGAAAAAAGATATAGAAAGCTATCAGTCGAAGAAAAATAGACTTATATCAGTAAAAGATATAGACAGCTATCAGTAGAAGAAAGATAGACTTATATCAGTAGAAGAAAGATACTGACTGATATCAGTAGAAGAAAAATATAGACAGCTATCAGTAGAGGAAATATATAGACAACTAATAGTAGAAAATAGATATAGATATCAGTAGAACAAAGACTGAGATCAGAAGAGCAAAGATATCAATTGATATCAGTAGGACAAATATAAATGTACTCACTTTCTTCAAGGGAGATTTCATCTAGTGACAGTCCAGTGTACTTGGAGATAGTGCCATTGTCGAAGAAGGACAACAATTTCCCCATCTTGGCTACCAGGACAGTCTCTTGTGGAAGTCTAAGGATAGTGCTGTCAATCTTAACATGTGGTTCAAGAAAACTAGCTATCGTGTTCAGGTCATCCTCCGACATGTTTATTATCTGCGACACTGTGGCCATCAGTTTCCTCCATTTTCCAGTGGTCAAAGTATCTGGACATTTCAGTTTTGCTGATTTGGCAAATTTTCTAAGGACTTCTGATGTCCTAAATGGCATTTCTGATGCCATATTTGGCCGAGGAAACAGGTAAACATTTTCTGGACTTACTTTTGCTTGGCTTCTGCATTTGATCAACAGATCAATACTTTTTTTAATGGCTGGTGTCAGAAATATTTGAAATCTTCGTTCTTTACTAAACTTGATTTCAACCCTTCCATAAATTGAGCCCAACATGCGTTGAACAGGGCTAAAATGGTCAGGAATTTCTGATATATTCTGGCACTTGTCTAGTTGTTTTTCATAGTGATGTAGGGTCAGCCGTTCCGTTTCACCGGCACATGTCCTGTTCAGCATGACCAGCTGGGCTAAAGTGATCTGATTGAGTCCTGTCCATGCTGTCATGTTGAAATCTTTATCCAGTTTTTCTGTGAAAGTTTCCATTTGTTCATTTAAGAACTGATGGAGTTTCACTATATCTTCACAAACAGGAAGAAAACCATAGTCTCTTTTCTTTTTGTTCTCGGCTGTCAGCGACTGCAGAGCACTACTAGAAATGTCACCTGCCCATTTAGACTCCACAAGCGTTAGGAACTGGTCTGCTTTTTTAGCTTTTTCAGATTCAGGCTGTATGAGAGATGATGACATATAAATTGAGGCACATTTCTTCAGAACATGACCCAGACTTAGAGCAACAAAAGGGGTGGTGAACTGGTTTGATCTTGGTGAATATTTGCCTAGTTGTCTTGTAATCTTAACTGCCAGGGGATACTTTTCACCAGTAAGAATATCTGCCATGGATTTGATTTCAGGATCAATTTTCCTTGCAAGGATCAGAAAGCGACCCAACTTTCTCATTTGTTCGCGGATACAAGAAAACGTAAATGTATGTCGCTGTTTTTGCAGCATTTTTTCTGCAAGTTTTACAATAATTGGATCAGTGCATGCAGCTGTAGTGATATCATCATCTGACATTCGAGACATCACTTTTTCTGTTAGCTCTTGGCTGGCTTCATTTAATGAAGGCAGAACCAAACATGCATTGGTTTGTACTTTTTTGTACTTAACAATATCATTTTCTTTTTGCAAAGGACATATCTTGCTATGTCTCCAAAGGTTGGCTTTTTGAAAAAATGCATGACAAGATTCACAGGGTACATAATCTTTGTAAGATAAACTCTCGGTATCTTTCCGATAGGAAGTTACGAGAGATCCACTTCCAGACTTCAGGACTTCCATGTTGTGCTGATAATCACCCTCATTTCTTAACTTTAGCAGCAAAAGTTTCCTTTTTGCTGATCTCTTTGGATATTTTAAGATTTCCTGCACTTTGGTTTCTTTTACATGGGGTCTCAAGTAGTGTTTAAGAATATTTGTAGAACCTTTTTTGCAGTAGTAACAATAATGAATCTTGTCCCAGACCCTTCTGCCACCTTCATTATTGCATAATTGGACTGTAACCTTCTTAGAATTTTCAGCCGTGTTTGGATGTGGGCCAAAAACTTTCTTTTGGCTATCTTGTACACACTTATCCAGCAGTCTGGGTTTGTGATTGTTCACCTTGAATGTGTCAGGTACTTGGTCCAAGTGTATTTCTATCTCATCATCTGACAGTTTGTTTTTCTGAATGTTCTCTAAAGAGTCAGAGGCATAATCCAACTCTATTTCTATTTCATCATCTGAAAGTTCACATTTCTGAGTGTTCTCTAAAGAGTCAGAGGCATAATCCAACTCTATTTCTATTTCATCATCTGAAAGTTCACATTTCTGAGTGTTCTCTAAAGAGTCAGAGGCATAGTCCAAGTGTATTACTAATTCATCGTCGGACAGTTCAGAATTCTGAGTGTTCTCTGAATTGTCAGAGGCGTAGTCAAAGTCTTTTTCTATTTCATCATCTGAAAGTTCAGATTTCTTAGTGTTCTCTAAAGAATTTGGGATATTATCCGTGTCTTTTTGTACCTTGTCATCAGCAAGTTTTGTCTTGTTGCTGTTTTTGTCCAATGTACCAGAGGCATACCCATGGTTTAAATCTATTCCTAACTTATCACAACTTGATTTGGTTTTCTGACTGTTTACGTTTGTTGTTTTAGAGGCATAATCCAAGTGTTTTTCTATCCCATCATCTTCAGAATGGTCTATGTCGGAGAAGGAATCTACATTCAATGTTTCTTCCAATGCGTAAATTGAGCAGCAGTCAGATAGTGAGACACAGTCATATAATGAGCCATCGTTAAAGTCTTTTTGCATCTCATTTGGCAATCTGGGTTTCTTCTCCAATGTGTTAGAGGCACTATCCAAGTCTATTTCTAACACATCATCCACGGAATGTTTAGTGTCTGAGTCATTCTCCACATCCAATAATTCTTGCGAATCTTCAGATGATTCATCATCAGTAAAGGAATGACCAGCTTCCTTCAATGTAATATCTGAAAAGACAAAACAAAAACAATATGTAATATTGGTAAGTAGCTTCCTTTATAGAAACACCTGGAAAGACCAAACAGTAACACATTTAATACTGACTGAAATTTTGATGGGTTCATGAACATCTTTTTGAAATACTTAATAATAAGCGGCAATGGTGAGGTATGTGACACCATATACAGTACATACTGAGATACTCTCATAATAAGATATACACCCACACACCATACAGAGTACATACTGAGATATTCCCATAGTGAGGTATACGACACACACCAAATGCAGAGTACGTACTGAGATACTTCCATAGTAGGTATACAACACACACATAATACAGAGCACATACTGAGATACTTCCATACTGAGGTATATGACACACACACATAATACAGAGTACATACTGAGATACTTCCATAGTGAGGTATACAACACACACATAATACAGAGTACATACTGAGACATACAACACACACACACCATACACAGTACATACTGAGATACTCCCATAGTGAGGTATACGACATACACCATACACAGTACAAACTGAGATACTCCCATAGTGAGGTATATGACATACACACACCATACACAGTACATACTGAGATATTCCCATAGTGAGGTATATGATACACACCATACACAGTACAAACTGAGATACTCCCATAGTGAGGTATACGACATACACCATACACAGAACATACTGAGATAGTCCCATAGTGAGGTATACAACATGCACCATACACAGTACATACTGAGATACTCCCATAGTGAGGTATACGACATACACCATACACAGCACATACTGAGATACTCCCATAGTGAGGTATACGACATACACCATACACAGCACATACTGAGATAGTCCCATAGTGAGGTATACAACATGCACCATACACAGTACATACTGAGATACTCCCATAGTGAGGTATACGACATACACCATACATAGCACATACTGAGATACTCCCATAGTGAGGTATACGACATACACCATACACAGCACATACTGAGATACTCCCATAGTGAGGTATACGACATACACCATACACAGCACATACTGAGATACTCCCATAGTGAGGTATACGACATACACCATACACAGCACATACTGAGATACTCCCATAGTGAGGTATACGACATACACCATACACAGCACATACTGAGATACTCCCATAGTGAGGTATACGACATACACCATACACAGCACATACTGAGATACTCCCATAGTGTGGTATATGACATACACTATACACAAGCACATACTGAGATACTCCCATAGTGAGGTATACAACACACACACACCATACACAAGCACATACTGAGATGCTCCCATAGTGAGGTATACAATATACACCATACACAGCACATACTGAGATACTCCCATAGTGAGGTATCCGACATACACCATACATAGCATATACTGAGATATTCCCATAGTGAGGTATACGACATACACCATACACAGCACATACTGAGATACTCCCATAGTGAGGTATACAACATACACAGCACATACTGAGATATTCCCCAACACAGCACATACTGAGATACTCCCATAGTGAGGTATACAACATACACCATACATAGCACATACTGAGATATTCCCATAGTGTGGTATACGACATACACCATACACAGCACATACTGAGATATTCCCATAGTGTGGTATACGACATACACCATACACAGCACATAAGGAGATACTCCCATAGTGAGGTATACGACATACACAACACACAGCACATACTGAGATATTCCCATAGTGAGGTATACGACATACACCATACACAGCACATACTGAGATATTCCCAACACAGCACATACTGAGATACTCCCATAGTGAGGTATACGACATACACAATACACAGCACATACTGAGATATTCCCATAGTGTGGTATACAACATACACCATACACAGCACATACTGAGATACTTTCATAGTGAGGTATACGACATACACAATACACAACACATACTGAGATACTCCCATAGACATTATTATTAATGGAAGAAAAAAAGCAGAGCAGAATCACCAGCAGAGAAGCTGGAAGATAAAGCTGGAGTGATATTGATGCATCATGATTTTCAACACCATGATACCATATCGCAATACTATGTGGAAGCCTCAATACTTTACAATATGGTAAGAAAGAAAAACAATCAGGAGATTAATCAAACAATGACGAATAGGAAACATGCTTACAATCTACTGTCAATATGATAGCATTGGGAACGTGGGAGAAAAATTACCATGCAATATGTCAACAGTCACCTACGATCAACGAAATCAAGTAAAGTGTGGTTAAAAGATTAAGGAGCATCAAAAGTACTGCCTATTTTAATGCATTTTTGAAACTTATCATAATGTGCAGAGAAGAAAAAAGTAAGTAATTAGCAATGATAAAAAATGCATCTAAAGTATCGTTTACATAAGACCCTACAGCTTCAGAACTTTGCATTTAAATCACACGCATTGGCATATTTTGGATTGAAAAAAGGCAGCAGGGAAAAATAAGTTTGCCTCCACTGCAAAGCATCAATTAATATGCAGGTAACACAATGAAGATGTCACTGTACTGCTTGACCATTCAGAACTATTTAATGCATCCTACAAAATATTCCATCTTTTTCTATGTAAAGGGACTTTTACTCTATTAAAAAACTGCATTCTTACCTCCCTTGTGGGCAGGTATATGGTATGTAGTTATTGCAGAAAAGTTCAGATTTTTCCATTTTTTAAACTTTTGAAAAACACTTAAAACTGAAGCATGGGCATAAAAATGAACCTTAAATTTTTATAAAAGAAAAAGGTTGATCGCTCTTTTAAAAAGTAAGTAAATTAAAACTAAAACAAAAATTTAATGTCTTAAATAAAGTATATGAAAATACCTGCCCACAAGGGAGATAACTAAAACATTTTTTTTTCATTTTAAAAATGGGGAATAAAGGATACAGGATTCTTAATAGGTAACATGAAGCAACAGTCTACATATGAATAATATGATTATGAATTTCCTACATATGTTATAAGGGTTACCCAAAGAGAATAGTTGCTAAAAGTTGATTTTATTAAGGTTAATAAATACTTTTAACACCCTGGTTTGCAACAATTTAAATTTGTTAATTGCAATATGGCGACTCTAGTAAAAAGCACTAGAAACACAAGAACCATTACAAAGAACACGTCAGAACAATGACTTGTTTTTTTTTGTTTTGTGTTTTAAATACATGTACATTGCAGTGACCATTTATGATCATTATAGCGACATCCAGCTACTTTGGAAGGAAGACCCCAAACAAAAGTCTGGGTAGATCCACCGTTGCATCCCAGGTTAGCTGGAAGACCTTCATACATGAACTCCTATGCCCACACAGTGAGAGGCTTAGCAGTCAGAGGAGTTACAAGTCAGCAACTCTACCACTACACCAAGAGTTCCCCCCTGAACGATGATTTCTGACACATACCACACGGAGAACAAATGATTAAATGGTCCATGTGCTTACTGAGGTACTGCATTAATTTCCATCCCTATAAAAATGGTCATAAATTACATTTTCTTTAATGATCCTGGGATTGTTGTTGACTGGTAGGAAACTGGTGGTGTATATAAAAGCCACACTTGTATTCAGTTAATTATATTTAATGTCTTTAAATGGCAGGTACATCAAACTGACAGTTGATAACAAATAATTCATAAATGCGCAGGACCGTATTCTGCAGGCCCAACAGTAAGCACATGGAAGTCTGTAATTAGGTAAACATAATATATTAATTTGTCACATTTTTAAAAAAAATATAATACAAAGAAATATAAAAAATGCAGTCATATACAGACAATTTTTAATTTCATTATAAGTGAAAAAAAAAATGATTAAAGTAAATTTTATGCCATAAAATCCCAAGTGTCATAACATAGGTGATATTTATATTAACAAGAGGGCCATGATGGCCCTTAATGTCTCTGATGACACAAGCTTTTAGTAAGCTCAAATCTGGCATCAAGTAATTATGAGATATTTACTTTAGAAATCTTTGGTGAAGATTGGACCATTAGTGTAGCCACCAGGTTGATAAAATTTTTTTGAATTTTACCAAGTAACCTACTAAATCCACATGACTCACATCAAAACATATGTAAGATTTCATACATGCTGGACAGGTTTGGTGAAGACTGGGCCATCAATATGGCCTCTTAAGTGTTTTCACAAGTTTTTTCTAAAATGTGACCTACTTTTTGACCCCACATGTCCCAGTTATGAACTCATCCAAGATTTTATGCAGGCAAACATTCTAATCAAGTTTGGTGAAGATTGGGGCATAAATGGGGCGGGCCTCTAGTGTGTTCACAAGCTTTTTCTAAAATTTGACCTAGTGACCTACTTTTTGACCCCACGTGACCCAATAGTGAACTCATCCAAGATTTCATGCAGACAAACATTCTGAACAAGTTTGACCTATAAATGAGGCCTCTAGTGTATTCACAAGCCTTTTCTAAGATTTGTCCTAGTGACTTACTTTTTGATTCCATGTTGACCAGTTGCGAACCCATCCAAGATTTTATTCAGAGAAACATTCTGACCAAGTTTGGTGAAGAAAGGGCTGAAAATGTGGTCTCTAGTGAGTTCACAAGCTTTTGCTAAGATTTGACCTAGTGACCTACATTTTGACCCCACGTGACCCAGTTACAAACTCATCCAAGATTTCATGCAGACAAACATTCAGAGCAAGATTGGTGAAGATTGGGCTAAAAATGTGGTCTCTAGTGTGTTCACATGCTTTTTCTAAAATTTGACCTAGTGATCTATTTTTTAACCCCACGTAACCCAATAATGAACTCATCCAAGATTTCATGTGGACAAACATTCTGACCAATTTTGATGAAGATTGACCTATAAATATGGCCTCTAGTGTGTTCACAAGCTTTTTATAAGATTTGACCTGGTGACCTTCTTTTTGACCCACATGACCCAGTTATGAACTCATCCAAGATTTTATGCAGACAAACATTCTGAATAAGTTTGGTGAAAATTGGGCTATAAATGTGATCTCTAGTGTTCTCAAGTTTTTCCTAAAATTTGACCTATTGACCTACTTTTTGATCCCAGGTGACCCAATAATGAACTCATCCAAGATTTCATGCAGACAACATTCTGACCAAGTCTGATGAAGATTGGATAAAGACTATGACCTGTAGTAAGTTCACAAGCTAAAAGGTTGACGACAGACGCCGAACAAAGCGGTATCACAAAAGCTCCCCTTGAGCACGTTAGGCGAGCTAAAAACCAGCAAGTATAAACAAATGTCCAAAATATTGTAGAATTGACTACTCATAAGATCTTTAGAAAGTCAAGTACAACCAGAAAATAAATAAATTACATGTTAACATAATATTGGTTCTCTTTCAATTCATTCTCAGCGTTGAGCACATCCAGAGATCTAAAAATACCTTGTCTCTAGACTCTACCTTTATATATACCAGATGCCATGAGCTTTAGACTTTAAAGCTTTAACAAGAAAAGGTCTTGTCTGCTCAAGTGCTTGACATGCCATTAAGGCTGCAGGCACAACCTAAACCTGGATGTAAATCACCAAGATTTTGTGGGCAATAACCTTAACTTTGAGGATTGCACTTATAAATAATAAGAGCAACACAAGTGTATGTCGGTAAGTTGTTGAAGATTGATTAAAACAAAGCAAAGTAATGGCCAAGACATTTATGGCTAGTAAAAGGAGCAATTGTAAGAAATGACTTTTCATATAACATTGACCTATAAATGAAATGAACAGGCAAACATAGGTGAATACAGACACATAGACAGTGTTACTGCTACATGTCGCCCTCTCAGGTCTAAAAATGATACCTTTCTCGATTCCTAAATTCAGGTGTAACTTTGCTCTCCACTTCCTTCTGAAACTTTTTCTTCTTCTCCATATACATATACCTGTAGAGTTTGAAAAAACAACCGTTGATAATTAAAGTAAGACATTCTTAGTAAATGGATACAATTATACGATGGACTTTTAACATTTTTATTTACATTGTCCAGTGTTGTAAGCATCTTCCAGTATTTTGGGGGCAAAGTTTATTATTTCCTTATTCAAAATTAACATAGTTTATCCCTTAAAATCTGTACAATGATGTTTTTTTAAGTCCTTTAACCATTTCATTAACTGAATAAGATTATCATTATTATTTAGTTTAAAGTTTGTTATGGAATATTTTTATATTTAACATACACTTCTAAATTCTAGGCCAAACAGTTCTACAAAAAACCCTTAGTTGTGTAGATTCTACTGAACCTAAGAATGATGATTGTATAGGTTTTGCAAGGTTGTTTGTTAACTAAGTTTATCGTCCCACCAACAGTATTTCAGTTATCTGGAGACGATGCCCACTTGAAGCAGATACAGTGCTGCCTTTATTGTGTATAGCATGTTGTGAACACCTGGCATACCAGTCATGGAACTACCCTTATATTTGCTTCAACATTAGCAAGGGAGCTGTACCACTACTTTTTTGAATGACTTTGGTATGTAGCGGCCCAGGATTGAACACGGGGCCTCCCATACCTGGAACTGACGCTCTACTTATTGCGCTACCAGGTCCAGTCTAGCAAAGTTGTAAAAACGGCAAATGCAGGAACAAAAGGGTGAACTTAATTAAACTGAAACAAATATCATTAGTAGCATGTTTTAGCTGAAATCTGTAAAAATTTGGCCTTTAAATACATATTGTATAAATATACTGATGAACATTAAAATATACTGATGGACAAAGTGTATGAATTGATTTATTTAACACGACTGATTGTAAGTTGTTAATATCACAAAAAATGTACATACCTCATGCTGTTTTTCAAATGTGTTCAACTTCTTTTTCTTGTCGATAAACCACGCGAGACACTTGATATGACAAAGTAGAAGTATAAAGAGAAGAAAGTAGCAAAAAGGATCCATCAATTTACTTCCTCAGGAATTTTTTTCACTTTATGATTTATTCATTTGATCAAAATAAGTTGCATTACTTGCATATATGCAGACCAGTAACACATATACACTTGTTCAATGTATGTTTAAACAAGCAAAACAGTAGCATAGTGTGTAGTTGTACAGCTGCATAATTATTTCAATTATGGGTTGGCTGACAAACCAACACACAACACTTGATACAATTAAGTTAAATCAGGAAAGTTGATTTGTGTGTTCTTGTGCGATGTTTTTCAAAGCAATATCTGAAAGTTGACAATGTTAAAAAGGGACGCAGAAGGAGCAATTCAACCACTGGTTACTTGGCTTAATAAATCCCTAAGTAAGTATCCAGCAAATAAAAAGGAGAATATTTTAAAAATAAAATCAGTTTAATATTTTGTGTCAATAATTCCCACCATATAGTAATGAACGTAACATTGACAAACCACAATCACACAGGAGCACTATCAGAAAACAAAACTTCACCAGGTTCATCCCAACAGACTGGCGTACCATTTGATACATGCTGATTGCTAAAACCTAAGATTGTTTCTTTTTTTTCTATACTTGTGTGTATGTTATAACATTGGGTCATACAGTAGAGGAACTCCAATATAAACTGAACTTAAAAAGCAAGGGATTTATACACCTAACATGTTTCACTATGTCCCAGCCTGTAATTGACTCAAAAGCCTTTTAACAGTATACCTGGGTTTATATCCAGGCAAAAGCTGAGGTAATTTTTGCTTTCAACTTTTAAAGTTTCGTAAAGTCAAGGTCATTTGGACAGGTTGAATGGTATCAATTGGAATTAAAGAGAATATCTTGAATCTTAAAAAAATGTCATATCTTAATTTTAGAAAATGTCTTATATCTAAAGAAAGTGTATTATATCTAAAGAAAATGTGTTATATGTGAAGAAAAAAATCTTTTATCTTAAAAAAATGTAGTATATTTTAAGTTTAGTAAATGTCTTGTATCTAAAGAAAATGTCTTACATCTAAATAAAATGAAAATATCTAAAGAAAATGACTTATAACTAAAGAAAATGACTTATAACTAAAGAAATTGACTTATAACTAAAGAAAATGAAAATATCTTAAATCTAAAGAGTTTATAATAATTTGAATTAATTATGTAGGTGACACTCTGACAATAACATCACTACCAAGACCATTCTATCCAATTGTTCTTGAAGGCAACTCACCTGTATGCCTTCTATAGTGCTCCTTCAGATGCCATTTGTTGGACGCTGCATAATCACACAGGTTACACTGGAATGGTCGAGGTCGGATGTCTGCATGAAGATTCTCAATGTGCCGTCGCAACACGTGCACCGACGCGTACACCTTCCCACAGATAATGCACTCACTTTGAAGCTCTCCTGTGTGAGTTTTGGAATGACCTAGAAGCTCGCTAGCAGAGTGGAAGTAGTTAAAGCAAATGTTACACTGGTACTTGTTGCCTGCTATGTAGATATACAATGGTTCCTCCCCGGGGGCAGGGTTGTGTTCACGTGTAAAATGTTCCTTCAAAGCTTTACGAGATCGGTAAAATTTCCCACACTGCTCACACACATACACAGGCTCTATTTTACCATCTTCAGATTTCGGCAAGTCTGATTTAAGAAACTGGAAATTGTCTATTTCATCAAGGTCGACACGTATGCGGTTCTGATTTCTTGTTTGTAGAAGGGGATTATTTTGAGGGGACTCAGCTGATGTTGAAGGTGTGTTGGTAAAGGACTCGTTAAATGTGTAATTACTCTCTGAGTCTGACAGTGGTTCCTCTTTCACAATGCTAACATTCATGTGGGAGTCACATGACTCCTCCTCAGTATGGCCCCTTATGTTTCCACCACTCGCAGTTTGGGAACTGTCTTGGTCCTCTTCAATTGAAGTTTCCCTAGAACTGCACTTCTCTTCCCCAACAGACTTTCTGTTATCAGTCTTCCTTATTTTAGAAGGAGGACTAATCGTTTTGTCATGAATTCGCTGGAAGTGTTTCTTGAGGTATCGTTTTTTAGCAAACGCCCGACCACACACATCACATGGAAACTGCACTGAAGGTTCAGGCCCTACGTCAATCTCTAGGTTTTCTGCTGCTGTTGATTCATTAAATGATTCAGATATCACAAGTCTGTTCTCATCAAGACTATCATCGTGTAAAGCATCCAAATCTTGTGGATCATTATACCCTGTATCTATAACTTCTGTTTTAACAATCACATTTGTAAAGGAATTGTCTGAATTCGTCTGAGAAGTGTTGGACTTATTCTCTTTTAAACCTTCTTCACTATTGGAGGTTGCACTTGCTTTACTTACACTCTTGTTCTTCTCCTGTCGTTTGCAATTTGAGGGTGTTTGTTTTTGAGCTAATTTGACTTTCCAGGTCTTTCCTTCTGTCTTCTTACCTTTTGAGGTGTCACAGTTTGTACTAAAGAGATTGCTCTTTCCCTTGCTAGGACTACTATTGTTTTCGACTAAATCCTTGTTAATAATATCTACATATAATACACTAGCAGTGTCTGGGTCTAAAGTCTTTGCTTCTAAATTATTGGTTTCTTTACCGTCACCTAAATGCTGTGTGTCTTTATCAAAAGCATCTTCTGTATCTGGTGCATGAGTTGTTCCAGCTTTCTCAGCATTAGATTTTGGTTTCAAGGGACGTAATCCCTGCTTTCCTGTTTCATCTATTGAGCCAGCAGAAGGCGTATCAACAGAATTTTCAGTGCTTTGATTCTTTTTAATAAACTGTTCTAAAAGAGGCTTTTCAATTACTGAAAATGACTGAACTGGCTTATTGTTACAAAACACAACCACTTTTACGTCATTAGTCTCATGTTTTGACACTTTATGTATAGCTGCAAGTGTTTTTTCTAGTGTTTCCTTCAAGGCTGCAAAATCAACAGAATATGGTGATTCCTCGGCAAGTCTATTTGCATCCAATTGTTGTACCTCACTGTTAGCTAGACTGCTGGATCCAGAAAATGTTAGGCCAGCTGCAAGTGGGGCTGAAGGTGACACAGTGGGAACATTCACCAACTTCCCTGATTTGTCCAAAAAGTACAATGGCTGCCCTAAACTTGAGGATGGAATGAAGAAAACTGGTGCATTCTTTCTGTCCAAAGATGAAACCTGTGGCAGATTTACCAACGGGTGGTTGTTGCTTGCAGTATTAGGTGATGCAACACTACCAACTGCTGTTGTATTAACGCTCCCTGCACCACTTTTGACTGAGAAGAGGTTAAATTGTCCTGGACCTCCGATAGGAACAAGAATTGGAGGGAGTGAAGATGATGATGTTGATGAAGATGGAATCAATGTTGGTGTTGAAACTAAAGTCTGCAATGACACTGCTGAACTGGGCACAGTTGGGACAGAAACTATGCTCTTGGGTGTAGAGACTGAGCTTGTTACTACTGTGGATGCTGCTAGAGAGATTGTTGGTGCTTGTGGCGATGTTGTAAATGATGTGGTTGGTATACTTAGAGATGATTGTGAAGAGATTATTCCTGGTAATGATGCTGCAGATGTTGCAGAGAATGTTGATGTTATTGTAGATGATGTTGAAATGAATGTTGCTGGTGATGCGGTAGAAAATCTCAATGTTGAAGAAAATGCTAAAGATGTTGCTGGGTCAGTCGTTGCAGTGACTGTCTTTGCCAATAGCTCTGAACTGGTACACTGAGTTAGCCCAGGCTTACCTGAAATCACCTGAGATGCAAGACTTTTTGGTATAATCAGGTACTGCTGTTTGAACCTGCGTGAAGTATAGACATTGCCACCAGCTGGTTGTACTGGCTTTATTAGAACTTGCGAATCAATATGCAAAGCATCAATCCCTTCCTGAACTGCAGCTTTTTTCTTCTTCTTGCTCTTGTCTTCCCCTAAATTACCAGCTTTCCTCTTCCTTCCCCTCTTTCCTGGAACCTTTTTAACTGGTGTCTTCTTTTCAGCAGGCTTTTTTAACAATTTTCCACCATCTGAATGTTCAATCTTTCCACTTTCTTGGATTTTATCAGACTTATCTGCAACTTGAACTTTACCACTTGCTTCTACCTTATCCACCGTTCTAGTCTCCTTTTTTTGTCCTTCAACCAGATCTTGATTTACAGTGACCTCTGCTGACTTAATCACATTATGAGTTCCTGCTGTCAGAAAAAGCCTTGTCAAGAGTTCATCTGAAGTACCCTCACTCGCAGCTTTGTAGATATTCTCTAAAACATTGTCTACAGCATCATCGGCATCATCATCGTCCTCGTCGATGCTGGATGGTTCAAGGTCAGCAATCTCTAGCCTAGGGTAAAGGTCATCTGTGTCTGTGATGTCAATGTCACCAGAATCCTGAAACAGTTCAGTTCACAGATCAGTCTTCTACAAACTGTGGTGGACCATGGACGGAGTCCACAAAATTTCTGTTGGCTCAGCACAAGTTATATGGACCAACTCCACAAAATTTCTGTTCACTCAGTGCAAGTTATACAGACCATCTCCATAAAATTTCTGGTGGCTTTGTACAAGCTGTATGGACTGACTTCACAAAATATTTGTTGGCTCAGTACAAGTTATATGTACCAACTCCACAAAAGTACAACAGATAAGGTAAAGCAGAAGTTTAATATTTGGAAATAAGCATCAACCCATTTGTCAGAGCCTCATTGTGGGTAAATAAGTTTTCACTTTCATATGGAGAACAAATGTTGTCCATCATATTTTAGTTATTGTTAATGCAAAGCCTTTAGAATTTTCCCACCATGATTGGCTTCCAATTAATATTTTCTGTTGATAGGAACCAAGTTTTTTTCTTGCTGCCAAGTTTTTTTCTTGCTGCCACTTCATGAAGTTTCCAAAAATAATCCAGCTATTTACAGTAAAATAAAATTTAATGCCATTTGTACTTTTTTATATTTAAAAACCAAGTAACCATGTTTTGTGTACTTGGAGTATACATCGCTAAGCCTATTTTTCATGCTTTTTTAAATTTTGGTAATAAATACCCGACTGCAGTATATGCCCCGCAACATATTTGCCAAAACTTAGGGGCAATAAAGCCATATCCTCAGGTAAAACATTTGTCAATTGCATTGTAAGTCAGCATGACCTGTGTTATGTAAAGCATATTCATGGATCTGTAATCCTCCTCGCTTAGCTGTAGAACAACAACAACTGACTTTTATGTTTCTGTGGGGTTTTTGTCTCTCCAATTTTCAATTTAGAATTTTCTTCATTTAATGATATCAACAAATATGATTTAACCAATCAACAAAAATGGACACCAAGCTGCTTGTATAAGTGTCAAAGTTTAGAATTCTTTTTACAGTATTTGCAGTACAACATGTTCTTGCTATCAGAGGAATGTGGCTAGATTTCCAGACATAGGTCAAGTGGGTGCTGGATTGTATTGGAAAGCTCATGTATCCAAGAACACGGCCCAAGTCAACATACATTGAAACTTATATGATAATCTTACATCACAGACATGAGAAACAATATTTTCTACCACACTGTCTCTAATTGGGCAATATCTTTTATCATAAACAACAACACATTAAGAAATTGTATAATACACAATACAAAAAATCTACATATGCTCGAGTCTTTTATTATAAAAACAAGAAGATTTACAAGGCTTCACTGTATTTAAAAAAGTAAATCTATTGCATACCTGCTCAAATGAATGGCTCCTTTTTCGTGTACATTTTACTGATGTGTGGATGGAGGTGGAACCAGCAGTTGATTGTGTTGCCATGGAGTCATAGACACAGCTGCCGACCTCCTGTAGGCATGTTCGCAATCCAGGTCAACAATGGTCACACAATTAGATGACACTCTGGGTGTAGACAAACAAGTGGAAGATTAACCACTTCTGAGCTTTGTTAATAATTCAAACTTACTTTTAGTAATCCTCTTACATTTACCATGCATAGGAGCCTAGAAATATTACAAGACTTGATGATAAGTGTATATCCTGAGAGTCTTCAGCAAATGGCAGTGGACAGAGTTCACTATAAAACTTAGTCCAGTACAATCTTTCCTGATCCAGTAGATTTTGCTACTTTGGTGGAGCAAAGACAGATAAATATATAAATATATATATAGCCTTATCAATACATATATATATAGCAGGCTAAGAATTTAATACCGCTGCTTGGAAACAACTCAAAATTTCTAAAAATTGCCAGAATCTGTATTAGGGATAAGATTCAGAGATGGTGCACAGTTAGCAATCAACAGCTTTAAGAGTGTATGCTCAACTTAAAACACTTTGTTGCTGATAAAAACAAAACAGCCTAAACCAAGGTAATTCAAAAGTACTCCGACATATAATTAAGGTTTACTACAAAACCCCAGGCAAATATCTAAGAAAAAACAGACTATTAATAAGTTGGAAGACGATGATGAAAACTACCATCCCAATGTAACTCAATGCAAATGGTGACAAAAGAAGTATTAGTAGCCAAGTACACTGCAGTCTTTGACAAAAGGAAATACACCATGGTCCAAGTACACCAGCAATCTCTGTCAATCCAGTCTAGTTTTGTCTGTTCCAAACGATTTTTTCTAAATTTAACTCAGGAAGACTGAGACTCTCTATATATTATATGAAATCCACATGCTTGAAAACATTTATTGAAGGGAAGGATGCAGACCACTGTATTAAATTATGACATGTCTGTGCTAGACCTATGTTGCTATTTCTGAAACTGATGTTTCACCCCAGAAAAGGTACGACCTGATTAGTCCTCGCCCTCTACAACACCCTATCTGGTTGAAATTCCTCCCATGCAAACCATTTTAAAGCGTTTTAGATAGTTTTTGTCAATATTTTTATTACATTGCATAACTTTATAATAATCTAATCTTGCATGCATGAGAGTTAAAAATATAGCAGTAAATTTAAGAAGAAATAGGTTTTTTATCCTGCTTGTGACCCGTTTTCTTGTGAGAGCATGATTTCAAATGGTTTGCAGTGAAAAAAATACCTCATATTGGCTTGTAATGACCCAGAATTAGAATTTTATGCATTGAACAGACTGAGAAATTTTATGCAGTGAAAAGTGGTTTTGAGAGAGAAAATCTGACAAACATCATCTATATCTGGACTAGAGCTAATTCTGCTCAATCTGTTGTATTGTTCAAAGTATTTTGCACACAAATACTTACTTCTATTTTATTTTGCCTAAGCATATATGTAAAAACCATTATTTATGTTAAGGTAAATTGTCAAAGGTTACAATTAGTAGCTAAATTGTTTAAAGAGTGGATTGCTTATAAAACTAATTTTTAGCCTGCTAAGCATGAAATGATTATGCCTAGACAAAAATAATTCAACTAAAGCTACACATGTATACATCTACATCTAGCCAACTAAATGTTTTGAATTGTTACCAAATAGACATATCTAAGTATTAACATGGGGAATAAAGTCATTAAAGGGTGTATTGTAAAAAAAAAAAAAAAATTCCTTGGAAAACTTTTTCAATCTGGTGCATGGGTATGTGAATAGAAATTGTGCATAGATAGTGAGCCAGGCATAGATCTAGCTTGAGATCTACCCAGATGAAACTATTTAGAAGACTTAACTTACAAGTCTGAACAGCAAGCAAACAATGTAGAGAAGTAATGACAAAGGTGCCTATCTACAGATGAATATTTAAATTAATGCGAATTTTTCTAACTGCACGTGACGCATTTGCATTATTGATTACGTCCCTTTATATTCGTGATCAACACACCAATAATAACGCTAGATTGACAGGTGTACGATAATTTTGTGACATGGAATCTAAAAATTGATCGCTTGTTTACTGATTAACATGAAAATACACTCGTTACAGATTAAATAACGACTGATTTTTACCTTCAGACTGTGTGTGTTCGTGAAAATGGCCGCTTGTTGTTTCCCGTGCTAACTTCCCTGTGTCGCGGTCGGTCATGCGCGTGCACAATGTGTACATGTCACTTACGCGCTTGATCTTTGAACAAGTAGAAGAAAATCAAGCGCCTGCACGGGCAAGTTGTGATTGACCTTGGGT
Organism: Sinonovacula constricta; assembly: GCA_007844125.1. Lineage (NCBI taxonomy): Eukaryota > Metazoa > Mollusca > Bivalvia > Cardiida > Solecurtidae > Sinonovacula > Sinonovacula constricta. Next base: position 46,879,287 of record CM017564.1, read on the forward strand.
ACGAAACAAGATGGCGTCGTTAGTGAAGCAAGTGTTGAACCGAGTCGGTCCAAGTAAGTTTTATACATGTTTTTATTTAGCTTTTGAGTTAGAAATTTGTAGATAAATGCGTTATTTACAAGTCCTTCAAAGGGATTAATTTTTGACAATGTAAAGCACCGGAATCTTAACATTTCGCATTTTTTTATCGGATAAACGGAAAATTGAAGTCCGTGGGGAAAAGTTTTGAGCTTTGTTTTTATTTCTTATCAAGAGCAAAATAAATGAGCTGACATTAGCATCATTCATTTTACTCTGTTTTCTTGTTTCTTGTTCATTTAAAATATCGCAAATTCCCAGTTTGTTGATAACGTTTTCCTAATGGACATGTGGGTGGGGAAAACATGTCTGAAACATTTGAATATATTTCTCATAAATATCTGGGGTATAGTTGAGTGTTTTGTTCTGCCGGGGATGGGTATCATTGTTAAATTGTTTCCAAAGAATGTATTTATGGTAGCTTGTAGCAGAATTTAAAAAAAAGAAAATCATTGCAACCTGTTTTAATCTGGTCAAATCAAAACTAACACAGAACAAATTTCATGTTATGGATTTAGATCAAAATTAATTTTATAATTGTTAAAAACTCTTCACACATGATCAAAATTACTACAATTATAACGTACTTGCTTTGTCTTTCAATAAAATGGTTGTTATCTCGTAAAGTTTGGATTTCAAGTTCAGCTCATCCATATTTTGTTTTTATCTGATCTAATTATACATAGTCGGCAAATCAATAGCAAGGATTTTTATTGGATAAACTTTGTATGGGATTTTCTTACAAAAAGGACAGTTTCTGTTGCAAATTTTTTTAAAGTGATCGATCTACTTGGGTCATGTTTACCCCAAATCAAGGTTTGTAGATTCGATAGGCTTTTATAGTTTCTAATTCATTTTACAATAAAAAAACATCTTTGCTTTAGACTTGAATATTTTTCATATACCATGCTATAATTTATGTGCATTGAGTAACTAAATGAAGTATTTTCTACTCCTGTTGTGGTATTCTTCTGCTAAGGTGATGAAGGGATGTACTTACCTGCCAATGCGTGGCCCTTCTTCTTGACTGCCCTGCTAACTCTCTGAGATATCTTATGTTTGACTGCTCTATCAAACAGTGAGGTCTATTTATATACCGGAACCCCGCCTAGTCTGCAGGTCCAGTCAGTCCAGGTCTCTGTTACGGTCCCAGACTGTTAGTAGTCCACTACAATGCATATCCATTATGTTTCTATAAATGAATAGGTAGTTTTATCTGTCAGTTTTTTTATCAAATATGTGATTGTGTCAACCAAATCTGCTTTTCAGTAGCCCAGGACAATGCCAGACTGTCATTTAAACAAACTTATTTGTGTCATATTGTAATGCACAATACATTAAACATTTTCTTAACAAATGGTTTGTTGGTGTCAGGATAAATAGTTGTTTGCAGCAGAGGTAGAAACAAAGATAGACATTTCAACTTTCATCACAATGATCATAGATATATGGTTCTCATTACATATGTTCCCAGAATTTTGATACTGTGGAGGACCAGGTTATGTCATATTTTACATATCTATATATATTACACATACTATGGAAACTTTACTTTCACTTTACCCTCAGGTTCTCATGCAACTACATTGGTTGAATGTGGTTTAATGGTCTATATATTCATTTTTCAGTTTCACAGTTAATAATAAGCACTCATACAGTTTCTTTCTTACTTTATTTCAGAGCAGACCCAGGTTATCTTCAGTAGGACATTTTTCAACAAAAAGGATTATTACTACAGTGCTCACTTCCCTAAACTGGGTAAGTAATATAATAGGGTTATTAGTAAAATGAGCAAACATAGGCTGTTAGTGTTCTGTTTACGGTAGTTCTAGTCTATTTTGACAGAGCATGATCTTATAACAAGGCGCTTATCGTAAACATAATATAAATTCCAATTATTGATCTTATCTATTCTTTGTAAACTGTGCAGTTATTCTTGTCAAGAAAGTATGTAGAATCCATCTCCTGTGGACGCATGGTTAGTTGCTTATTTTTAAAACTCCCCAACCTTTCCTAGGTATGAGTCTAGGGCGAAGCGAAATCTTCTTTGCGGGGAGGTCAGCTGAGCTGCTGTGTGTCAGTGGTTATACTCAGACATTTGTCAAGGGTCTTCCCTTTACCAGTAATAGCAGAATGTTGCAAATATGATCATAAACAGAGCACTTGAAGTGCATCTCTTTTGAACCCTTATGAATAGTACTTGTTAAAATAGTTTTGAAGAAAGAAATGTAATGAGTAAGTACAATTGAAGGTCCAATTTGTCTACTTCATTGTTGGAACAGGGTCCTGAAAAATTCTTCAGGTTTCAGGACCTTATGGCCTGAAATTGTTGACGATACATGCATGCGTGCATTAGCAAGCTAAATACCATGTCTGTTGTAGGCCTTATGAGAGATGACTGCATATCTGACCAAGACCCCATCCATAAAGAGGCCATCCGTAGACTGCCCAAGGACATCGCCGCAGAGAGACAGTACAGGATCTCCAGAGCCCTGTACACTGACTCCAAGAGACAAATCCTGCCCAAGGAGGAGTGGATGACATTAGAGAATGTACTTTTTTTTCTCATATACTTTAACTTTTAAGTTGGGATATAATGGAATGTTTGCATCCCATATATTTTGTACAGTGAATTGTTTGAAGAAAAAAAGTTTCATTTCTAACCTGCAAACTTTTAATTTGAACAAACAAGACATCAAGTTAATGTCACACCTGTTACTGCAAACATCACTCTCGCCAGACCATGAACATGTTTAGTCTAATATTGGACTAATTGTCTACTCCCACCAGTGCTAGAGGTTGCCAATCAATCATATTTGCATAGCCATATGTAGAATTGTCTGCTTAATTTTTAGAACATAACTGCTGTTATTATCTTTAATGAAATTTAATTTGTTGAATGAGATATTATCTTCCATTTATATATACATATTAAATAACTACATAAAATGGTACAAAATCCTTTAACATGGTCTCTCATTATGTGAGTTCATGTCTCTCTCATGGAAAAAAAACACACCAACTTAAATGTTAGAAAGTCTTTCAGCACTGCTTACATGATCTGTGTCTGGAGTTGTCCTCTATAGGAACAAGATAATCTGGTAATAGAATGCCAAGCACCTTGTTATATGCTATGTAGTTTAATTCTTTAACCCTAAAGTGTTCCACTTCACCCAGGTATATGAAACTATGAACGGGTCTTAGATAGGTTTTATAACTGACTTCCTAGCACCAGGAAGTACTGGATTGCAGATGAAGGTCAATGGTCAAGTTATCTTAATGAGCACTTTCTGGAAAATGTACTATACATAGATATGACCACACATATACCTGTAGTAGTTTGTTTTTGTTTTAAATATACAATTAAGGTCAGTATAGTAACATCCATCTATTTTAGTGGAGGAATACTTCAAACATATGTCTGGGTAGAATAAACATCACACTGCAGGTCAGTTGGAAGACCTTCCCACATGAAGACCCTCACCCCTGATTGAGACTCGAATATGCGCGGTCAGACGCTAGCTGTGAGAGTAGTTACCAGTTGTATTGTACATAATAACAACATAACTTGGGTTTTGTTGTGTATATTTCAGGATATCCTGTACATGGCCCCATACATTGAGGAGGTGAAGGCCGAGGTGGAAGAACAGAAACAATGGGAGAAGGAGAAATATGAATACAGGATGCAACGACTAAGCTAGACTTCAGGATGTAAAGATTTTTGTTACTTAAGTGGGTTGTTTGTTCGTTTTTTGCGCGTGTATACCATCTAAATAGTATTGGAATATAATTTTGATGAATATTTGGAAATTCACTGTATAAGGAACAGATTGTTGATAAAAACAGCTCTGTGTTTGAGAAGTGTTAAAAGGACAAAGGTACATATACTGTGGATAACAAGAGATTTTGTTCAGTCAGGATCCTATTTTGAAGTGAAGAAATTCATGTAGTTAGTTGTTGGTCATTTGATAAGTTATAAATAAATACAAATACATCTGCATATTTGTTCTCTTTTGCTCTGTCCCATAATTATAGTTTCTATAAATTATTGAATAATTTATGAAAAATATAGGTTGAATATCTTTGAAAACAATTAACTAATGCTTATATATAAAACTTGGCAAATGGCTTGAAAGCAATTAACCATTTGCCAAGTTTTTGGTCACTGAAGTGTTATGATATATTAAGTGTGTCCTGAAAGTAATAAAAATAAGGACAAGTTAAACAAGAGTTGTTGTTCAGTGATTGTTATGAAATAAAGCATGTGATACTGCAATAAAAACTGCAAATTGTGGATTCATTCTGATTTATCAAACCTTTGAGACAAAAATACAATGTAAATGTTAGCCAATGAACACAATATAGAAAAATTTAAACGTTATAAGGTCATGCTTTGGAATGCATTTCAAATTATTTGCTGCTGTGACGTAAGTGTTTCAAAGTTTTATTAATTTTTCTGCATAGTTCATTTAACCATTCCTTACTGTATGACTTGATAAGTCTTTCAAACTTTTAAGTTATGTCATTCAACATTAAGACAAGTTTTATTAATTTTTTCAGTCAGCTACTTTTTAAATATTTTTGTTAGCTTGTTACGACATCCAGCTAATATTGGTGAAGGAAAACTGCAGACAAATGTCTGGGTAGAACCACTGGCACAATACAGATCAGCTGGCAGACCTCCCAATGAGCTACTTTTGTTTGTCTGGTAGAAATTATTGCCATCTATAACCTAGACTTTCTTACGTCTAAGTTTTCTCTGTTACAAAGTATTATTATCATACTGTCCCTGAGCCATATCTGCACAATACAAAAATTGATGTGGGGTGCCTGTGGCATAGAAGTAGACTTGCCGACTTATAACTCCTCTGACCGCTTAATTTCTCACCGTGTGGGTTCGAGTCCCACATCGGGACGAAGGACTTAATATAGTTCGGTCTTCCAGCTGACCTGCGGTGAGCCGGTGTTTCTACCCAGACATTTGTCCCTGATCTTCCTTAACCAAAATAGCTGGAAGTCGCTATAATGATCATAACTGGTCGCTGGGATGTATTTCAAAAACTGAACAAAACTTACAAACACTGAAGATTCTATGCCAACATCACTTTTTTTCTCTCCTTTGATCTTCTGCTTTATCAAATCATGAGAAACAGAATTCCTTGATTGGAAAAAATAGGTACAAACTTCAAAATGATTTGATCACATTTAAAATTTCATTATTTGTAATCTTTAAACAGTTTGGTGCCATATTTTGGTTTTAACATTGGCCAGTTTAAACAATAAACATTGTTTTTCACTTTTTTGGAAGAGCTCCATAGTTAATTACTTGCTATACTATATTATACATACTGATATACTATAGCTGAGGTATGTATGTAAAAATAGAATACAAATAAACATGGCATTGAGATCAAATACTAGTAGGTACATGAGAAAAATGTTGTTTTAAAGGATATTAGCAAATAATAAAATGAGGGCCATGATTGCCCTTAATCGCTCAGGCTTTTAGTAGGCTCAAATCTGGCATCAAGTAATTAAGAGTTATTTACTTTAGAAATCTTTGGTGAAGATTGGACCATAATTGTGTCCACTGGATTGATAACATTTTCTAGAATTTTACCAAGTATCCTACTGATCCACAGGACCCATTTCAAAACATATGTAAGATTTCATACTGGCAAACATTCTGGCCAAGTTTGGTGCCATCAATGTGGCCTCTAAAGTGTTTTCACAAGGTTTGTCTAAAATGTGACCTATTTCTTGACCCCACGTGACCCAATAATAAACCCAACCAAGATTTCATGGCCTCTAGCATGTTCACCTGCTTTTTTTAAGTTTTGACCAAGTGGCCTCTTTTTTGACCCCTCGTGACCCAATAATGAACTCCAAGATATCATGCAGACAAACATTCTGACCAAGTTTGGTGAAGTTTGGGCTATAAAGTTGGTCTCTAGTGTGTTCACAAGCTTTTTCCAAAATTTGACCTAGTGACCTATTTTTTGACCCCACATTACCCAGTTACGAACCATCCAGGATTTCATGCAGATAAACATTCTGACCAAGTTTGGTGAAGTTTGGGCTATAAATGTGGTCTCCAGTGTGTCCACAAGTTTTTCCAAAATTTGACCTAATAACCTACTTCTTGACTCCAGGTGACCCAATTATGAACTCATCCAAGATTTCATACAGACTAACATTTTTGATGAAGATTAGATAAAAACTGTGGCCTCTAGTGTGTTCACAAGATAAAATGTTGACAACGGATGCCAGACGAAGCGGTATCACAAAAGCTCCCTTTGAGCAAGTACTTCTAAACAAGCCATTTTCTGGAAAATGGAAAAACAAAGAAATTAATATGGAAAATGGAAAAACAAAGAAATTAAAACAAAAAGATATAGGTAATTAACAAGTTTATTAGTCAATGATAATGTAACATTTTTTTCACAATTTAAGACATACAGTTGGACTGAACATAAATGTCAAAAACACTGCTTAACACACTTCACTTAAAAACAAAAGTTGCATCTACAAAAATATGCTTGACATTTTCCTGGACACAGTTTGCCTCTACATTACCCTACATATAAGACCTGGACTCTGTTTTTTTTTAACCATTGCCTTCTGACGAATCTGTGTGCTGTTATCACTGATGTCGACACATGGCATATCTGGTGAATGTTTAGTTGGAAAGTTCACTTACTGGAGCTTCTAATGGCTTAAATAGCTAGAAACTGTAAAAACACATTGGATTCTTCCTACCTTATAAAAATAACATATTTTAACAAAAACCTATAAACATGTACTCAATGGCTGAGTTAAGTCACTGTTGTTGTTTGACAAAGTTTTGCTTCTTTGTCAAATAGTTTGAAAAATAAAAATCAACTAACTTGTACCAGGCTGTTTAACAGGGGAAAAAAATCACTAAGCTTATTACAGAAATAATTTTTGTGAAAAAAAAGTGTTTCAAATTGGCTTTCTTTTGAACAAAATAAATACCAATGGTATATTTTATGATCAATCAAAATAAATACCAATAGTATATTTTATGATCAATCAAAATAAATACCAATAGTATATTTTATGATCAATCAAAATAAATACCAATAGTATATTTTATGATCAATCAAAATATTTATCCCTTTAGGTAAACATAAAATCATGATAGACTTTCCAAAGTTCTACATAATACTCAAATTTTGCAAATACTTTATTTTCAACAAGGTCATGAAAACATGTAAAGTCCTACTATATAATGAAATGTGTGCAAGTGTAATGCATGCATGTTTTATAATATCAAACATATAAGCACAGCAAGAACAAGGGTTGATACATTAAAAAGACTGGACACTGCTATGACATGATGCCTGAACAATCTTGGGGTCAAACATCCTTTGGAGTACCACTTATATTAGCACATTTTCAAGGGAAAAAGCAAGTAAGGTTGTTTGTGTTTTAATTTTAAAACTAGTGGAGAAATGTTTTTTATTTATTTTATCTTGAAAATCTTCTTAAACCATTACTGGTTTTAAAAAGAAGCATTAAAACAAGCCTTCAGAAAATTGTGCAGTTTCATATTAAATATAATAATATAGAGGATACTCCCTTATTTCACATCAGGTGGCATAAACTTGAACTGTCCTTAGGCATTAATGGTGGTATCTGACAGTTTGCCTATATCAAATAAATGCAACTATACCTTACCTGTGATGTGGGGACTTTAAGCATAATTTCTGTAAGAACGCATTCATTACTCTAAGTAAAGACATTTTAAACCTTACTCATTAGACAGAACCCATCACTCTACATGTCCATTTTTCTAAATCTGTAAATTAACGATAAGGATTTTGCTAAAAATCATCGACTTCGACTTCAGAGCAGATTGACTGGATGATGATATAACTTGATCTCAAAAGAAAGTAGTCACATAGTTTTCGTTGTTGAAAAATAGCTAACTGTGCAGTGTTGCTCAGAAAATACATCTTTGTAATGACGCATGGTGTGTAATGTTTTAATTTTTCACATGGATGTAGGATATCAATAAACAGCATTTCGCTTGATTTTTTTCAGGAAACTATATTTTATTGTTTGATGTAGAGAAAAATAATAGATCCAAACTGTCATACACCACCTTAAGCCTAATTACTGGTTACTTGAATATCCTGGAGTTTACATTTTGTCACTGTATGGCCCTTTTGTTATTAGTTTCATAAACATATTGCACAAATCCCTTGTAAGTTAAACGTACATAAACCTTTGGGGTTATACTGTTAGAAAATAATAGGCACATTAGGAATATAACAGGTTTCATATGTACAAAACATCACATTACAGAACTGGTACATTATTATCTTGAACAATATACTGTTGTAGTATAAAAAGAAAATAAAGGTGGGTTTAGGTATACATTTATATGTTTACATATAATGTCTCCAAGCTTTATCTACAAATATACAAATGGATGTACATTGTACATTGTATTTTAATTGTGAGCTTAGAAATAGAAAAATGGTAATATTTTAAAAGTCAGTCACTTATTCCTTACATCAACTTTGCTTTTAATACCTCTAATTTATATGTAATCTTTCCTAAAAAATGAGGTCTGTTATTCTTTATGCCAGTATATGAGGTAAAAAATATGATTAAAATATTTTCAATATTTGCACTTCTGTTTACAATTGTGGTTCTTCTTTCAATGGACTGGAGATAACAACATTAAAACACTGAACACTTTGTTACAAACAACCCGACAAGGAACAACATAAGTGATGCAAACATTGATAAATACATGCACATGGCCTTCATTAAGTATTGGAATGTTGTCAGATTTACGGATGACAAATTACGATGGAATTGTGACATATGGTATTATGGTTTTTACATTCCTATGCCTGTATGCAGCATCAAAGTCTACATTTTCACTGAGCAGTTAAATAAATTTCAAATATGCAACTTCCAAATAACAGGCTCTCTAGCACCAAGGGCCAATAAAGTAGCGTCAGCTGGTATCTGTGGTGTAATGGTTAATATGTTGGACTCCAGATTGGAGGGTTTGAATCCAGAAACTGACCACTTGATAGCAGTCCTTGAGCAAGACTGTTTACTGCACATTGCTTAAGGTACTAAGTACCAGAGTTCGGGTTGTACCCAGGAAGTGGGCAGTCAAGAAGGATTAATATAAGTTGAAAAAAATAAGTTTAAACTAAAGTAGCCTCAAACATACCCCATGGGTACAAATTTGGCTACTTAGCTATGTGTAACCCAGTAAAACAATGGCAAACATTGATAAAAAGAAAAACAAACACAGAACTTGGTGTTTTTATCAATGAGGGACATTAGTGTGACTTTAGTTTGGACCAGACAGCAAATAACATCTTTTTACCCATTCTCAGTACAAAGGTTTATTTTATAGCCACTATCTGATGATGAGTTACCTTTACACCTCCTATGTTAAAGATGTCAAAATGGAAAGTAACTCTTCCTGATCTTACAAATTGTGTATCAGAAATCTGCAAAGAAGCATCTGAGCTGCATATATGTATGAACACAGTGCTTTAACAACCTTTGTGATAAAAACATTTTAAAATGCTGAAAAACAGCAGATGCTTGACACAAAATAAATAATGGCAGTTTTTGGGGTCCTAAAATGGAACAGTAGTTAACCAAATGCTTTTTCAGAGTTTGATTTTTTTCTGAATATTGTATAATTGATTAATGCTTCAAGACTTTAAAATGTTTTTTGGGAAAATTTTAAGATATCTGAGAATGGATGGCACAAAATCTATGGCAGGAATTATTTATCAATTGATAAAATCAGATAGTTATAGCATTGTTGCAATACATTTACTGATATTGTGAAAAAAGTGGCTGTTAACATTTACAGATTGAATAAAAAATGGCATAATAGTAGCTATAAAAATGATAGTAAATTTAATCCTTATTCAGTTTTCATCTTAAATAAGTTTTTGAATAGCGAATTATCAATTTAAATCCTAATATTGAATTACATGTACACCATTTTAAAACCAATGCTCATATGCAAATACAGATGGTCTAGTTACACTAGAAAGAACACTTTATAAATATACACAGGGAAAATGAACACAGGATTACAACTAAGAAATAACTTCTAACACAGTCTAGTGAAGCTGTAAAGAGTCTCCATCCGATCCAAATCCATGTCAAATCGAGTCATGAAATTGTAACCAACATGATAGGCATTATCTAACATATGTATCAGAAACTGTAGTGCCGTAAATGATTGTTCCATTGTTGTCATAACCATGTTATACTTTCTCACATAGAATAGAATAAACTGCTCTTCAACATATGTTAAAGTGAATAAGTATTTATTTTAAAATGCTTTTGTTAATGGTAAGGCTTGACAAACTGCTGTTGATATGCCCCATGTGATTCTACTGGACTTATAGCCTTATCTAATAACTGCTGTTGATATGCCCCATGTGATTTACTCAACATTAAGACAATTTCAAGCAATGACCAGTACATGCTTGTTGTTTTGTTGAAGTTTTGAAGATTTAATTTCAACACAATGTGGGTTGAGAGTAGCTGTTGTCACACGTAAAGGAGTGAAAACACTCTCATGCAAAAAATGTGATCTTACATAATTGCTTCAATGGACAGTGTCATTAGATTAAATAAATGTGATAATCCAATGTATCGCAAACCAAACAATCTTAATATTTTATTATGAAAACATATAGTTACAATGACAAACAGGCTATTGTATTCATTATAGTCCATACATTAATTAAATTGTGTTCCAAAATATTGCGATTCAACTGCAATGTCAACGGTACTAGTCTAAGGACAACACATTTACATCTATGTAAATAGTGTTCACAATTTCAGGGATAATTGAGAAGAAATGACAATATATATATATATATATATATATACAAATATATATATATATACAAATATATATAGATAGGCATATGAGGGCTGTTCCATAAATCCGGGAAATTTTCCTTTAAAACACTTATTTTTAAATACAATTACACCAAATTTCACGGGCATACTCTCCGACATGTATTTAGATGAATGTATATAGTATGAATGTTTGTCAAATTTTATTGGGCATTTAGTGGTATCTATAGCAACCAATATATATATACATGAAGCATGCCAGGTTTTCAAACTTTAGAACATAATATAAAAGCTGTAAAATAGTCAAAACATTCAAAATTTTGCTGCCAATGTGTGTAAAGTTACGTCAAAGTATGAACATCATTTCCTGTCTGTTTTAAGATGTTGTGTTAACTCTCAGCAGCGTTTCATCACCATGACTTTAGAAATATGTTTGACATCAACTGACGAAATTTAATCACTTTCCGTCGTGAAATTTTGTGTTGGACTGAAACTATCTCCAGCGGAAACACTTTAAAGCATCACGGGTTTAGAGAAGGTAGAAAATCTGTGTTTGATGACAAGAGACCAGGGCATCCGACAAGTGCAGTGACTATAGGAACAGCGAAGATAGTCAAGGAGGTGATTGACACGGATAGGCGGTTGACAGTTCGGAACATAGCAGATGAGTTGAATCTAGCGCCTACCACTGTATACAGAATTTTAACAGATAAGTTAAAAATGTCCAAGGTGTCTGCAAGCTGGGTGCCAAGCCTTCCTCAGGACAACGACAAACAGAAACATGTTGAGTGTTCCCGAAAGTTTCTCAGTCAGTACGAAGCGCACCTCTTTGATCCAGAGTCTAAGCAGCAGTCAACTTTTTGAAAGTCCATCGCCGAAGAAGGCTAGGGCACAAAGGAGTTGTAAGAAGGAAATGTATATTTTCTCCATGGACAGACATGGACTACTGCTTCAACACAAGGCGCAAGATAGCTGTACTGTCAATGCCCAGTATTATTAAAAGGTAAGATTTATTGTTATTTGTTTAAATAACTTTAGGCTATAGATAAAATTTAAATAATTGTAAGAGATATAATAATACAAGATAAACTAAACTTTGTTTCAATGCTTATTTTCTTCAATTTGTTTCAGGTTCTGAAGTGCGACTTGGTCCAAGCTTTACGACAGAAACAGTCACATTTGAATTTAGATAGCGTGATATTGCACCAAGACAATACACCCGTGCATCGCGCACATGTCACAGAGCTGGATATTGCACTGCTGGGCTGTAATCTTCTCCCTAACCCTCTGTATAGTCCAGACCTGGCCCCCATGGACTTCTGCCTGTTCAAGGACCTGAAGAAGGAACCTTGAGGCCATCGGTTCGACACCTCAGAGGAATTGCAGAATAAGTAATAGGAGATCATATCTTCATTCTCCAGTGGTTGGTTCCGTGTGACATATTAACAGTGGGTTCACCGACATAGGAAATGCGTGGCTTCAAAAGGCGAGTACATTGAGAAAGTTAACCACGCTCTTCAGTTTGACACTTAAAATACTGGATGTTGATGTGCTAAATACTACATGGTATTCTTTATAGTTATAGTTATCTGTAATATTTTATGTTTGATGTATTGCAATGAAATTTGGCACACGTGTTGACAAAAAATAAAGGTATGTCACAGCATAATTGGTTTCTTATTCATAACCCTTATATTAAATATATTAACGAATTCCGCAGATTTATGTAACAGCCCTCGTTTTCATAGGTCTGATTTTATATTTATGTTGTGTGGCCTTGCAACATGTATAATCATTATCAACAACTTTCAAATTACAATTTTCTATCCATTTTTCACTAAAGCTGTCTTTAACTCTGGACACATTATGCTGAGATCAAGCTTGAGTGCATACTAAGTCAACAGGGGTTTACCACATAGCATATAGAACCAACAGTACTCAATACAGTCCTAATGTCTACTAAAGATGCCAGGGATTGATTAACCCATCCACATCTTGTAAATAACCTTGTATTGATATACAAAGGTGTTGCAACATATTACTTTATTGCAGATCCTGATCAGACAGACCGCAGCAGGGAAATGACTGTTCTGAAGCTACACTATTTACTTTGCTGGCTTAGAGACATCTGAGACATTGCCAGTAATCATCTTTTTTTTTTTTATAAATATATATTTCAATCCTCTCCACAAATGCAAACCATAACACCTTATCACAACCTTAGAGTAATATAGACATACATTATTGTTGCAACAGACTTCTTTTGCTACAATTATTATTATCTCAGCAGTTGCAAGGTTAATAAGTCAGACAAAAATATTTGAGAATATTAACTTGACCAAAGCTTCAATTCTTTTAAAAGCAAAGAGAAATAAGCTGTTAATGCAAAACTGAAATTAACATTATCATAAAATAGTCAGCACCAATCTATACAATAAGCAAAAGTGTATCACTAGACATGAATGCATGGTTTTCTTACAGTTAATGTTAAAGGTGGTATCCGACAGTATGAACCAAAAATATTTTCATTAAACATCTTAATAAACTATTGTTCCCTGATCAGAATCCTATTTATTGATCTCCTTAACTTGTCTGTAAAGTGAACCATAACGACACAATCATCTTTTCAATCATACATTTCCTATCTGAGCCATGCTGCTCTGTTAGCTATTTTTAAACTAAGAAAACCATGTGACCACTTATGCTTTTAGCTCATCCATGTCATCTGTTGTGACGTCAATGTCGATTTTTAGCAGAAAACCCAATCGTTCTTATTTATAGATTTAAAAAGTATGAACATTTTAAGTGTTGATCGAGTTTTACTGCCCCAAAATTGAGGCTCTGCTGAAAATCGTCAAAGCTTAGACTAAAGTAGGATGTTTTTCTACAGAAATTATGCGCGAAAAATACTACAAACAGGTCAGATATTGTAACATATTTTAGATACTGTCGGATACCATCTTTAACTGGGACAATCCAGATTAAGGACTGTATAATCCTTATGTTAATTTTATTGTCCTATCTCCATATTGTTGATACCTTTAGAGTGTTTTCAAAGTGACCAACAATACACGGTTAATTAGGTTAGTTATAATTGTAGCAGCCTATTAAGAGTTTCTGTTCACGTCTATATAACCATAATTCTTCAATATTTGTAACTACATCATTCCTCAATGTTAACTTCTATAACTGATGAGCATTTGTAGGTTTGTTCTTGCTGCTCTAATTGACCTTTGTCTGACCCTGTGATCTCTGAGGGTTGACCTTTGACCTTGAGCATGACCTCAAACCGATAGAAGCCACAGCAGAGGAACATATAGGTGCAGGAATGGGTGATGGCACGTTCAGGGCTTAACTGAAAAATGAAAATAAAAACTCAGGCTCTGGCTACCATATAAACAATATTGACATTCTTGTAGGAGGCAGTGTTTTTGATCACTTACCTGGTTGTTTGATTTTGTTTTGATATATTATCACCACAAGCACAACGATGGTCAAAGTGGCAGAATATTTATGGCAGACAAATATCTGAATATAATCAGACACACACACCACAGATCAGCTAAACCACCCCACATGATTTTTTTTTGTCTCAAATGGGCCTTAACCTCAAACTGGTGTCTTAGGACTTACAAGTCTGCAACATCTTTTGATATTTAGTGTGTTTTATATTGCACTAACACAATTATGGCTATAATGGCAATGTCCAGCTTATTATTGGTGGAGGAAGACCTGCTATTTAAGACTAGGTTGAACCACCAGCCACCACAGGATAGGTGGGAAAACTCCTCACATGAAAGCTTTCACCATGACCGGGTCTCAAATCCACGCGATGCGAGGTGGAGGAGTTACAAGTCGTCTTCTCTAACAGCTCAGCCATGGGCTCCCCTTGACATTTAGTATAAAGATAAAACAGAAGATGAGAAAATCTTAGAGAGCATTTTAGAAAAAACCTCAAACATTTCAAGATGAGAAAATTTAAGAGAGCATTTTACAAAAAAAAACTCAAACATTTCAAGACAACAGAAATCATTTATTGAACCACTGTTGCGTACATAAAGGTTTCCCTTTCACTTGGGGTATTAACCAATGCAGTGAGGCCCTTCCTTTACATTGTCAGAATATAACATTTAACTCTGTTACAGGTTCAGAGGTGGTGAAATGTTGATAAGGAATTTAAAAAAACTGAAGTTTCTAATTCAGCTTCACACTACACGGTGAAACATAAATAGGATAAACAACAATTATTTTAATATTGATATTGTCCATTTGTAATTCATTTAGTGTTTTTTTTTTTAAATCTGTGTGAATATTATACATGGTTAAGTGATGTTGTTTACATTCATATACCGTATCTGCATTCCATGAAAAGTACAGAAAATAACTCCATAGTTACTGCTAAATTATTCAAGGACCTTGAAGTTTTCCGATCAATACAAAATATTATAAATTTAAAATCCAAGTGTTTAACTGACAGAAGCCCCCCCCAAAAAACCTCAAGAACTTTGGCTGTGAGCCTGAGTATATGTGACAGTAACAAACCCTTACTCTGTGTAGGCGGCTGGCACTGAGAGTGCTAAGGATTTACAAAGTTGGTGTCCCTAAGAGCTTACCACCAAGCCTTGATGTGAGCACCTACCTGTGATATGATGACAGACTGGGAACCCAGTGGACATACGTATCTCCCCACATCATACCTCACCTCACCCGCATCACAATGTTGGCAGCAGCAGAAACTCAGCACTCCAGTTTTACCTGTCACATCTTCCGTCTCTGAAAAACACAGAAACAACAAGTGAAATATGCAGCAGAAATTCAGCACTCCAGTTTAACCTGTCACATAAAATATAGATTGCTTTAACTTATAGAAGTTGTTAATCAGCAATTCTTTCTTTCAATCAAGGGTGGGCCCAAATAAATTAGAAGATTGTGTGTATACATAGATGGAATACTACGTCAGTGTGCAATCCACTGAGCCGGGTTGTTTGAGTTGTCTGTGTAATAACCGGATTATTGCACAGCCAATGAGAACAATCCGGCTAGGTGGATTGCATGCTGACGTAGTATTCCTTTTATTATATACCTTTAATAAACACTGAACACTTTTTTCTTGACTATAAATACATTTCAGGTGGAACTATTTTTACTGCAGATTCACTATGTCGCAGGAGAAAAGAGTTCCAATGCACATGCATGGACAAATATTTTGCTGCTTTTTGTGAAGTCATTTTAAGTAACGTGACTCCAATGACGATTTACTCCCAAAATTTAGTTATAACACGAACAATTTCAACAAAAACAAACATTGTATTGGCAAAACAAGGATTAAATGCTTGTGACATATCTTGAAGGATTAAATGTGTGCACAATGGATTAAACGAAATGGATTTATAATTTTCACTTAGGGCGAGGTAAGTTTTTTTCCATTACACATCTCGCAGAAATCTGGCATATATTTTGTTAAATCTATTTACAAACTTTGATTCGTAAGTTTGAAGAATAATACCACCAACAAACAATTATTGGTCATATATAAAGGTAACAATACTTGTTTACATTTTTTTTTTATTTGACCTATTTTACAATACTTGAAATTACCGGTCTGTTCTTTTTATAGAAAAGGTAGTCCGTCATATTATGCACTTTCAGTTTACACAAGCAACTAGTAAAATACAAGCGGTTTTATCAAATATGGAGAGTAGAATACAACTGTATGTATTCAACAGGAAAATACAAACTAATTTTAAAGATTAACATTCATAGGTATATAATAAAGTTAAATGGGTGGCTGTTTCATCTTAATGTTTCATCACTGACAGGACAACAAAGTGACTTTTTTATACATGCTAGCATGGGAAATATTTATCAATCAACACTCATAAAGATAAATAGTGAAATAGTATTTGTTTAAAGAAAATTGGGAAACAATTTTTTTGTCAACTTGTTTAAATCCCTTTTGCCTGTGCACTACCATGACTTCCTGGGTAAAACAAGTACTCAGTAACTACCTGGGGCAATGTATAGTAATCAGTCTTTCCCAAGAACTAACAATTGGGGTCAGTGTAGTGTTGCTACCTGGGAGCCTGCGATTCAGAGTCTTATACATTTTCCACTAGACACAAATCATTGTTGTTAGGTACCCACCTGACTTGAAGCTGACCTCAACATCCAATCGTATTTGTTGCCCCACCAGGTATTCTAGAGACCCAATATAGAGAGGAGACAGGATCTGGCCATTCAGCTTTACCTCTGTAGATAAACATACACAATATCTCATGACAAAACTTAACCTGGTGTTTTAGTAACTAAACAATACTCAACAATGACTCGCAGTATTTAGTTATTACAGTTAGAGAGGGTTAAGCAATCAATCCCACACATGTATAGTGACTCTGCAAATAGGCAAATCAAAACATAATTTCTGTCAGATGATGAAGCTCACATTACCAGACATTGTATTGACCCTTTAAACAACCCCTCTCTGTTGGTTACCCTAATCTCCTTCCCCTGCCACAGTGTTATCCCTATCCCCTCCCCACTCTGTCAGCCCTATCTCAGTATCCCTCTCTGTCGGTTACCCTAATCTCCTTCCCCTGCCACAGTGTTATCCCTATCCCCTCCGCACTCTGTCAGTCCTATCTCAGAATCCCTCTCTGTAACCCCTATCCCTTTCTTCCCCTTTCATACCCCTATCTCATTCCCCCTTTTTTTCTCTCTCTCCATCCTTTGTCCCCTTCCACAGTCTGTTACCACAATATCCTCACCCTTCTATATTTGTTGTACGTATCCCAACCCACTTCTATGTCTTTTAAATTAGTTACCCCTACTTCCTTTCTTCTTGTCTGCTCTTTTCCTCCCTTTCTATCTTTTCCCTCCCTTTTCTGTTACTCCTTTCTCATTATTTTCTCTTGTCTTCCTTCCCTCTCAAGTCTGTCTCAACCTCCATTACATCCACACAATCTTTCCCTTTACTCTACATTTCAGCCTATGTACCGGTATCTACATTTCAGCCAATGTATCTTTACTTTACATTTAGCCTATGTATCTTTACTTTACATTTCAGCCTATGTATCTTTACTCTATATTCAGCCTATGTATCTTTACTCTACATTTCAGCCTATGTATCTTTACTCTATATTCAGCCTATGTATCTTTACTCTACATTTCAGCCTTGTTTTCTTAACTCTTCATTTCAGTCTATGTACTTTTACATTTCAGCCTTTATATCTTTACATTTCAGCCAATGTATCTGTTGTCTATATTTTAGCCTATGTATCTTTACATTTCAGCCTTTGTATCTTTTCTCTACATTTCAGCCTATGTATCTTTACATTTCAGCATATGTATCTTTTCTCTATACATTTCAGCCAAGGAATCTTTACTCTACATTTTAGCCTAGGTTTCTTTACTGTACATTTCAGACTAGAAATCTTTACTCTACATTTCAGCCTATGTATCTTTACTCTACATTTCAGCCTAGGTATCTTTTCTCTACATTTCAGCCTAGGTATTTTTACTCTACATTTCAGCCTATGTATCTTTACTCTACATTTCAGCTTATGTATCTTTACTCTTTATTTCAGCCTATGTATCTTTACTCTACATCTCAGCCTATGTATCTTTTCTCTACATTTCAGCTAAGGAATCTGTACTCTACATTTTAGCCTAGGTATCTTTACTCTAAATTTCAGCCTATGTATCTTTACTCTACATTTCAGCCTATGTATCTTTACTCTACATTTCAGCCTATGTATCTTTACTCTTCATTTCAGCCTATGTATCTTTACTCTTCATTTCAGCCTATGTATCTTTACTCTAAACTTCAGTCTATGTATCTTTACTCTACATTTCAGCCTATGTATCTTTACTCTACATTTCAGCCTATGTATCTTTACTCTACATCTCAGCCTACGTATCTTTACTCTTCATTTCAGCCTATGTCTCTTAACCCTACATTTCAGTCTAGGTATCTTCACTCCACATTTCAGCCTAGGTATTTTTACTCTACATTTCAGCCTTTGAATCTTTATTCTACATTTCAGCCTAGGTATCTTTTGTCTACATTTCAGCCTATGTATCTTTACTCTACATTTCAGCCTAAGTATCCTTACTCTACATATCATACCCTTTGTATCTTTATTTTACATTTCAGCCTATGTATGAGCCATTAAAACCTACCCCAAGACACCGGTGATGTACAGACCAGCTCCTGTTGCTCAGGGTTCCATGTCAGGTGCTCTATACTGGCCTTTCCATGGAGTTTCTGTGATGGCTGATCATGGTTAAGGAAATAACAAAACAACAACCATATCTGTGACATATAGAGGGTAGTGTAGTCTAACAACTTGCTATCATCAATTATCCTTTCATTTTAACCCTTATTTTGTGTAACATGAATTGATCAAACAATGGCAAATAGCTCCCAGATGGACCTAACTGATCCGGATCTGCAGTATATATGCTCTTTACTAATAGGTCTACTATCATTTGCATAGTTGTTTATGAATATCACAGGACTGGTATGAGTGTTTACAACTGTAGTCTAAAGGTGAGGAATTCTCTATGACCTCTATGTATGACCTTGACCTATAAGTGACAATCCTGTTCTTTGACACAACATGCCAACAAGTCATGGTGAACATTTATCA
This sequence comes from Sinonovacula constricta, assembly GCA_007844125.1. NCBI lineage: Eukaryota > Metazoa > Mollusca > Bivalvia > Cardiida > Solecurtidae > Sinonovacula > Sinonovacula constricta. Next base: position 46,898,900 of record CM017564.1, read on the forward strand.
AATACTTCAAAGTATCTGGGAAATACAGCCTAGAGAAGGCTTAAACCTTTTCTTTGACCATTAACCTTTAAGTATGAACCTTGACCTTTGGGGTTCAAGCCTGTGTCAAACACAAAACATGCCATGCTATGGCAGTTAACAAATTCTGCCAAGTATTTTTTCAAATTCTTCAAAGCATTATTGAAATACAGCCATGACAATGAAATTCAAACTGAAGCAAGCATAAACACTGCTCTTCATTCGTAACAGCTATGTCGAGCTTATCACATACGTGCTGAACAAAAAATCATGACAATAAATAAGTGAGTCCTGTGAAGTCCTCTGAAGGATACTATCGACCACCGTATGTCTACAAACGTGGCAAGGAATTGGCCGAAAGTCACTTCAGATTGGTCCATAGGTGGCGAACAGCGGTCTACCTGGACACAGATCCTGTAAGAAATCAAAAATATACAGGGAGTAAGAATGTTTGTAAGAAGAGGAAATGAAATTTTAGGTACTGGTAATAAGTTTAGGAAAGAATGAAAGCAAATAAATGATAGAATAAAAATTAAGCCTCAGTATGGTAGTCCTGATCATTGAAATTTGTTAACATTGTATTTGCAGGTCATAGATAAAGAACAGAAATTTCAAGTAATACAGTATGATAAAAGTCACCTTCTATGTTTTTTGTTTGTTTTGTTTTTGACAAATATTGCAGCAACAATATATGATCATTATAGCAACGTCCAGTTTTCATGGAGGAAGACCTCAGACATATGTCTGGGTAGAACCAGTGGCGCACCACAAGTCAGCTGTTACAACCTTCTCACATTAAGTCCTTCGCCCCAAAAGGGACACAAACCCACGCGGTGAGAGGTTAAGAAGTCAGAGGAGTTACAAATTGGTGCCTCTACCACAACGCCACGGACGCCCCCCTGAACATTGACTTGTGAAATTTCTGACACATACCACACGGAGACCATTATTTAACTGTTAAATAACATGATAGAGATCTGAGGATAAACAATAACATTAGTGGCAAACAATTTAACAGTACATGATCAGAAACAATAGAATGTTGAGACACATAAAAGAATGACATATGACTAGTTATGCAGGATCAAAGCAAAATGTTAAACTTTAATGATATTTATGTCAACTTTGATGGTTCATTACATAAACCTTATAACACATTCAATAAATCATACATTACCTAACTTGGTTTAATTAGTTTTCATTTCATAGAATTGTAAAATGTCTACAATTGTTTATTGAAATAAATTGAAATTATAATGAATCAAAAGATTAATATGCAAAAAAAAAAAAAAAAATAAAAAAAAAAAAAAATAAATAAATAATGATGTAAATGACATGTCAAAGTACACAATGTTGGGTGTAGATAGGTACCTGCGTATCTGTTGCGGCTGCAGGTGGACACGCTGACTGGAATATTGCACATCTATCTCAGCTCCACACACATTCTGGACATCAAACAGCAGGTAACAGTGCTCACAACTGCAATACAACATACTTAGTGTTAATACATTGTATGTACGCTCGTATATTCCTATGTAATACTTCCTACAAAGGAACAGTACACACTGTTGCTACAACATCTGATCTCTCTGTGCCCTGAACACATTCTAATTAATGGGAAAGTTACATCATACACAACTTAAAAAAAAATCCATTTGATACCACACCCATCCACATTAACCTGACACTGGTCCGACCAGTCAGGGAACAACCCTTATTATTGCTTGCGCATTAGCAAATGAGCTATACCACTACCATTTTCATTGACTTTGTTATGTCATAGCCTGGGAATGAATCTGAGTCCTAAAGCCAATGCACTACCAGGTCCAGTACTGTACACTTGTATTGATTATATGTCAAAGCTGCAACATCAAAATAGGTAATCTTGGAATTTTTACATGTTTTGTCTATCATCTATAATTTTTAATCTTTTGTTTGTAAAACTACAAGGAGTAATATATCATACTGCTACAGATACTGCAGTAAATATGCAGATCCTGAATGGACAGCTATCAAAAGAAACTGGCTGATCTTATTTGCCTATGCTTGGCCATTAGGTAATATTATAAAAACATCTTATTTAGCCAATAATTATACTTACACCAAACTGAAGAACTTTTCATCACAGTTTAATATTTTAAAAAAAATTTATACAGTTTTTTGAAATCTATTTTAATTTCAATAAATTAAGTATAACTTTTTAACAAAAGCTGTCATAGGATGTTTGATGGTACACACATGCATGCACCAACAAGATCACACTTGGAACTATGAAACTTGCTAGTATGATCACATGTTTATGTTGTTTCTTTTTGTTATATCACACTGACACAATTGTGTTCATACTGGTGATGTCCAGCTAATTATTGGTGGAGGAAGATCCCAGACTTATGTCTGGGTAGAACCACTGGCATACCTAAGGCTAGCTGGAAAACCTCCCCACATGAAAGTCCTCACCCAATCTCACTTTGTAAAATGTAAGATCTGATAATGGCATGCAAATACCGTCTATAAACAAGAATGGTTTTCCCTGATTACTATTTTTATAACAGCCAATCAGAAAGCGTAATACATAATGCTTTCAGTCAGAGTGGCAAAATGGCCAATATTGATGATGCAGTAGAAAAGTCACCCAGTTTAGGTCTACAACTGTTAGTTAACTTTTGACCTGAAGATGTTACTGATGTTGAAACAAATGAGAAACCACATACAACGCACCTGTCTTCAGTGACATAAGTCTTGTCCACGTTTACATTCTTTTGTAAATGGGCGCAGCTATTAAAATGATAAGTTTGGAATGCTTCGAATCATTGTTTACTTTTGCGATTTTGTAGGCGACAATCTGATTGGTTGGGAGTGTTTTATTGACTCGTCGTCAGATCCTGATGGTAGAGAAGTTTTTAGGATATGATTTTAATCAGATTGGTTCTCACCCTGACCAGGACTCAAACCCACGAGGTGAAGGGCATCGTCGGATACCCCCGGTTGATTCTATTACGTTACTCTCCATTCATCACCCGTGGGCAAATTGCTACTCATTTCGTCGTTTTGTTTACTATGAAATGCCGCAATCCGATTGGTTCGCTAAGAAAATCCAGCGGATCTGCCAACCAATCAAGTTTACGCTTACATACCACTTCGATGACCGATAATCGTGTAGCTAGGTCGTCCTGTAGTTTGCAACACCGGTTAAGTTTATTTACGCACAAATTACACGCAACGTCACTGTCTTCATGGGCAAGGATACCGATTTCGTTTAAGACCGACGTGTATTTTGCAATACTTGCTGGAGTGCCCAAAGATCTGTAAGAACATCTGTCGCGGATCGCTGACAGACATACTTTACACTTGCGATGCGCTGTACCGGTCGCCATGTTTACGTTCTCAGGTCACCGTATTGATCTTCCGATTGAAGAGTATTTAATTTTGTAACCTATCATCTGATTGGATAATGTCTGTTCTGTTCTATTCAAACAAAACGACGAAATGAGTAGCAATTTGCCCACGGGTGATGAATGGAGAGTAACGTAAAAGAATCAACTGGGGGTATCCGACGATGGGTGAAGGGCAGAGGAGCTTCAAGTCGGCGACTCTAACTGTTTGTCCATGGGCACCCTGATCACATGTTTAATTTTCATCTAATGTATGCACTGACTATTAATATAAACTTGATATTTGTAATACTTGCAAAGAAACTTTAATTTGAGCATCTTGCAGATGTTAACACTAGTGTGAGTAGCATAGTTCATTGAACAGTTGTCCTAACAACAAGCCTACCTCTCTGAAGGCATAACATCCCACATCTGAAAGACAAGTGACGGCATCACTTCGATGGTGAACGCGACAGAACAACAGCGGCAGTACTCTGCACCAAGGCCAGGACCTCCGGAGTACTCTACCTTTAATATTGCTTCCACTGTCTGTAAATGGATGAGAAAGTAGGATGAAAAATATGTTGAACTTGACCAAGTTTGACGACAGGTAATGTAAACATTAACCATTATGTTGTTATACTGACACAATGTGGTAATTAAAAATATTATTAACTTCTTTTGTATCCATTTAGGGATAGTGTAGATAACAGACCTATTTAAACTCATTTATTTCAAAGCCTTCTTCAGTTGATAATGGCACAAGTCTACATTTTCTTTTTTTCACATTACACATACAGGAAATAACTATTATTCAACTGAAGAAGGCCAATGGCTGAAACGTCTTGAAATAAAAAAGTTGAAATAGATTTGGTAAAAAGGTTATATATGAGGGAACTCATAAATGCATCATCCAGGCATAAAAGTCTTTTAATAGGAGGAAAAAGATCCAAGACAAATATCTGGATATGACCACTTTCTCAGCTGGCAAACTTGCACACTTGGAAGTTAAAAGTGCTTGTATTGTCCTGAAATCTGCAGTCATAGGGTCCAGAGACTGACGTGTATGTATTGTTCTTCAACTTGCTGTCACAGGGTCCAGAGACCGATATTATGTTCACTGTAAACTAGTTCTATCTTTCCCTCTATATCAATTGAATGGCAATTTTATAAAGTAACTCCCAGTTACAAATTGTCCTATTACCATATAGGACTATTTCTGTGAAGATGAAATGCATGGTTTTCTTTTAAAATGTCAATCACTTTGATATCTTTCAATACTAATTATTCCACTCCCATTTTTGCCCTACCATGCACGAGGTTCATTTGGTTCTGATATAGTTATAGATATAATCACTCAGATATAATTATCTTCAAAACAATGACAATTACCTATTGCTGGTGAAGGATGTCCCCAAACAAATATGCTGGTAGGCCTTACACTCTTCAGATCAGCTTGAAGACCCCACCTTCCCTACCTTACCTCCCCAAAACCCCAGGAGTGTTTTTAACTGGACTGTCACTTACAGAGTGATTGTATGTACAGAAGGAAACATAGTCAGCCATGCTAGTAGAAAAAAATCTGTACTGTTTACTTGACATACCTTGCCTTCCAAACCAACATGCCTATCACCAACAGGGGAAGACGGTAAGGACGGTAGGACTGAAAAAAAAACAGAAATATTTTTACTATAATCAAGCTTTAAAATATTTGAAAGAAATAGCATTTTGCTATTTAGTTCCAGAAACATAGTAAGAAGATTTAGTGAGTCTTGTTGTATGTGCGTGGTTTAAACAAATACATATTCACACAAAGACAGGAAACTGTGGCAAATGACAGTCAAATATTGAATATCCACTACTTTAACATAACAAGAGTGAGGAGTTAAATCTCTCATATTTTTGTAACAGTTTGGGTGAGGGTTTATTTGACCATTGTGTATGAACAGGCTGTCTGATAGCTTGACTGTCATCAGTGGCTAAGAGCAGGTGCTCTAAGCCTGTCATGCATCTGCTTCAAGAATTAAGCCAGATTTGTTATGGTTATTTAACATGTATATGGTCTTGTAGTATTAGTAGTAATAGTAAAAGCTGCCTTACATGAAAAACTTTCTGGATTTTTAAAATGGACAGCAGAACAATTATAACAAATCCAGCTACTATTGGTAGAGGAAGACCCCAGACAAATGTCTGAGTAGTAGAACCAGAGCACAACAGGTCAGCAGGAAGACCCCAGACAAATGTCTGAGTAGTAGAACCAGAGCACAACAGGTCAGCAGGAAGACCCCCAGACAACTGTCTGAGTATAAGGACCAGAGCACAACAGGTCAGCAGGAAGACCCCAGACAACTGTCTGAGTAGTAGAACCAGAGCACAACAGGTCAGCAGGAAGACCCCAGACAACTGTCTGAGTAGTAGAACCAGAGCACAACAGGTCAGCAGGAAGACCTCATTACCTTTAGACCCTGGCAGAGATTTTAACCAAGCAGTGAGGACTCTGAATGTCAGTGGAGACTCCGCCCACTAAGGACAGCCTTAACAACCAATCCATGATGAGCAGGTTAAACTGTTAACTTTTACTTACCTGGGGCAGGTAGGAAGTTACTGACACCATGCAGAGCGACGGTGAAACACAGAATGTTGTTGGGTAAGACTGGCAGTTGAGACTGGATGTTATCGTCACTCCACTGGAAGAGATCCTTCACATACTCTGGTGGGTCAAGAAGAAACATCACAGTTTGATTACTATCGGTAACACATTATATGACATGTGACAATAAAACAAAACAAGCAGTGGGATAGCATAGTAGAAGAATGCAAGACTCCGGATCACAGAGACCAGTTCAAATAATAGTCTGGACACCACTATTATCCTTAACGGTGGTATCCGACAGTTTGCCGATACCTAACATCTGTAACACTATCTGACTACTATTAGGGTTGTCTGTACATAATTTCTGTAGAAAAATACTCATTCTTTAGTCTAAGCCTTGACGATTTTCAACAGTATCTTAATTTTAGGGCAGAAACTCATAAAAGAGAATGATTCGGATTCTTGCTAAAAAACGACACTGACAGCGGATGACGTAAATGAGCTAAAACGTAAGTGGTCATGTGGTTTTCTTAGTTGAAAAATAGCTAACTGCGCAGCGGTCATGTGGTTTTCTTAGTTTAAAAATAGTAATGTGCAGCATGGCTAAGTTATGAAATACATGTTTGAAATGACGATTATGGTGTTATGGTTAACTTTTCAGACAGGTGTAGGACATCAATAAAGAGCATTCTGCCAGATCTGTTCAGGTAACTGTTTTTTTTATGATGTTTAATGAAATTGTTTCTGGTCCAAACTGTAGGATATCATTTTTAAGGAAAAAAAGAAACTTGAAATTTTGACTATATATAGACATATATGAGACATCATTTAATTTTTTTGCAATGGCTATTGTTTATAAATTAGATACTACTTGAAAACAAGACATTAACCTGATTGTTCTGCTAAAGCTGACTCTTAAGTGCGTGGAAGAGTCAAACTAAAATGAGACTGAAATCTCACCTTTTGTATCGGATGTTGTTTCAAGGCCCACTTTTACCAACTCCACGGGCAGTTTGCTGCTGTTCTGTATAGTCACCACACACTCACAGCTGGAACCATGCAGTGACATTATTATGATCAATTATTCCTTTGGCTAATATTAGAAGACTTGTTAGAAGGCCATGTCATGCATTACTGTTGGCAACATTATTTTTTTACTCTTAAAACTCTTAAAGTAAATGCCATCATCAGGAAAATGGAGATATGTATAAGATTTCGGTGCATATTTTTTTAAAAGTCTTTTTCAGCTTTTTTAATTAGAACATATAAACTTATATATATTTGAATATTAGTAAAACATTTACTAATTTTTTGTTTGTTTATTGGGTTTATCATCCTTACAACAGTATTTCAGTTATCTGGAGAAGGTGTCCACTTGAAGCTGATACAGTGGTGCCTTCACTGTGTATAGAATGCTGTGAACACCTGGGACATTATCCGACAACTGGCGAACCAGTCGTGGAACTACCCTTGTATTTGCTTGAGCTTTAGCAAGGGAGCTATACCACTACCATTTTTAACGACTATGGTATGTCGCGGCCCAGGATCTAACCAGCGGCCTCCTGTACCAGGAGTCGATGCTCTACCAATTGCAATGCCAGATCCAGTTATATGAGTATTTTGCCTAAAATAATTAACACAAAAAAATGTTTAAATTTCCCCCTATAATTGGTAGAGACATGCATCGAAAAATATCATTTTACTTTTTGGGGCATACATTAAACATTTTATAAAATACAAGAAATTGACTGCAGTGTAAATCTTCCAACTTAAGATCCATAAGCTTATTACAAAAAGAAGCTCAGCAAGACTGTGGCATGATTGAAAGCTTTCTGAATTACATAATAAAGATAAACTTAATTAAAAAATAAAACTATAGCTCAGATTGATTTATATAAACAGCTCAAACTAACTGTAGTGGGGACTAAACGACTAACCTCTGACCAGTATAAACAGTGGCAGTGGCACTTGTGACGACATTGAACTCTTCACCAAAGGACAGAAAGTTGGCCGACTTCCGTAGAGACGTTGTCAGTTGAATTGTGGGCAAAGCTGGGACAACCTTGACCTGGAAGTATGTCTGAGGAATACACGGACAATCCCGCAGACGGCAGTTGCTCTTCACACCAAACACACTTGTGGTGTAGCCTAGAGCAGAGGGGAAAATAGTTATATTGAAATAACTATCAAATGTCATGTTAAAATTACAGCAGGCAGAACTTCTGCAACATGTGCAAAAAAAAACACACTTGCTGTAGCAGAGGGGAGATTATGAATTTTGACAATAAAGTCAATTTTGATATTAACAAGTAAGGTCGCTGGAATAGACATATGACTCCAGAAGATGAGATAACCTATATGACCTTGACATTAAATTAAAATTGACCCTGACTTTAAATATGACCCTAACCTTAAATATGACACTGACCTTTAACATGACCCTGACCTTAAATTGATCCCGACATGAAATATGACCCTGACCTTAAATATGACCCTGACATTAAATATAACTCTGACATAAAATATATGGCTCTGACCTTTAACATGATCCAGACCTTAAATATGACACTGACTTTAAATATGACCCTGACCTTAAATATGACACTGACCTTAAATATGACTGACATAAAATATATGGCCCTAGCTTTTAACATGATCCAGACCTTAAATACGACCCTAACATTAAAGAAACATTGATCTTAATACGACCTTTGAGGTAGCACTTACAGATGTTATATACGATAAATCTTCAAAGGTCTGTTTGTAAGTTAATGAAGTTTACTTGAAGTACTTAAAAAAATGGCTGAGACTTGTATATATATATATATATATATATATATATATATATATATATATATATATATATATGAAATGTCATGTTAAAGGTCATTCTTTACAAATGGCTATTTTAGCTATATATATATATATACATGTATAGCTTAAATAGCCATTTGTAAAGAATGACCTTTAACATGACATTTTGTGCAGCCAAACATCTGCTTAAGCAACCTACAGCAGAGGAATGAACAACAACTGCAATAAAATCTCAATGATCTCCAAAAATAAAACTTAAAACTTTAAATGAAGAAATATGCTGATTTAGCAAAGACAAGAAAACAGATATTTTCCTGGCAGCAACATGAAGAAACATCTGTTAAAGCAAAATATCTAAAAGAAATTCTATCCATCATTAATTTAAGTTAAACCTCTGGACATTTCATGGAAAAAAAAATTCACTTGAATATTGAATGCGTTGATAGTTTATATTGAAAGTCATAATAAATGTATTTGTTTTTAGACCCATTATAGGCACATCTCTGTGGCATCACAGCCATCACAAGGCCAACTTTTCTACCTCAGCAACCTCTTGTTGGTTGCTCTTTGCAACATCCCATCAAAGTAGTCCCTATTGAGAGAGGGCTGAAAAACACTGGGACCTGATTAGACTTTTTCATGCATAACCAATACTATCCAACTGACCTGTAATCTTGAGATCCCCATGTGATGTGGGACGGTGCATGATCTTCACCAGATACGGACCAGAGGATGGTGGGACGCTGGGACTTGAAGGGAATGACTCCATCTCCACCCCGTCCGTCATCAGGCTCACGTTTGACACCTTGAGCTCATCTGGCATCGGGTTGTTTACCTGCAGTTGGACCTCTGACATGTCTCCTTCCACCCAGCAGAAATCTAGAGATGCAGTGAGAGTACACCAATTTATTCAAAATCATAATCTAATACCAGACCTGGAAATGCAGTCATCAGAACATTGCCACCAGATAAAGAACCCAGGGCTCAAACCTAGGAATTATATACACAAGTTGTAAAAAACACAATTGGTCAAAGACAATAATACAAATTTAGTCAATGTAGTAGATTCCCCACATGTTTTAATCATTGAAAAAACAATTGAAGCAACAGTTGTCATTCTACCTTGTTTTTGCTGTTTAAAGGAAAATAATGTTTACAACTTTGCCATGCTGCTTCGGCAATGTTTTGTATGTTGTTGATTTTTCCACTTGTCACAATACACATAAAAGTGTGACATATTAGGCGACAATGTGACATAGTACACACTTTTAAGCACTGAGGTGTCATCCTTGCTTATTTATACATACTGGTACTGACAGTACAGTTTCTGGCATAAAAACAATAAAACAAGAAGAATGTTGCCAGGCAACAAAACCAGGTTTTCATTTTAAGTATTAATAGAAATCCAAGTACTCTTGTAAAGAAAATATCTGGTTTAAAACTGTAGAAACTGACACTTAAAAAAAGAAATGTCTATTTTCAGAAACAGTTTACATTAAAAATAAAAAAAATACTTGTTTTGGGAGCAGTAAAGGTGGGTTACAATGATCAACCCTGACCCAACCCGCCCATAAGGAAACGTCAGTTTGAGAGCAGAAAGGAAATAAATAAAAATGTCTGTCAGTTTGAGTTTAGAAATTAAAAGAAATAAAAATGTATTTTTTAATTTTATTCATTGGGATAGGAGCCACTACTATCCACCTTGACCCACCCCACATCTGAAGACATTATTGTTGGGGCATGGTTCTTACACTTGTTATGTTCAGATTAACAATCGTGTGCAATGAGGATGAAATTTCTTCATTAGTTGCTAAGCTGTGCTCCAGAAACTATAACTTTTCACAAATTTTGTCCTTTAAACTCCTAAGTGTGACCTTGACAGTTGAGGTAGGTCCATAGTTCTTGGATGCAAAACTCTGTTTCAGTGAGGGTAACATTCCTTTATGCATCTAAGGTGATGTACCTTTTTAAGTAGCGAACTAAACTCTGGAAGCTACATTTTGGCTTTTTTTATACTTTATACCCTAGGTGTGACCTTGACATTTGAGGTAGGGCCATGGTTCTTCGACAAGATATTCCGTCATATAAAATGAACACTTGTGTGAAGATATGTTAAGTTTCAAAGCTCTTTCATGAATGGTTACTGAGAAAAAGACAACTGAAACAAAAAACTGAATGAAAATGCTAAGTGAAAAAGGGGCATAACTATGACAAAATAAGGTCAACAGTTATGAAACTTGTCCTGATAATTGCTACTGTAACACCAGACAACTGTGTTAAGTTTCAATGCTCTACCTTGAACGGTTACTGAGAAAAAGACAACTTTGACAAAAAACTTGATGAAATGTTGATGCCCGCCCAACGACATACCCCAATCTGATAACCAAGATTTTTCTAAAGAAAACCTGGTAAATGAAGTAAAAATGACTTTTAATCACATGTGAATGTTAAATCTGCACCAAGGTTAAAATATCTGTGAGAAAGCAACACATTAGGTTTTATTTTCTTCACCAAATATATAAATATTGCAAAAATTCAGCAGCCTAGCACACCACTGTTATCTCCAAAGGATGCTCATGAGAACAAGAAAAGAGCCTCACACACAACAGTTTGAGAGATGCAAATGAACTCTGGCTGAGCACATTGACATCTATTTTTAACCTTGAACCTTAACTTTTTAAACCAGCAATGATGTTACTGCATGTGATACACTGTTTAATGAAGGCATTAGTTTCTTTACTAATTATTGTTTTAGAAGTTGAGTCCAGGACTATTACAGGACAGACAGATAACAGACTGACTCCATTATCTAAACCTCCCCTCAACCATTCGCCAGGGGTAGTTGTGATACAACATGAAAGCACCGTACCAACATCAGTTACTGCTCCCTCCTTCTCAGGAAGAGCACCAATGTTTAGAGGTGTGAAGATGAACACATTATCACTGGCCGAGGTATCTTTCTTTAACGGCTTGGGCTCCATGTGAGGGTGTAAGGGCATCAGCTTGAATGATCTGAAATAGAGACAGGGAAACAACTTCATGTTGAAATATATTGCATAATTCTTAAACAAACTATATAGCGTGAACACTCACCCAGAGATCATTCTTACAAGTAACCACAATATATGATTCAGAGAAGTTGTACACAGTTTGGCAAAAATTAAATGCAATTAAATAAGTAGAGATAACATGTAGAATTCTTATAATTAAGTTTATTGGGCTTATCGTCCCACCAACAATATTTCAGTTACCTGGAGACGGTGTTCCCTTGAAGCATATAGTGCTGCCATCATTGTGTATAGCATGCCGTGAACACCTGACATGATACCACACCCAGTCACATTATCCTGACACTGGGCCAACCAGTCAAGGGACTACCCTTATAATTGCTTGAGCATTAGCAAGGGAGCTATACAACTACCATTTTTAACAACTTTGGTATGCGCGGCCCCGGATCGAACCCAGGTCCTCCCGTACCCAGAGCAGATGCTCTACCAATTGTGCTACCAATTTCAGTGTAGAATTCTTAATGCAGACCCTGTATTGGGGTAGAGCAAATGTAATGCTGCACCTCCAACTGAAGATTATCAAAATTGGGGTTAAAAGGCTTCAAAACTGAGTGTTGAGAGTTCGAATCCCGGAATGAGCACGAATGGAACTTTTTTCTTTCTACTTTTTCTACTTTTTCACTTTGACAACTATTTCTGCATGCCCTACCAAATTAAAACAGAAACATGTGTAGTTTTTAATTTCATTTTTGTAAATGAATTTAAGTTGTATGATTTGTGCAAAATTTTATAACAAATTTGGTACTGGGTATATTCAATGTAAAAAAAAAAATCAAAACCAAGTGGTGAAATTATTTTGTATTTCGAAGCATCAACCAAAATACTTATGGAACATTTTAAGCAATTTTGAAATAAATCGTGTGGCTATCAAGAGCTTGATGCTTTTTGCAACAAAGTACAGTAAGCAGGAAAAATCAGTCTTAAACGTGTTGGGTTTGAAAACAATTAAATACATACTTGGAATAGTTTGAGTCGAACCAGTCAAGCAACATGTTTGTTTTGTTTGTCTAATGTTATAGTTTCCAAATGATACTCAATAGTAAAACACTTTTCCCAAAAAGGATATAACATATTATTTGGAGTTATCTTATTTCTAAAAAAGAGACACCTTTAATAACATTTTTAGGAGACAAATATTTCCATAAATTCAAAACTGGATTGAGAAACTTTGGCATACACATCTACATAAAAGTATAAAACTCATCTGTTGTGTTAATTTTCAAATTCTATTTATATTCTATTACACGTGCTTTACCTTAAGGACACTCATGAAAGTTGTCACATTGAGACCAATTTTACAAATAGGGTTTTAAGAAGAAAAAAAGACTTCAACATTTCTAGTTTTAGTGTATACATACCTGACTAGAGGTATATTGTAGAGATGGACAGGTGGGAGTATGACCCCAGATTCTAGGGCCAGGGGATGAACTGTCCCCTCACACTGTGACGTGAGGTTCTCCAGGCTGATCACAACATCTCGCACCTCCTGCTCACTGAGGTGACTCAATAACTTGTAGAGCAACAGTGTTGTATATCTAGAAAAATTCAAGTACAGATAGTTAAGTGTAAATTAGCATTGATGATTACAAGGAAGGTTTGTTACAGTCATAAGGCAACAGTAACCTACAAAATAGTGGGGACATAGATAGGTCAGCCTTGACAAGAAAGGCTACAAGCTGTTTATGAAAAAAATATCTTTTTTGGACAATGGAAATTAGTTTTGTTTTGTTACATTCCACCGACACAATCATGGTCATATAGTTAATGCCCAGCTAATTACAGGTGAAAGAAGGTCAGAGATTGGGTAGAACCACTGGCTCTCTGCAGGTCATTTGCAAGTATTTTCCACATAAAAGTTCTCGCCACAACCAGGACTCGAACCAATGCAGTCAGGGACTGAACATTTACAAGACAGCTACTTCTAGCAGGGCCACAATGCCCTAGCAATGGAAATTAAGTAGTATCAAAAACAGTAGAAAGAGGAGAAATAAGGGTATTAATTTGGGCCTTCCTGACAGAATATTATCTTTATAATTCTCAGTCAAACACAATACTGCAGATACTCCTCTGATGTGGCATGTACAGATCATTCTGATGATACTTCAATGTAGAAATTGGGAGGAAGTAAAGAATGAAGCAATGTAAGTTTTAGCCTGACACAGTGACACAGAGCCTGCCAAACATGAAAATATCCTTAGAAGCTGATCATAACAATGGGACCAATCATTTTGCCATTTCAAAACTTTGTCTTGCCAGGTTCCCTCCCACCCTCCTGCATCTTATTAGATGGACAACACAGTCAATGTAATGAAGGCTTAGGTACACTGCAGAACTTCTTGTCTACCCTACAACTTCTAAGCAACTGGTGAAGCTTCTGGCTATGGTCATTTTAGGGGAATTCAGTAATTAGCAGGTATGAACCTATTGCCTTGTGTGCCTGGAGCTAATTGCTCTGCCTACTTAACCAGTAGCACTTACAGCATCAGGACATAAATATTTAGACAAATCTAGGTTCCTGCTTTAAAACTCCTGGCTTACCTGATGGCTAGAGGAAGATTGCCCATTCTCTTGGCAGAGTAAATGATTTCATGCAGGACTCGAACCTGGACCACTGGCCAGCCGTTGGTGTGACCTGATACAGAAACAAGCATGCTGAGCATAATTTTGGTCATGAGATAGAGGAGGGGATGTTTTTATAATGATTCTGGGAATAAAGATCATAAATATTGATGAAAATGAAAAATATGCAAGAAGTGATGATGGGCAATAATATTGTTTTTTTCATTTAAATAATAGACAAGGCAAATGAACAGATTTGCCTGTCTAAATTAAAATAAGGATTTTTGAGATACTCTGTAAATTCTTAATAATCATACCTTGCCAACTCCTGATGGATGAACACATATTGTCATTTATGCTTGTAGACATAGTAGAAAAATAACACATTCCAACAAGAAATATCTTGAAAAGAAAGGATATATACATATAGTTGACAGAGATTACGGATGGATTGGATTTGCCGGCATTTTTGCCTATACTGTGCAGCACCATTTCTATCATTATAGCACAGGGGCACTTATTAGGTGCCCAGGAACTAAACCCGGCACAGACGAGTCAGGCATAATGCTGTCCCCTTAGCCCCGAGCTTTAGGAGGGAAGCCACTACTACCAACTTTAAAGTCTTTGGTTTAACCTGGCCTGGGTTTGAACCCTTGACCTCCCGATACACAAGCTGATGCTCTACCACTTGAGCTATTAAGGCTGGTCTGACAGAGATTAAAGCAATCCTTCAGTATAAAAATAAATAATCTTGGACCAGGAATCCCAGGAAAAATAAACAAAGTCCTTAAAATCAGAATATTCTTCAAGGCAAGAACATTTACTGATATGCAGAATACTTTTAGTTTGCATTTATATTAAAATATATGTTCCTTTATTATATTGAATGTTAGTTATTTTTTCCTCAAATGAAAACAATTTTCTATAAAGGAAAACATTCAACAATTTATTCAGGAGTGTCTTACATCAGCATTCCTTAGTAAGGTCAACTATTAGTTAAGACAGCCTTTTGTGCATAAATTATCGTTCTCTTACCTGCTTTCAGCATAAACAAGCTTTTCCTTACCTCATAAAAGCATAAAAAAAATCAAAATAAAAAAAATCTTTCCTTACAGTGCCTATTGAGGAAAACAAATCTTTCCTTACCCCACCCTTTTAACATAAAGGATCATTCCCTTACCTCCTTTGAGCATAAAAAAAATAATCTGTCCTCCCCTCTTTGAGAATAAACAATCTTTCCTTACACCCCCTTTTGAGCATAAAATAATATTTCTATTAGCCCACCTTGAGCATAAAAAAAATCTGACCTGACACCCTTGCACTGCCCCCACCCCCTCTCCATGGATAACTGATCTTTCCCTTACCTCCTTTGAGCAGCCCATCCTTGGGGTCCAGGTGTATTCTGTATCCAGGCAGGGTCTGTACCAGGAGTTGGTGACAGGCATGCCAGTCTGGATTGGGGTTCTGTGGTCCCACACACTGCATGGCCGCCACACGTTTGAAGAATGCTGCCTTACGCAGGAAACCAAGCTCACCATACAGGGATGACAGGGTGATGTAGCGACAGATCTTAGGAAGACAAAGGGGACTTACTGCATTAATATGATATATATATATAACAATCATTCATGTATCAAAAAGTCTGGCGAGTGGGCTAGATCTAACATGATGAACAGTAATGAATTATATACAAAGTTATGGTCATTTACTTAAGGCGCTTTAGGTCCTACCTTGTGGCTTCAAGAAAATAACAAATATCATGTGTTTTTTTTTGACAGAGTTATGTTGGACTAGTGGTTCAATTTAAATATTTATCTTCAATCTACCTCCACAAACAATAGTAGAATGTTATTATTATGATCATAGATATGTTGGTCAAGGTGAGAACTTTGATGTACGGTTTTCCAGCCATCCTGCAGTGTGCCAAGGGGTGTTAACCCAGACAAATGTCTTGGCTTTCCCTCCACCAATAATAGCTACATGTTGCGATGTAACAAACAAACAAAAGCTTACAATATATTATGTTGTGAAGCAAAAGTTTAACTGAATACTTGAAATACACCAATTTGCGGATTACTAATAACTTACAGATTTAAATAGCATCACAGATCAGGACTTTCAATCTCTCTCAGCATGAGACATACTTGAGACATTAAGACATAGGATGATCACCCAATCTGCTTCATCACCTGGACGGTGTTCAAAAGAGCAAAACATCTATTGATGGATGATCACTTTGCTGATGGTGTTAGCCAATGGGATACATTGGTGAAATGGAAATTGTCTCCCTTGTTAGATAATATTTGAGGTATTTCAAAGAGTAGGTCGGTCCTTTCTGTTGAAATTCTTGGGACTTTATCGCCTGTTCTTTTGTAGATATTGCAATTACAAACAGTGAAATTTCTTATTTTTGTATAAATATAAGCTTATAATCCATTTACATACTTACAGAGATTTGTTATTTAAAAAAGGAAATGTGTTTGTTGATGATGGTTAACCTGGGTATCACAAGAAAGAAAAAAGAGTCAACATACACCCCAAATTGTACAAGCATAAAAACCTGAGTAAAACAAAAGAAACTTGCATTAAGAGATTATTCAGGGGAGACAATTCATTTATGTCTCTCATCACCTGCATAATGAACTGTGGGCAACTACTCACCCTATCTTCATCTGTAAACTGAAGGTTGATGTAAACCACATTCTGGAGGAATTCTGAAGCCTGGAGGTATTTCTGTCAAAATAAAATGTTTGGTATTTATTAGTTTTGGCAACTTTTATAACAAGAACACATTCAGCATAGGCCATTTTCACCAAAGGCTTTTCTGTATATTTCAGGACACCATAATCTTCTAAGTATATTGGATACATTCTTCAAATTAAGCATAAACTTGAACTCAGCTACATTCTACATCTTATCCAATCAGTTTTAAAACCCATCTCGACCTACCAAAGAAATCAATATGTCTTTTTTGTTTGGTTTCATTTTAGGAAATAAACATCTTAATATTTCTCAGATAACTATTATATTGGATTTAGTTTTGAAGAGTTAATGCCCAGTAAAAGTTGTTATATTTTAGGACGTCTGACCAGCCAGACTTGTGAAGTGTGTACATGGCAATAAAAAATGTTGTTCAGTTCAACAATCTTGTTTTTGTTGTTCAATTCTGTTTATAAACATTATATAACAAAACAGAAGGGCCATCCATAGAAAACCAATCAGTAGTCACTGATTGGTTAATTAGAGCCAATTATCACCCAGCTACCTGTCCTTGTTTGAAGTTATTGTTCCATTTGTGTGAAGGCAGATGATTAATATGTTTATGTTTGCACGTTTGGTGGCCAAACTTAATCTAGTGTTTGGTTGTGTGTCCACCAACACCTATTGATAGATCATTTCCAGAAAGTATGTTGGTTCATGAATAATTAAACAGTGTGAAACTGTTTGCAAGATTCCAATCTCCTCTCACTTTAAAGAATTTCCTTTCTTGCCTTCTGTGATATATTGTTGTTGTTTAATAACACCATAAACCCAGAATAACAATAAAAAGTATTTGTATCTGTTTTATTTTGTGGTATGTTTTTCTAAATATCATGATGTGACCAATAACAACAAAAGAAGTATCTATATCTTTGGCTTCTGTGATACATCTTTGTTGCTTAATAACACCAATGTTTCTATGCTTACAGATCATAGACATATTTGTTATTCTTGTAATAGTCATAAGTTGGCAAAAAAAATACAGTTGATATGTCAACAAAAACATGACAATAATCAAACTCTTTGAGTGGCCATTTTTGCGAATATCTTGCAAAAGCTACCTATATATGTTTGATAGCATATACGGAGTCTGTGCATCTTTGTTATCTATGGCACATATTGGAGGCAGTGTTCAGACAGCTCCTGCTAAAGGCTGGCTGGTCAGGATCTTAAATTCTTCCAGAAGCATGTGGTAAGTTAACAAGGAATGGATCTGTTGTGTTATTTTTATTCACGTTTTTGAAGTGCTTTAAATTAGGAATTTTTATTAGGAAATGTCAGTTCTGTGTCTCCTTTTTACACAAACATGAACTATACCCTGAGAGTTTAGCATGCCTTAAATGGAAAAACCTTTAAAAACAGTTTTCATATAGTCTTGGGTAACCCTTACACCCTGTTTTGAAAACAACCATTCCAAATATTTGGCGCATGTTTTAAGATGGCTTGTTACTACAACAACACTCTCTGTAGAGCATATGCTCAACATCCTTGCTGTGATAACATAGTTACACTAGGGATGATTACTGAAGCTCTGAGTAAGAGTTATACGCTATAGTGTATATAATAGTCTGCTCTTTATTATGACAACTACCACTTCCACCACTGCTACTACTGCCACAACTACTACTACCACTGCCACTTACCACTACTACTACCACCACTACAACTTATACTACCACCACCCTACTACCACTACTACATTCACTATTACTACCATTAACACCACTACTACAACTAATATTACTACTACTACCACCACTACTTCCACCACCACCGCTACTACGGTTTCTGAATCAAAATTGTTTCAATGCTTTCTTCATGTAATGTGTTTATCTCTTTATCAAACCTGTTAATAAATGAATATAAATTTACAAGATTTTACAATCTCCTGCACTTTTTGAAGTTTTTTAAATTAATGTCGACCTAAAACCAAGTGTACACTTTACATTTATATCAGATATGAGTATATCTCTAGCCTGTAGTATTAGTTTGACAAGCCATATTTCTGAGCAATCCATGACAACATGATAAACATTCTGTAGAAACAAGGAATAGACAAGACTAAAGCTAACAATAAAAATCCTTCCATTTTTTCTCCAGGAACTATCTTAATCTTTTAATCTCCTTCTCAATTTCCCTTAATCCCTGATGGTCAGTTGAGAAGCTGGCCCTTATCAAAACATTACCTACACAAATCTCTTTTGAAGTACAGTCCAATTAAGGATCAATCAGGATCAATTAAGGCTCAGCTCTATGATAAAGGGAGGCCAATTAAGCTGTCCCTATTCAGAGGTAATCAGTGGCTGATTAAAGGTGCTAATTCACAGCTACTTCAGTTTGCTTCAGTTGTTTTTAAAGGGACAAACTCAAGTAGCAGCAACTGTGCAAACAGGTTGTTGAAGACAATAGATCTAAGAGAAATGGTATGCTAATCTAATTAGGGAACCACTGCCCCCTTTTAATGCTTCAGTGATGTTTGCATATTAATTATTTGGAGAACTTAAATAAAGTATAGTGGCATTTTGAGTTGAGAAGCACAAGGTAGAAGTTGAGAATTTCATATTTTCCTACGATAAATATGTAGACCAGCCAGTATGGAGGCATATCCAGTTTTGGACTCTCATTGTGAATACTACCACATCACAGCATTTGTTCCATCTTTGTGATCGAGGAAGATAGCTATTTTATGAATGTTACTTATTGAATAAAACTCTCATTGATTGATAAAGTGATTGATTGCAGTGAGTTTTTGAGTGAGACTTTAGGCTTGCTGATAAGGTCTTGAAATATTCCTTGGAAGGAATATAAGCGATCTAGGATAAGAGAAAAAGAAAACAACTTGTTTGTGTTTAAAGAAAATGTGTGTTTGACACACTTTTTCTAGAGTTTAATAGTAATAGATTTTGAGAGTGAATACACTGTTGTGTTGAGTTGAAAGTATGGATTACTGCAATGCTAGAGTTGGGGCTTGCCCCAATGTGAGAGATGCTGCTGTGAGAGATATGCCTGCCATGGCATCCTATCCGACATTTGCAGCACCGACCCCAATCAACCTATCCAGAGGATACGTTGGCAACACATTAACACCAGGTATGTAGAATTAGTTGTTTATTTATTATTAAAACATCTTTCATTTATTCAGAAAAAGGATACCTGATTATACAATCTATCTTTCATCTAACTTATTTTTGTATTTCTTTTTATAATACATGGGTTCTTTGTTTTATATTTTTACATTTTTTTGTAAATTTATTCTTTTGCCTACACTACCATTTTCATTCATGTCCAATCTATATTTTATCATCTTTTTGTTATTTTGATGATAATATTTCATTGGTTTTACTATCATTTTTGCCATAATATGCTTCTTAAATAGTTTCTGCTTGGCAAGTGCTGAATGTAATAAAACGTAACTTTGCTCTGAAAGTAATCTTTCTACAGACCTCCTTTTGCCTCAAAACACATCAGTTGCCAAGAGTCTTAGTAACATTCTGTCACTTTTTTAAGTATGGAAGCAAATGTTAAACAATGTTTAACCACAGAAAATACATAACATCTCACCATTAACTGCTTGTATTACAGTATGGGCTTTGCTATCCTTTCTCAGAATTAAACTATAAAACAGCATGAAAAATATTTTAGCCTAGGTACACTCTATCCATTTCTAATGAACAGTCTTTTACAAATAAATCATTATATTCTATTTATATTTAAGCATTAATTTTCTACTGTTACCTTTAACACAACAGCACTCTCTCACTAGCCTCTCTCTCATAACTTTGATTTTATTAGTGTTATAATTTTGACCCAATTTATTTTGTAACTATCAAACTGCTAATCCCTTATTTATAAGGCTTTGGCAAACAGTGTAAATCCAGATCCACTGGCTCTAAGCGGGATCCACACTAATTCTTAGTCTCTCACAGTGTCTTGGTATTACTGCCTGCAGCAATAATCAAAGATTTTTTATTGTTATAACATAACAACTAACCCTTATATTATGCTTAACTTATAGCATAAGTTCAACATAGTATAAGGGTTAGTTGTTTGTCCTTCTACAAAATAATCTGATACCTTTATTATTTTAAACTACCTAATTAACCATATTATTTTAACCTTTCCACAGAAGCCTTTTTTTGACAATATGAAAATGCATGCTTCTTTTTTCTCTGCAACAGCCAACACAATCCCCACTCTCAGTAAAGAGATATTTTATTATAATACATTGTATAATATTGTAATTATCCTAATCCTATGTTTCTCCTCTCACCAGGTATGATCCCAAGCCCACTCAACTTCTCCAGCATCACCCCACCCAGCAGCCCCTACTCCCTGTATGGCCTCTACTCACCTGCTGGTAGAACCAGTACAATGTTTGACCCAGCCTACCTACGCAAACTGAAGAGCAACCCAATGTTTCGAGATTTACAGTCACTGCTGCTACAAGAATGTCTTCAGGTATGTAACATTGTGGGACTATTATTTCTTATTTCATTACATACTGTCCCTTTAAAAAATTCTGATACAAAAAAGTGAAAATATTCAAGTATGACAATATGTTCTGCACTAAAGCCATGACATAGAAAATATAAAGCAAAACAGATATTTCATTCAAATGCATGTAAATACTGTTACATGCTTTATTGCTATTTTAGGAAGATTATTGTTTTTTTTTTCTTTAAATTTATATTTTGAAAAGATTATTTATAATAAATCTATTGTTGGTTTTAAATATCGCAAAAATTTAACAAAATGAAAAATTCAATACTGAGTTTAAATTTTAGCATCTAATATGTAAGTGAGATTGCAGTAAAAACACAATGTCAACAAAAAATCATTTAAACATCTTAACCTACTTCATTGCTTATAGTTTTGCTTAAAATACAACTTAATTGTCTACCATTTCTAGTTCTAATTATTTATTTTTTTTTACTTACTTTCTTTGTTTTTTGATTCAAAGCTTGCTAAACACAATCTTTATCAGGCACTGACTGTTTTTAACAATGTAGAAGGGACAATAAAGCATAAATATTCCCAAGCCAATGCATTTCTGCGGCCTACAAGTGTTTATGCGTATTTTTCTTAAACAATTAACCAACAATTTCTTTGTTATTTATTTTTTAGATGCAAGTGCCTGCGAGCCTCATCACCACAAGCTGGAATCTAATGGAGCTCCACAACAACCCAAAGAACCAATCAAATCCCAGTATTGAACAAGTCCCAGCCACAAGCTCCACCCACCAGCAGCATCAGCCAATTAGAAGCAGCGGTCAGCAAGTGTATTTCCAGCACATGAAACTCCAAGACAAACTACTGAAGGTTCGCATCGATCCAGCGATCAGTGCTGATGGTTTACTGGTAGAGACTGATTATGGGAAAGAAGTTGGTCGAGTTGAAATGGAGCGCTACCAAGCTCTACACTCCTGCTCTGATGCTGAAGTGAAGGAGAGAATCAACAGCTACTATGACAAAGAGAGGCTCAACCTTGCTAGGCAGACTGAGGGGAAGCTTGATGTCCTGATAGTCAAGGCAGAGCAGATGAGAGCCACAGCATCTCAGACTGCTATCCCATCATCATCCATACAGATGAACACCACCAACACCAGAAGACAGAATGAAGAGATTTCTCTACAAGCTAAAACAAACCTTCCTCAACAAGGGGCATCACTCCTGCTTCAACCAGATGAGAAGAACACGGCTGTAAGAAAGCTGAAATTCAACTTGGCTGAACACAATCAACAGACTGCTATCAATGGCAACAATGAGGCATCAACATCATCAGCAGCAGAAAAAGAAGATGAAGAAGATGACTACCTCAATGGTAGTGTAAACTCAGAAGATTTTGAGATTGATGAAATTGATGTAGAGACTGTAGATAAGGATGAAAATACTTGTGATGCAGCAAGCCAGGCCTGTGGGTATCAGACAATGGGTGCCAATGATCGCCGGACGCCCAGCGATCTTCTGCAGCAGTGTCTGTCTGAAAGTGGCATTACAGAGGAGCCCCTTATAAAGAACATCAGTGAGTCAGACATATCATTCAATCTGGAGAGACTGATTTCCTACTCCTCGCCCTCAGCTGAACCTGATCACAACAATGACACCACCAACAACACCACCAACAACACCACCAGAGAAACCCTGTTTCCAGACAGCAGCACTCTTGACTCACCGATGAGTTTAGATTCAGTTGAGTCAACGAGCCAAGACAGCCACAACACTTCTGACAACAGTCAAGCTTCAAATCCTGCAACTCACACAAGTCAGGAACTTGAGAGAGACTCAAAGCCTGTAAGTCTGCCTGTAACAATCAAAAATGAACAATCAAGTTCGGCATTTCAGGTACCTGTTCCCCAGATGGCACCATATCTTGACTTTCTTTCTCACAGCAACATCACGGCCAGCTCTCCAATAGTGCCCAACACTCCCATCAGCCTCATGCAGAGATACCAGGCCACCAACAGCAACATCAACATGGCCCTGAGTCAAATGAGTAAAATATGCAGTGGCTCCAGCGTAACTTTCACACCTGAATTAAGAAGGGACACAACTCCAACTGAGTGGACCCCTTCTGAGAATAGCCAATTCTCTCCCCTAGTATATAACCAGAATAAGTCAAATGGTACTGGGCTAAACAACAGATCTGACCTGGCTGCTACATCAAGAAAGCGAAAGAGCACTTTTGATGAGGAGGAAGACAGTAGATTCAGCTCAGCAGATCTCCAGAACAACAACATCTTCAGCAGTAACAACAAGCTCCAGTCATCAAACAACCAGATCGAAAATAAAAGTGCTAGTGAACTACCAAAGGGTTCAGATGATCTGAATGGTGTGCCAAAAAATGTGACTTTCCGAACACGTGGCAGTTTGACAGCTGAGGCAACAAACATTCTCTCACAGTGGTACCACAGCCATGTGAGCTATCCCTACCCAAATGATGTAGAGGTAGAGCAGTTGGCTCGAGTATCTGGAATCACCGAGCGTCAGGTGAAGAAATGGATGGCCAACAAACGAGTTCGCTGCTTTAACACCCTTTCCATCACTGGCAATCAGCACCCAATTAAACACAAGTACAAGGGACAAGGTCGAAAGAAAAAATCTGTCAACGGTGAGAATGACGGCACAACAGAAAGTAGTGAGACAGAGAAAGAGAACTGTGGGTCGACATCAGAGGAAAAGAGAGGCACAGTTAATAATTACTCAACTCTCATGGAGGAAGCAAAGCAGAGATTGAATCAGTGGTATGAAGAGCATGTTATCAACCCCTACCCAAGTGAAGAAGAGAAACAGCAGCTGGCTGATGAATGTAGTATAACTGTTAGTCAGGTGAAATCATGGTTTGCAAACAAGCGTAACAGGACAAACAATACACGGCGACAGGTACCCAATTATTTCATCAACAAGTTTCCAGAGTACTGTCCCCTAGTACAGATGGTAGGGCAAAAGAGAGAAGAGGAGAGGATGCTGAAACGAAGGAAGCTGAATGAATACATGTATATTCAGCCAAGTTTCTATTTTTAGACAATGTATATATTGATGTGAGGCTTCATGAGAGGTAATAGCAGGAAGTGTACATTAACTCCAACATAAAATATTATAAAGATAGTATCAAGCATAGTACATATGTACATATTAAAAGTGTTATAAACAAATGTTTACTGTTGGTGTTCACATACAATAGTCACTTTCCCTGACACTGTCTGATACTGTTGACAGTACTAGATCTCTCATTGTTAATAATTGTGTGATATGTTTTTGTGTTTCAAATTTTATAGAATAATAAATTAATGAAATATTTTGGAAATATTTTCACTTTTATGCTCTGTATTCTGATTTTTAAATGTAAGTAATGAGGATAAGCATGCCATGTCCATTGCCTTGTGTAAATACTTTCTGATGTGTATATTTATGCAAACCCAATGTGCTATTTTGATAATCATAACAGTAACATGTATTTTGTCTATAAATATAAAACTCAATTTAATTGACTCTGTTTATTTTCATACCCACAACCCATTTCAATGAAAATAAAAATAATAAAGCAAAAATTACAGAAATAACAAAAATAATTGAGAAAATATGATTAAAACAAAACAAAAATAAACAAACATCAAGTATACTCTTTTTTTTAATCCATTAAATTTAATAGTCATTTTATTTTATTGAGAAAGTCTGAGAATATTTTATATCAAGAGGAACCTTAGCACTGTTTCTTAAAAGATTTCCAAAACAGTACAATGTTGGAGAGATCAGAATGGAGAAATTTTTTATAGTTATTGACACTTACCTGTTGGTCAATCAGGACTCTGCACGCCTTTAAGTTGGTCTCAAGTTCAATCACCCCAGCATTCTTGTACTACAATAATCATGGACAAAAAACAGCAATAAAAACATACTATATATGGCATTTTCATAAAGTAGTGTTTCACTATACTTTTCTAATTTATGTCATAATCATCATGATGAACAAAATATAAAACTGTTTCCACAATACTTTATCAATTACTTTTATCATTAGTGTCATTCTCATCATCATACACATCATGGCAATTGTCAATTTCTAGTACATCCTTTATATCAAACATCCTCACCATCCTCCTCACCTTCCCCACTACCATCAGTATCCATACAATCACTACCACCACCACCAAATAATCCAAGAAAAATTATCTTAATTATCAAAGCACATATGCCAGCTAAGATTACATCTTTAATGCTTACTGGGTTTATCATCCCACCAAAAGTATTTCAGTTATCTGGAGACGGTGTCCACTTGAAGCAGATAAAAGCATGCACTCTTGATACCACACCCAGTTATCCTGACACCAGACCAACCAGTTGTAGAATTACTCAGGGTGACGAGGAGTCTACATGAACCAATTTTGCCATGTGCACCATTTTTGTGTGCGCCATGTTTAAGCCCAAAAAAAGATTTGATATTATTGTTCCCAAATTTTGTGCAGATTTAAGTATGCTGATCAATTTCATCAATAAATTCATAGGGATGTTAGATTAAGAAAAATCAAATAATTAATTTAAAAAAATGCCATCGAAAAAAAAGCAGTAAGAGTTGTCAGTTATAACTCCTCTATTTGGGCCAATACCCTAATTTAGAAAGATTTCCAGCATCACCTGCAGTGCACCAGTGGTATTTCAGCATTTTTTTTTTGTCTTTGGCCACAAATAATAGCAACTAGTTACAATGTCCAAAACTGTGTTGCAATGATGTATAAAAACAAAAACAAAAACAATGTTCGGTGTACATCATATAAATAATACCTTGCTGTAGAACAAGAGGGCCTCTCTATACTTCTCTACTATATCATCTGGGTTCAAACACGACTTCACAGCCATATCTGGCAGGTCTTGAAGTCCATTGGCATAGGTACGGTTCATGCTGCCTAGAAAAATAACAGAGCAAAAAATAATAACTGAAAAAAAAAAAACCAGAGAAAAATACAATATATCTGTTCATCTATGCTTATGTTCACTCACCTGTTCTTTCCTTTTCCATGTTCACTTTAACCTGTTCACTGTTCTCTGCTTGTACATGTAAACTTTTACCTGTTCTTTGATCATTCATGTAAACTTTCAGTCACCTGTTCTCTGACTGTTCCATAAACTTTCACCTGTTCTTTGTCTGTCCATGTAAACATTCACTCAGCTATTCTCTGCTTGTTCATGTAAAGGTTCACTCACCTGTTCTCTTCTTGTCCATGAAAAGTTCACTCACCTGTTCTCTGCTTGTCCATGAAAAGTTCACTCACCTGTTCTCTGCTTGTCCATGTAAAGTTCACTCACCTGTCCTCTGTTTGTCCATGTAAAGTTCACTCACCTGTCCACTGTTTGTCCATGTAAAATTCACTCACCTGTCCTCTTTTTGTCCATGTAAAATTCACTCACCTGTCCTCTGTTTGTCCATGTAAAGTTCACTCACCTGTCCTCTGTTTGTCCATGTAAAGTTCACTGTTTGTCCATGTAAAGTTCACTCACATGTTCTCTGCTCATCCATATTAATACCAATTCACCTGCTCCCTGTTTGTCTATGTTAACACTTACCTGTTCTCTGTTTGTCCATGCCGGCCACACCTCTCTTCACCGAGAACGATTGATTACGTCGAAGAGCCAGACCACCAGACATAGGTTGAAGTTTAGTGTAGTTACTGATCACAGAGGCAGAACATAAACCCTCATAGCATGCTGAAATATACATCTTACATCATAAACAATGTCATCACTATCATCAATGCCACCATATGCCAGTTGTAGGCTCATGAATTGTTATTTCTGATGTATTTGATAAACTCTTCACGTGCCTGTTAATTAAAGAGATTATTAAGCAATTATCATGAATTGAGGAAAGATTGATCAATAAGTGCAGTGATTGCTATCTTTATGTTTTTAGAGATGATTGTATTTTTTAGTTTAGGATGCATTAATTGCTAAAATATTTAAGCTATATATCATAGTTAATTTATAACAATACATTAAGAAAGAATAATAAAACAAAAAATATTTGAAGTTTCGTGAATATTTTCAAAAGCATAACAAGAAACAAGCCTAAATGCAGTAAAATTTTATGCAGGTCCAAGGTAATATGTTAAACCAGTAATTGGATGCCTCATATGCACCAAATGTCAGCTGTTAATCTGATTGCAACTCAAAACCATTTAGACAGAGGTTATGGATTTATTTATTTATACAATCCTATAAGTTAAGTGCTAAATGGTATGGACTTTGATATCTCTAGTTTGAAGGTCTACAAGTAACTTTTTGACATCAGGCACTATTGTTCTGGGCTAGAACCTATGGAGAAAGTGTGAAATGCTTAATTGATTGTAGAGTAACCCATAAATTACTAAAAACTTATCAATTGTTAATTAAGACTCCAACCCTTGAACAAAAATATCAGCTCACCAGCCATCCAGAGATGGTCATTGACTGGCCGCAGGATGTCGAGGGCTGTGGTGTAATGTAACATGGCCTCCCCTGGTAGAGATGCCTGGAGACACAGGTCAGCTAGGTGTTTTCTCAGACGACCTTGACATTTCTTCTTGTATGACCTTCAACAAATAGTGGTGTAGAGTTATTGGTGTGTTGGTATTGGTACTTATCTTGTAAACAGCATGTTAGTGGTATGTCAATATGGCATCATATAACATGAGAGAGATAGGTTTTGAAATAGAGGTCAGACAGCTGCTGCCCAGACAATCTTGACCTCTTTTTGTATGACCTTCAAAAATGGGCAGAAGTGCGACTATGTAGGCAAATTATATTGTTTTATCTATTGTTATCTACTTATCTATTGTTGTTTTAGTGTACTTCTGAATGACTAAAACAATTATTTACTAATTTTAAAAGGGCTTAGTTCTGTTCTTTTTCCTTCTTTTACCTCAACCTACTATATTCTCAATGCTTTGGATAAACTAGTTTTGCATTTTAAATCACTCATTCACATTTCAGGTTTACAAAAACAACAGTTTCATTTTCATAACTTTCATTTATAAATGGTGTAATTCTTTATACATGCATCTGTTTATTTTAGTCCATATACTGGAAAAACATCCCCCAAAAACTAGTTAAGGCCTGTACTTTTATATGTCAGTGAAAACTTAGTAAAACATACTTAGAGTCAGGGGTCTATTCCTACATAGTCCTTCTTTTCCATAGGTGCACAGAGAAGCGTCTGTCTGTCTGCCCGCTCAAACGATCTGTCTAGACGTTTACCTAGTGAGTAAATAATAAGAAACACATATTAAAATCTAGGTTGTAACAGATTCTCTAAGAAAATGGCTTAATATCAATAATAGTCCATTATATGTTTCCTTATATTACTTTATTTTTTGTTTTGTTTTTGAGAAATATCACAGTGACCAATTATGATCATTATAGCAACGCCCAGCTATTTTGGTGGAGGAATACCGGTATCCCAGACAAATGTTTGGGTAGAACCACCGCTGCTCAGCAGGTCAGCTGGAAAACCTTTGCACATTAAGTTTTTTGCCCTAAATGGGACCCAGTCGGAGGAGTTACAAATCGGTAACTCTACCACTACGCCATGGGCGCCGCAGTCTTTATTTTTTAAGTTGTTTTTTTTCAAGCATGAAATTATGCATTATACCTTATTAAGTTGTCTGTCACCAATAGTATGTTCTATCAACAGAATATTTGGTAACTTCAAACTTAATTCTGTAGTGTCATTATGTATAACTACAACAAATATCACCAGAAAGATTATAACTTTATAGTAGGTTTTCACATGCATCATTAAATAATGCCTAAACAAGAGAAGAATGGTCATTATGTCAATTTTCTGACGTGGGTTATTAAGGCAGTATTGTAATTAAAGCCAGGCTCTGGGATTTCCATGTTTATGGTCAAAACATTTCATTGGATGTTTGTTTCAATTTGCTAAGATGTGACCATTGGGATCATAAAAATGTACATACTGGCTGCAGTAGAAAATAGTAGAATTTGACTCACATAAATGACCTTGAAACAACTAAATGACAATTATCAAATGGAGTGACATAAGATCATAAGGTCAATACATATAGTTTTATACAGTATAATATTATAACATCATGTTAAATTAGAGTTTAACATGCCAGACAATTTTACAATTTTTTATTGTTTAAATTACAATAAAACAATTATTTGCAATGAAAGTATAAACAAAAAAACACTTTCGCATTATAAGCCAAATTTAACCATGTGACATCTTATTTCCTGACTCAATCTCTTTTATCATGAATTCAACTGTCAGTGGTGTAATAAAACAAGATGGCAATGATGGTCCTGAATCGCTCACCAGAGTACACAGGCAAAAAAATGGAAATTACAGAGCAAGGCTCATTTATATTGGTTTCAAGTACAGACCAACTTAAAATGACTTAATTGTTGGAAACAAACAAAATCAGTTCAAGCCAAGAAATACACTGGAGGGATACTTGAGCAAACAAAGTAGGCTAAAAAATACACACCTTCTAGAACAAAGAAGAGCGAGGTGACAAACTCTCTCATACATTCCTCAAGGCCATCACTATCATCAATACTTGGATAGAAAACTACCTCTGAACCAGTCATCTCTTTATTTTTACTATTGCTTAAAGTTTTCTGCACCGGAGCTTTCTCTACTTTTTCTGCAACTTTATTTTTGGCTTTCGAAGCCTTTGAGTCAGATTTGTTAATCTTGACAAACTTTATAGGGGAACTCTTCCTTAGCGGGTCTGTATGTTCCTTTTCCTCATTCTTCACTGTTTCACCATTTCTGTTCTTTTCAGCTGAAGTCTCTGCACCAACATGAGCCTTAATATCACAGTTGTTGTTATCATTTTCGTCCTCAGTTCTCACTCCATCTATCTTCATCGACATGGGTTCTGGAGACAGTGATTTCTGCTTGATCACATCCTGCTGATCATCAGTTAAAGAGGAGCCATCAGAATTCATCCCCAAGACAATGAGACGTGAATTAAAAAGGGTTTCTGAGAATTGTTCCTTCTCTTTCTTGTAACTCATAAACAAGTCTTCGAAATCTGTTTCTGATGAACATCTGCCAACAGATACGAGACCTAGAACCTTTCTGTGAGCTTGAAAGTCACCCCATTCGTTGTTTTCCCGTGTGTAGGACTTCTTGTAGCGTATCCACATATCCCTCTTCTGTCCAGGAATAGCCACACAATCCAGTAATGATATACGTTCCCAGCAGCGACAGAAGTGCTTCCATGACAACTGCTTTCCTGGGGAAAAGAAGTATTAAACAATGTTATAACAATTTATATTTGGAATATGCCTGATGGAATGATTGAAGCAAAGTGAAAATCAAATAAGTGCAGAGAATGTATATTTTGGTAGAAAACTATTTTTTTGTACCAACTGAACTTAAAGCCCAGCCAAAAATCAAATAATGGAACAAAAGCAAAGTCACAATTACTTACAGGTAAGGCAAGAAAAACTAAAATATTGCTTATATCCACACACTACCATATTCAGCTAATTAACATACATGAACAAAAACAAAGGGTTTTGATTATATCAAGTTTAACCTAGAGAGTACATTTATTTGGAAAGAATTTTGTCCTAGACTTGGTACAACCCTACCTGTATGCCTCACCAACACCAGAAAGCTCTGATGGTCTTCTGCCCTCTGGCTGTAATCAACGGTTTCCATGGCAATGCTTTGTCACTCTCTCTCTGATTACTAAAAGATTCTAGCCCATGGTGGTGACAAATGCTGCATTCAAGGACGTCCTGAAATAATATCATTTATGTCCATGTCATTTCATAAAACTTTATTTGGGAACATATGAAGGTGATTAATTTACATAAAGGTCAAGTAGGGAAGATTAGCACCATTAGTTTACCTGTTCCAACAAAATCAATATTTTAACTTAAATAGCTAAACATATATATATTTTTTTTAAATGGCTGCATGCTGGGGTAGAGTCCAGAATATAAATTATCATTACCATGCATGCTCACCAACCAGACTACCAGCCATGTGAAACTTGTTTGTTTTTCCACATTGTTAACTTATCCTGTCTAGAACTCTCCAAGAAGTTACTGTCAAGATTGTGTGCCATCTTAGGATCAGTTTTATTATTTCAAAGTCATGGATCTGCACAATAATAAAATTTTTGGGTGAGAGTCATAAATAAAAACCTTCTTCCGAAAGCATTACTTTGACCGGGACTTTGACCGTGACTCATATCAGCGATCCACTCCACCATTTATGACCACATTCAGGCAGTTTCCTTTTATTTTAATTATGTTTTTATTGCTTAAAGTTAAAAAATTTATTGGTTAATTTTCACTAGGAATGGCAAAGGTTAAACAGATAAACTTGTCATATGAAGGTTAACTGGCTACCCATTCTATTTTGTTGTGTATTTGTTACTGAAATATACTGCATCGTTGTTTATTATAGTAACGTCCAACTATTTGGAGGAAGAAAACTCAGACAAATGTCTGGGTAGGACCACAGATGCACCGCAAGTCAGCTGAAATACCTTTCCACATTAAGCCCTTCGCCCAACCGGGACTTGAACCCCCACAGTGAAAGGCTAAGCAGTTAGAGGAGTTGCAAATCAGCAAATCTACTGCTACTAAACAGGCACCCCTACCTATTCTGTAATCACTTGTAATACTAATATATAGTATACTTTAGACAACTTCTAGATTTGTCATTTCATTGTGAGTATCTATCAAAATCACTACATGAAATGACATCATCACCCCTTTCTACTAGTTAGCAAAATTATCAAGTGATTAACAGCATGGCATGGCAGGGTGTGACCTCAAGGTGAAATAAAGTGTGAAACATGTCCCATGGTTGTGATATACAGTTCATAGTAACCAGCCTCTTATTTCTTCCTTTCTCCAAATCTAAATGTACCTCCACTTATTAAACTTTGTTTAGTGTGCCTTTGTTGCAACAAAAACATTAAATTAGAGTGATCAGATGCAGAACAATATTCCTAGTCTCATATATTTATGTGTAAGACCCATTTATCATGTAAGAAAGACAAAACATGTAAATCCAACGAAACTCATATACATTCATTTGCATTACACTATTTATTATACCAAATAAATATCATGTCTTTAGACTACTGGTATTTTAATGTCACTGGATCTTTTTTTTTTTAATAGATATTAATTGCACATGTGTTTTGTTATTTTGACTTTTTATAGGTCAACAAGAAGTGCAAATGAGGCCTCCTTAAACAAACATCAGATTAAGTATTGTTTGTGAATATTAACCCCGAACTGATGAATACATTACACGGTAGTTGCACACGCTCCAATATCAGTTGTAAAATAAATTAAGAACATGTGCTTGCCGAAAATATTTCGCCGTGATAAATGATTTTTTCGTTATTCACGTGATTTTCGTGCTGTTAAAATGGTTAGCGCGGGAAATTGAACCAGCAACTACCGTGTAATGTATTCATCAGTTCGGGGTTAATATTCACAAACAATACCATAACTAAATAGTGATACTGCTCAGGTTAATTGGTCAAACATTGGAAATGGTTGACCAAGTACTGGTTTTGTAACTTTTGACAGCCCAAGTGTTATGAACTTTAGCTGTCATTAAATGTACTTACTACCACCAACATATAAGCCAATTTATTACTTTTTATTTTGCTCATAAACCAGATTTACTATTTACCATTGAAAAGCTAGATTATGTTATTATTAAAAATATTTCCCAACAATAAATAAGTTATGAATTTGTACACTATTCTGACTTTTTTAAAACTTGTTTAGAAGTGCATTTATTCAAGTTTGTTTGTAGAAGGGAGAGGTGGTAGTAAAGCAAATGACAAGACAATATGTCAACCAACTCTGAGCTAAGCATTGTACCGATGCATTGAGTGCTAAGCCATACTGTATGATGAGCAACCAGACCTGGCAAATTGGGGAAAATGACAAATGTAAACATACATAAATGTGACTTCTAATAGTGAAATATAATATACTAGGTCCCTAACAGTGGTTTGACATTATTGGAAGATAGATAGATAGATACTTGAAGGTCTAACTCACAACAGTGTTGGGCATGGACTCAAGCTTAATAACTCAGGGCACTGATGCAATGTAGGGTTACAAGGCTGCAATTTTTATTGTGTGACCACAATGAAGGGTATCAAAACCATTGTCTATTGCAACAAACAAATGATTCTGTGAGGCTGAGTGATTAACTTCAACTTGACGTAGAATAAATGTAAACAAACTCTGAAACTGGTAAAAACTCAACAAGACATTAAATAAGCTTATTTTGCAGTCTAGTACAAATGCATATAAAAACTTCGAGAGAAAATGATGATGATGTATTTATGTCAGTCAGTACGAATGTTTTCTTCTGATGCCACGTAAAATTAAATTTCTGAAAGGGCGGTGTTGATAACAATACACAACGTAGATGCAATGTGGGTGGGGTAAAAGTATCCATTGAGAATGCAATAGGCTTGGATAACGTAATGGCGTAGAGAATTCACACATTTAACGAACATATATTATACATCATAGGGGCGATAAATATTTGTTAATTAATTAGAAATAGTGATTTAAACTGCATTTCTACCTCAATGTTTTCTTACATTAAATCTTCAACGCAAAATCTCGAGAAGTCTCGTTTGTTTGACAGCTCTCTCGCAATATGCAAATGAATAAGTGTCTACATTTGGAGCATGTTTTTGCCCACTGTATGACAACAGCAGAGTGGCGCAGTGGAAGCGTGCTGGGCCCATAACCCAGAGGTCCGAGGATCGAAACCTCGCTCTGCTAAACTTTTTTTATTGGTACATCTGACTGAAATTATTTAGTCTTTTTTCACAGTACAGAGAAATTAAAAACTAGCTAAAAACAGAAAGTACAAGTATAACTGAACATAAAGGTAGATATACGCATGGACACATCTCTCTACATACTGCTATTGTTTTCCGTGTCATGTATCATTATATGAAAATGTATTAATGTAACTATGAAGCACATTATCATTAATTATTCTCAAGATCAATGTTCAACTGTATATCTTCAGTTATAAAGAAACACAATCTGCAAACATAAAAATCTAAAAAAAAAAGCGTTGGTTTGAGTGTTGTTGTTCTTGTGTTGTTGTTGTGTTTTTTTTTGTTTTGTTTATTTTATTTTATTTATTTATTTTTTATTTTTTTTTATTTTATTTTTTTTTTGGGGGGGGGGGGGGGGGTGTATTTTTGTGTGTGTTGTTTGTTTTTGTTTTTGTTGTTGTTGCTTTTTAAGAAAAAGATAATTATTTATGACAAGACATTGCCACTATGCTCACTTATTTTACATTTAAGTAACGCAGGGGCGGATGAGGATTTTTCTTAAGTGGGGAGTGGGGATGGGGGTGGGTGAGGTCCTAATTGAGACAGCATCAGAGGTGCTAAGTTGCTAACTGTGCTAGAGTGGTACTGGGACATGTTCCCTAAAAAAAAAAAACTCAGAAAGTAGTAGCTGAACAGAGTCATTTCATGCATTTCAGTAGCTGCTACAAACTTTTCCCATGAGTCCACAGTGTTTATCTTCTCCTCGACAAAGATAATCTTCAACCTTTTTTTTTTCACTTTGAGCGAGAACCATAGGTAAGAATACTGTTAAGGTTCTGGAGGCATGCACCCAGTGGGCAAGTGCTGACATGTAGACGCCAAATAGAGTCATAGCCTGCATTTTCAGATGCTTGACAGACCTTCATAGAAAGTATGGTTTTACACAGCTGCTTACTCGTCTTATCTGTAGCGCTGTGACAATAATACTGCTAGTGCCATAAAGATGTGACACACCCTAAAATGTTGAAAATACCTCCGACCATATTTCCGCTAGATCCGCATAGGTCACATGTGTATTTAAAAAAAAAATGCTTTTTTAAAATCATTTGGACAAA
The DNA here is from genome assembly GCA_007844125.1 of Sinonovacula constricta. Classification (NCBI taxonomy): domain Eukaryota; kingdom Metazoa; phylum Mollusca; class Bivalvia; order Cardiida; family Solecurtidae; genus Sinonovacula; species Sinonovacula constricta. Next base: position 46,934,495 of record CM017564.1, read on the forward strand.
TGGCAGTAATTCAAAGTAGGATCCAATTCAATTTAATAAATATTTAATAGAAAAAAATCAAAGATTAAAATTTATTCGGTCAGTCACTCAATGTTGTGTTTTATGATGGGACATTGTCACATTGCCAATATTTGACATACGACACACGGTATTATGACATATATTTTAAAATAAAAATATCTGTCTATAGAAAATACCATGTCGAATAGGGACGTTAAACTCGATACACAGTATGTCGTTGGCGTGAGGATACATCCATTAGTTCATGAAACTTAACGTTGATTACCGACATATAGAACCAATACAGGTCGAAATGTGATGCCTATCATTCCATTGTTTCAGTAAATAGGCTAATACTGATAACCAATATGGAAATATGGAACAAAGTATGTTGTACCAGTTGAGTATATTTTCCACTTTTGTTTATTTTTCAGAAATAGAGTTGATACATAAGCACGTAGTAGTTTATGTGCAGCTTTAAAACTACCTACTACATACCGATGGGCTGTCGTAGGCGACACAATATACTTTCTTAAAAAAAGTTCAAATGAAGGAAGCCTGAGTTGTAAGGAATGTTTTGGAACTGTGACGGGGGAAAAGAGAGATAGTCGCATGCTATTTATTTATTTTATTAAACCAACAATTAAAATTAAAGAGGGCCAATTTAAATTGATTCAAACTTATCTATAAATTTGCTGCAATGTCTTGTTAAATACACGCACTTTTATACACACGGAAAGCTCTAGCTGATAATTGCGTGGGGGTAGGGGGAAGCTTAAAGAAATTGTACACATGTAAAAAGTACCGATGCAAACAAGACACTACATATTACTACTAAGTACCATCATAAAACGACAGAATTAAGCCTAATTTTAACATTCTGAATCATTCCCATCAAAAGTTATATGAACAAGTTTATTCGGTCTTACAAAATAGCAAGACTTTTTCCTAACATCTTAATTCATTCTGACCAAAATAATTGTTCCGAAATTTCACGAACTGAGAAAAAAGATCAATCATCATAACATTATGTTGCATGCATAACAAAATTTCTTTGCCAAAAAAAAAAAAATAAAAATAAATGGGTTTATATTTTAAAAGGAATTTAAAAAATGCAGTATGCAAAATGAGTGAACAGGAAAGTTACATAAATGTATAAAATAAGTTTTAATGTGGATTTTTTACATTTATTTTGCTAACCAGGAGACGATGAATATCGTTGATAAGATTTGATATCCATAAACTTCAGTTGTATATGTTGGGGAGCGGGGGGTCGGGGGGATGGGGAGATGCCCCCCCACACACACACACACGCACCACACGCACACAAACCAACCACGTAAAAAAGTAGAGTTTTGAAAACACATATATGTAAGCTTAAAAAATACTAAGCTTTTAAAGTAAATTTTGAATTTTGTCTCTTCACTGCTCAGGTCGAAGTTAGGGTCATTTACTCTACTCTCTCTGTGTGTGTGTGTGGGGGGGGGGGGGGGGGATACACATACATGCAAGCTTAAAAATTACTAAGCTTTTACAAAAACTTTGTTTGTTGACTGCTTAGGTCGAACTTAGGATCCCTTACTGTGGTATATATGTCTGGTATTTACTGCTAAAAATCTGAATTGGTCTTGCTTCCTACCCCTCCACCCCACCACCAATTTTTTCTGTATCCGCCCCCGGTATATATGTGACTTATACCTCAGTTTGAGTGAAACCCAATCGTGGTCGCAACTATACCGATGGTGCGTAGTAAACGGTTCTAGTCTTTACACTGTGAACCTGTTATATGCACAAATATAATAATAAAAAATCATAAAAAAATCATAAAATGTTAGCGACAGCTTCAGTGTATCCCATGTGTTTCGATTATCCAGGATGTATTCACTTAAAATCGCAATTTCTTGTCACTGAAGGCAGAACAGTGTTACCCAAATGACACAACTGGCTCCCCATACATAAATGAGTTATCAATAATGATCGACTGATACCAATCTAACTAGCATACTAATCAATGATACCGATCAATTAACAGTCAAAATCTAAAACAATAAAGTTTATTGTAAAGTACAGAAGCAGTGTTGGTAGAGAGTTTGTAAATAACTAGTCTAAACACGATGGAGAAAGGTATTAAACTGGTGACTAAAACGATGGGAGACAAAATTAACGCGTTTGAAGTTAACAAAACTTGAACATATTTTTGAAAAAGACAACGCCAGGGACATTTTTCTATGTGATAGTTACTTATACCTTCTGTTTTCAGAGCAATGCGGTTTATTACTTCTTGGTGTTACAAGCAAATAAACCTGATTGTGTTTTTCTATTGTAACGTGTAACGTGCAACACATTCTGCACGGATTCTGGTTATAATGCATCTTCGGATTTGTTATCATATCGGCACTTTTCGTCACGTTCCGTAAAACACGGATTGACATAGATCTAACATTGTTTAACACGTCTGTGGAAAGTGTGAAACATAAAAACAAGTTTTAAATAAAATCTTTAAAAACGACAAGTATTGAAAGATACAATATACAGGGAACTGATACATGGAAAATGTAAGAAATGATTAACATAGCTATGATCTATAAGAAAATGACATCAGTGTACATTTTTACCCGAACAAAGATATGTTGATCAAGGTCGTGAACTCAGAACTAGAAATGGTGAAAAAAAATGAACGATTCATACGGATTAATTCCAAAACGTGATAACATTATGATCCAGTAGAAAATAAAAATTAACAAATAAACATCAAACATGAAAAAGAAGAAATAAAAAGAAGCTAAAGTTCTGGACACCAGTTCTATAGACGATATATGCTGTGTCGATGGAATTTAAAGGACATGCGTTTAGAGGTAAATATAAATAGGAAACTGTGCAAAAGAATTTAAAGAGACGTCAAGATGAGCAGTGTAAACGGTAGTTCTGGCGACACCAACCAATTACTTTGGGACATGAACAATGAAAAAGCTCGTCTGTTCATTCCCGCCATTCTTTATGTCGGCACCACCATGTTAATCGGTCTAGGTGGTAACATCATGGTACTGTTCTTCTATGGTTACAAGTCTAAACCGTCACCGCCAATCAGTTTCATTATTGCTCTGGCCATCTTTGACCTACTGACATGTCTCATTGGAATGCCGATGGAAATCGCCGATCTGAGATACTACTTCAATTTTAAAAGTGAGGCAGCGTGCAAGATATTACGCTGTGTGACGTATTTCTCATCTGTATCATCCTGCCTAACTTTGGTTTTGATCGCGTTTGACCGCCACAGACGAATCTGCCGACCATTTGCAAAGCAGCTGAATGACACCCATGTAAAAGTTTTGTGTATAGTTGTTGGAATCTCGTCCGCTGTTTTCTCGTGGCCGGCCATTGTATTCAACAAAGTTGTATCAGTTAACCTGCCAACGAACCAGAATGTAGTCGTTAATGGTCACATCTGCACAACGACGAAGGAAGAACATTTGAAGCTTTTTGTCATTATCACAAATTCAATTTATCTAATCGTTTTTGTTACTATTTCCATAGTTTTGTGCATTCTTTACTTCCTAATAAGTAGACAGCTTCTGAAACACAAGAAATTTCGGTTCTATTTAGCCAAGAAAAGTGCACATCGACAGAAAATTCACGTTAAATCTCTAAACAATGCCGGCGAGCATCTACTTCCGAGGGAAACGTCATCGGTTTTTGCGGACCCACCTGACGCAACGGGATCAGTGCAAGACTTGCGTGAGTTGGTGACGCAAGGAATGCCTGCTGTTGAACATGATAGGCCATTGTCTGGCTTCACAATCGTATCCAGGACTACAGGGGCTACGGGATTGACTGATATCAGTGGGAAAAGCAGGCGAAGCCAGAGTCTGAAAAACGTGACGATCTGCTCACCATCACAGAACCAGGTCTACCACATTGAGTCACGGGAAAACGACATAGCCGAGGATTCTAAAGAAAAAGGCAGGTCAATGCAGGATTTGAATGAAAGTGGAGGCTTTGTTACAAAGAGACCCGGAAGTGCGAGCAGCTTCGCTTCGTTTTCAAGTCGACCATCTAGTGCAACGTTGTCTTCATTCGAAGGTGAATCGAGTAAACGCCCATTGAAGATGTTCCACGATGAAGACGATTCAGATGAAAATGTTGAATTCGAAGATCAAATAGACGAAACTGTCGAATTTCCAAATGGAAATGAGGATGCAGATACTGGTCAACCAGCTGAAAATCAGGGACAAACAACTGATGGAGAGTCGGCTGAGATATCAGAAAAGTCAGCTTATGGAACTACAGATGCCGTTATTATTAGTTATTCAAATGGTCCTGAGGAATCTAGTAAAGGTGAAAATGTCAGCAATGTAGAATCAAAGAATCCAGCAAACAGTTGTTCTGCTATTGATAGGGAAGATACAGTCATACAAGATACAGAGGAGACCACTGAACAAGGCAAACACGAGCTGAAGCAACCATCAGAACCCGATATAAGACCATCAAGTGCGGACACAAATAGTACCGACGTATCCAAGATATCGAAACTCTCATGGTCTTATAGGCGCGCTAACGTCGTCACGCCGTCTAGTAACGTGACGTTAACGTCAAGCGTTGTGTCGAGGGCTAGTTCCATACGTCGCCTGAAGCGGTTATTCAGTGGCGCCTTCAATACGGGTAAGACAAACCAGGACTCTGATAAGGAAAACGCTAGAGAACTCCGACTGAAGATGCTGGATACCCACACGGTGAAGTATACAATGATTATGTTGATAATTACAGCGGTGTTTGTTGTGAGCTTCCTACCGTATCTCGCGCTCGTCATTTGGAGATATTACAAGGACGAGCATGAGGCAAATATAATGACAGATACGGAACTCGTCTTGTTCCAGATCGGAATTAGGTCGATCTTCTTGAACAGTGCAGTAAATCCAATTATATATGGAGGATTTAATTCAAAGTTCAGGGCATTTTTCTTTGGTGTGTTTTGTAAATGCTGCATGGCATGCAAGCGTAGAGGAAGGACGATTGTGAAAACAGTTGATGCGTCGTCCAGTACATCATGAGGGATTGGGACCTTAGTGTACATTGTAAACTAATAATGCAGAGGTTGTATTTCTTTTGCATGTAATAATACAACAAGTAAAGGCGTTGATGCGAAGCATCAAAGGCGACGCATAAAGTGGAAGAGGTAAACAGACATATTTGAAAAGTAATGTTTTTATTTGAAGTAATGTTTTTATTTGAAAGTTTTCAGTATACTATAAATCTTGAGAAAAAGTATGAATAACGTATTTTCCTGAGACCATGATCTAAAACAAAGTAAGAAGCAAAACCCGAAACCATATAATAGGTTTTCCAAGATAAAAAGAAGTTGCAAAATTATTAAATTAACTATAAAATTAAAGTGTACAAGCAGAAATTGCACACGTGCAGCAGCCTCACATTACACAAACAGTTACTCTTCAAATAGTATTTTTCTTGAGCATAGCACTTTCTTTTCTTTCTCGGTATCTTATTGTTTATTTTCAAAGTTATTCTGAAAGTTACAGACACACAAAAATAAAGATAAAAAAATAAAAATCAATAAATAAAATAGAACGCCGTTTACCGAATTAGGACCCATATTTTATCGGGTTAAGAAAGCCCGCAAAACAAATTTTCCCCATATGCAATTTTTAGTGAACATTCCAAATATAGTCGTATCGCTCCAGCGCGTCGCCTATTGGGCAGTCCGATAACTCGGTTACTTCCCTTGAATTCAAAGGGAGGCTACTCGTCGCCGAGCCTCTGGGGACTAAGTAAAGAAAAAAAGATGGCGGACACGGACAAAGAAATCAACGAAGCTTGTGTAAACAACTAAGAATTAGACCATTTCAAGCTAACAGATTTAAAGAAGGACCTGGCGAATCGTCGTTTGGCTGGATCCTAAAGGGAATATCAGCTAATCGAGCAAATTATCGGCGTTTACAAGCTAGATATTACTGGCAATTATGAATTGAAAAGGAGAGACCAACTCGAAAAGAATTAGTAAAACTTCACCCTCCCTTAACTAGTAACAGGTCGCCCTTGATCGGTTACAGTTCGCCCTTGATCAGTAACATGTCGCCGTCGTGTATAAGTGTATACGTCAAGCAAAAGTGTATACTTGTTAACTTATTTATAATTATTTCGACACAATTCACATCAATTTGTTTTTGTTTTCATCGGCTTCATATGCATTATGAGTACTTCGTATATAAGTGTACCATTTCCACGCGTTAAATGAAGGGGGAAAATGATGTCAAGTAAAGTTTATAATTGATTTAATTTGTTATATAGTGTATAATATATATAATATTTTATAAGATATGCATACAAATACAATTAGTTGGTTGCCGTCTTAGTCGACTTCTTCATACTGTATTGCGCACTTTGCGAGATTGAATCACTGACTAGTCTATTAATTGCAAGCACTTATATACGTCTATGACGGCAAGCATCAGTTAAGATCATGGTGACTAATTATCAATCATGATTAGTGCTGACGCTATCATCATAATGACTGGGCAAAAATCAATTAACAATCACACACTGACCAATTTATTAATTTTGATTTTTATATACGTCTATGTCGGTAAACATTAATCAAGATCACACTGAATAATTATCTATCAAGATTAGTGCTAATGGTATCATCACAATAATGTCTGTAGGCAAACACCAATTAACGTTCACGCTTTTATGTGCAATTATAAGATAACTGCGTACTCAAGTCATCTTGAGTATGACAACCTTATTAAAGTATTTGCAACAAAATATGTATCATTAAAATCCTTGCAACAGCGGAATTTTATTTAAATATAAATTATGAAATTATACACAGTATAATGATCTTATTTTAGGTCGCAACATTGCATTTAAATCAAGGAACAGTGACAGCTCACATATTGTACTGGGAGGATCAGAATTTTTTCTTTGGCTAAAACAATTTTAAAATATGAAAAATAAAATTATAATAATTTACGATGCTAATAATACATTGTTAATAATAATAAAGAATAAGGAGACAAAAGAAGCATACACTTAATGTGAATGGTGTCAAAAAAATAATAAGTTTACATTCTTTTTACATAATTTCTTAAAGATTTTTAAGGGCGAAGATTGGCGCATAATGTATATTAAGACGAAGAAAACAAATACAATGTGAATGGTTATAAATAAATTAACCAATTTATTTTTTTTCTTGATGTATACACTTATATCCGAAGGCGACATGTTATAAAGTAAGGGCGAACTGTTACCTATCTAGGGCGAGCTGTTACCAATCAAGGGCGAACTGTTACCAGTTGAGGGAGGGCGAAGTGTTATAATACCATCGAAATGCGTCGCAGTCGCTTGTTTTGAGGAAATCGATGCCATGGAACAGTTCTGTTTTCGACCACCTTCCCGCTATAAACACCTTTAAATATTCAGCAATATTTCGGCGATTTCCATTTTGGTTTTGTTTCTTTCTTTAATTAACTTTCCATGTCACTCGATGTGTGTGTTATACACGCTGATAAAATTTATACCCCGGAAGTTTTAATGCGATGCGCATTCGGAGAGTACTCAAGGGCAGACAACTTAGTTATCGGACCCAATGACATGAGAATATCTAGCACGTTCAATTGGCGCTCGCGATTATGGAATGGGATATCCGCCAATATTCTTATTACTATTTCTAACTTTCAATACACGGATTTGTCACTTCAAATGTCAATTTCTAAATGGCAACACCGCGCATGCTAAATACTGCTATCTAATTACATCCTAACTTTTATATATCACATGAAAATGTTCAAATTTCAACATTACATATGAGCAATTTCACATTTCCCGCACATACAATTTACAAATACAACTTACATTTCTAGAATCTTATTTACAAGTTACTAATGTAGAGGCGCAAATCTTTAACGTAAAATGTACACCAGTTTGACACTAAGAATTTTAGGGATATCATTCTGTATTTAACTGGTGATCATGGTACGTATCCACCCCCTCCCCCACTTCAACCTCCATGGTCCCACCCTCTTTCATTTAAATGCATATATCCTGATTTAACCGAAGTGATCCGAGCTGGCAAAAAGAAAAAGAATCCGTTACCGGAACACAGTATTGAGTTCGAACCCAAGACTTTCTCCGTATAAAGGTGCTCTACCATCGGGTCTACCTGGGCAGAGAGCTTTTTACCTTCCTTATTGTTAGCCAGGCATCAACTGGACAGACCCACCAGTACCTAGCCTGTTTCTGCTCCACAGGGTTCTCTGAAGAACCCCTTCTGATGCCACTGAAAATTCTGGAGAAATACCATTTCCGAGGGCGGCGTTCGAACCCAAGACATCCTGCTCTCGAGATAGGTGCTCTAGCAACTGAGCTACATGGTCACCTGACTCTGGGGAAAGCATACCCACTACATCACGTACCCCTGTTGATGTCCTTTAATTCCAATGCATTGTAAACAAATCCGAATGCGACTGAGATCAAATGTTCTTCTGGAAACGTCCGATACGTAGGCCTATATTACTTGGATTGAATGTAGTTTTAAGAAAACAAAGACTTATATGGTAAAATTACTTGCAGAATTTTAATATATACATTAATAGCTACTTTTGGCAAAAGATAACGTGTTCAGTTTGACGCCAAATAGCGTTGGCTGTTTTCTATTGTATTTCTTTTGAAGAATCATTTATGATTCCGTTCTATTTTTAACTTATGATATTCCGCTCTATTTTTAGCTTAGTGACGTCTATATTTATGTGGCACAGCCACCTAGCGTCTGAATAGTGTCAATTCTTAACTTGTACATTAGTTATTTGTGACTTGAGAATTGTGACTTTGAGATTTGTTATTTGTAAATTGTAAGCGGACATAAAATTTGTGACTTGATAATTGTGATTTGAGATTTGTATTTACAAAATACATACGAAAAATGTGAATAAGATATATGTAAAAACGAGCGTGTCTGTGCAAACAAATAGCAAATGCAGTGTTGCAATTTGGAAATTAGAAATTGAATATTGGCGGATATCCACTTCCATACGCGATCCTACCGACACAAAACTGACTTTGCCAATAGTAAAAGAGGAATCAAAGTCAGGCTGCTAAGGATAGTATGTAGATGTTGTAGCTCTTGTGCGCTATATAGTCTGCGAAAATGTATGTTGACACTTGACTCATTGTAATATTCAGTTGACAGGCGATGCTTGATAATAAGTGTTGTGGTAATAGGGTACCATGACTGTAGTGAACAATACGATGAATTGACAATTAACATTGCTGTATCGTATTTCTAAAAGGACACTACATGTAGTCATTCGCATCATCTTGGGCAAAGGAAATAGCCGTGGTGATCCGAATGTGCATATAGTACGTATAAATAAAATCAAATTCACTGTCCTCTTATGTACATTTTGTCCTTTGTAAAACCATTTTTTTTTTTCGGAATAAACGAAATCAATGTCTTATTTATTTTGAAGGAAAATGTTGTCTACTCGGTATGGTTTAGAAACACTCAGTTGCAGGGGACAAATAAACCAAACACATTAAAATCGAAATATGTAATAACTGCTCAAACCCGCTTAAAGACTTATAGTTGTTTCGGTCCTATGATAAAGTAAATATAAGGGTTGTTCGTCGAACAACTGTCGGACCGTTGTCAGGATAATACGAATGGCTGTGGTATCATGCCAGGGATTTAAACTATACACAGTTAAGACAGCATTTAGCATACTATAAGTTGACACTGTCTTCAAATTACTAAAAGATTGTTTGTGCGACGATGAACCTAACGAACAAAACAAAAACGCGATATAATAAGGGAAACAATTCCTACTAAACATATTCATAACCCTGTCTCTTAATGTATATGAGTTATCTCCCTTCAAGCCAGTGTGAGGTCTCAGATATAACTAACGACAACATGGACCGTACATTTTAATTTTATTTGCCAACTCGAGCTAGACTGAAACATATATATCCGGTATCTTCTTTGAAAGTATTGACCCGAGACCAAACAAAAAGCATGTTTGATCTGAAGTATCTGCTCCGCAAACTGATGCATTAACAAATTTCCAACGCATCAACGTTATAAACTGATCTCCTTCTTTGTTGGTTTTTCATCTACCATTCCCTCAAGTCGACCCTAAGGTTCTCTTTCCATTCGCACACTCCTACGTACCGACCGTTTCCCATCTCGAATTTACATCTATCCATGTTTAGTGTTAGAACTATGACAAGAGTAAGGTTCTCCCCGTCTTTTATATAGGGGGCCTACTCGAATTCATTCTGATTTGTTAAAAATGCTTAAAACTGATTGGATGTTTCCTTTTAGAAAAAATCCTCAAAGTTATTTTAGATAACATGTACAGACTTGAGCAATCTTTTCGTTTTATGATAGAAAATGGAGTTATTTATTTGTTTCCTTTGGAGGTCAATAAGTGCGTTCTACAGTTTATTTTTAAACAAAACGTCATCACCATGTTTTATGATTGGATGTTTCCTTTTAGAAATAGGGTCAAAGTTATTTTAGATAACATGTACAGACCATTGCAATCATTATGTTTTATGACATTTTATTGGATTCTCTTTGAGGTCACTAAGTGTTCTCTCCACTTCCATGAAGACAGCAATGTGAGATTTGGCAAATATTAAAAACATATTATGACGTAATTTCCTTTTTAATGCAAATGAACTTCCGGTTTATGTTATAGCTCTCAATAAGAACAGTCCATTGATACCAATATCATGCGAATTGGTTTAGAAATGACGGGTATATTAGTCTTTTTAAATATCGTAGGCTAATATTTGAATTTAACGCCAATGTGATAAAATCAATAACAATTAAAAACCTTATGTGTTTGTACTTGAACCAATATAGAACAATGCTACTCAATTCATTTCTTATGTTTAAATTGAAAAAATAGAATAGTTATATTCATTTATTTTTAAGCAATCATTTTTCAAAATTTCATGTTGTTGTTACATTAATTCAAGAATTTTAGACTGTGACCATTCAAATATTTGGTATAAAACATCTGCTTACCTAATGCCTTTGGCAAGATCAGTCACAGACAGTACAAACGTGTTTTATTCTTATATGGCTGAAAAGGAGCCTTATATCCTTTAAATATAAACATTATCAATATTTGAATTTCATTTTTCTAAATATATATATATATTTATATTAAAACATGAAATTCAAATATTGATAATGTTTATGGTATGCATATATATATATATATATATATATATATATATATATATATATATATATATATATATATATATATATATATATATATATATATGCATACCAAACTTATCTTTCAAACACCTTGCGATTTTGTAAAACAAAGCAAGTATTTAAACAAGGACATCTTCAACAACATCTTAAAGCAACTCAATACAGGTAAGCCAATCATCAGTAAAATATCTTACCTTACTAATATACTTTCCATAGATAAGCCGTCACAATAACAGACTTTTTAAAGTGCTTTTGTTCAGAGATCACTTCTAAATTTAAACATGATGACATACGATTATCCAAAATGAACGCCACGCATGCGCAATACACACATAAGAATGGCCACCTACAACTTGATAATACCCCTAAAATGTTTATATGTAAATGAGTTACTATAAATAGTAACAAAGATGGCCGCCCATCTAGAAAGAATATCAAGTTTGTTTGCATGGAAAAGGGCGCCCTTACTGCTTATGCCATTTTCGCTGAAGGTCACTCAGTGTGCTGCAAGTAATCAAACACGGCCCATGATTTTTAAATTAGCCCAGGATCTGGGACCGACCCTCATACAAAAATACATGCACGCGCACTTTATCAAAGACCACACATACCGCTGACTAAATGTGTGTTCCAGTTGTTCTGATTGACACAGCCGCATTCATATGACTTTAATTTTCCGGGTTGCAATTTGCGAACTAAAATGATGTGACATCAATGTCCCTTTCACCAAGTCCATTGTCAAAAAGCAGTTAGTTGATGTTAGTGTAAACAATCAACAAACACGTCAGCCACAACCAGATCCAACTGTAGTAACGGCCACCACATTTACACCCCACCCCGCCTTCCCATGATGCAATTGCCACACACACAGCAGCAAAAAAGTAAAATAACTTTAAAGAGTAATGATAGAGATAAACAAGCAATAAGTAATTCAAAACAGACGATATGCATCAACTTAACAAACTAACACAAAACCCCATAACAAAACAACAACAACAACAAAACAACAAACGAACAAAAACAACTACCAACAGCAGTCAACAAACTGCAATGAATGATAAGTTATTGAAAAAAGAGCTTCATTTACAACAACGGCTGCTGCACCATGGCGGGGCAAAACAACACAATTAAAAACAAGCAACACAACACGATTGACTTACTTTGGGATAATGTTTGCTTCTACAGACTGAAATCCTAATAAAATAAAACAACACTTCATTTATATGTTTACAGTATACATTGTTATATACACATAATACAACACGAGGCATTGTTCCTGCTAGTATTTTTAAAGAAATGAGTAAATGACAAGTACACATTTACAATCGTTTTATTAAGTAAATTTGGTTTGTCAAAAACCCCTGACATCTTCAAACCTGACTGTATATGTTAATCTAACACGTTGTATGCTTTAACTTGCTACCTCGTGAAAAAGATCATACGATTCCATTTAATATTGCACGCAATAAGGTCTCTGCTGATATATTATTGAAGAATTGAAGATATTGCATGCAATAAAATGGTCAGTAAATAAGACCGTGCTTTACTTAAAATAATCATAAGTAATATCAAAGAATCGACATAACGGTCAGTAGGCTAGTGAGGACATAATGCGGAGACCTCTCTCTTTAACATAGACGAGATGTTGCGAGGGATAAAACACGTGGCAACCAGTTCCACAGCACAAACTTACAGAAAGTAGCCCCGCCGGCGGCGTTTGAATACATAACCACTTTTAGCGCCTAAACACGTAAAAGCAGGCCGATCAGGGAGCTTGGTGAAACATGCAGAAAGCAGATGCTCGTTGTTCACATATGACGCGTTCATCTGTGTTTTATATTTGGTGGATTGTTACGAGATGTTATCATACCCTGCTTGTTGTGCTTGTCCGACAATATTCTTGTTAAAATGAAAATAAAAGAGCAGAGGTATCGTAAAATGCTTTCAGGAAAAAGTAGGCCTAGATGTGCATTGACAATAAAACTGCCAAAGCTGCCATGTGGGTTTGCAATATTATATTATAGATTTAAAAATGGATATATATATATATATCTATAGTAATATATATAAGGGAGAGGGAGAGTTATATAGAGGGAGTATGGTATGTAAAGACAAAGAAAGAATGAAAGAATGAGAGAGAAACAGAGACAGAGATAGAAATAGACACAGAGAGAGAGAGAGAAAGAGAGAGAGAGAGAGAGAGAAAGAGTAAGAGAGAGAAAGAGAGAAAGTGAGAGAGAGGGAGGGAGAGGGAGAGAAAATGAGAGAGAGAGAGTGAGAGAGAGGGTTAGAGAGAGTAAGAGAGAGAGAGAGAAAGAGAGAGGGAGGGATAGAGAGAGAGAGGGAGAGAAAGAGAGAGAGAGAGAAAAAAAAAAGACTGTGAGAGAGGGAGGGAGAGAGAGGGAGAGAGAGAAAGAGAGAGAGTGAGAGAAAGAAGGTGGGAGAGAGAGTGAGAGAGAGAAAGAGAGAGAGTGAGTGAGAGAGCGGGAGGAAAAGAGAGAGAGAGCGAGAGAGAGAGAGAGAGAGAGAGAGAGAGGGGGAGAGAGAGAATGTGCAGGGTATGTTGTATAGGACACTAAGGGCGGCTTTGAATTCCGTAAGCCATTTTATTTTACCACATATATGCCATAGAAATTTTAATGTTTTACGTAATATGCATCCACATGTAAACTATGACGATGCGTAGATATTATGAATATTTGGGAAAATGAAGAAGCTGACAGGCGATAGAAGTAGCGAATGTTACGTGGCCAAACATAAGGCACACAGAAGAAAGCATTTGGATATATATTAAATTTGATTCAATTCCGTGAACTCCTCCTGAACCATATATTTGCACACTGCACACTAGAGCGAATAGAAACGTTACTGCGATAGTCGGCCATAACTGTAATACTTTGAAGTTTAATATATGTACATTTATGTTACGGTGAGCCAGTGGTTCTACAGTCGTCTAGGGGTTTCATTGACTAATGAAAGCTGGATGCTGCCATGCACGACCATTGCGATTTGACCTAAACACAAACAGAAAAAAAAGGCGCTGCCAAAGTGCCTTAATTATTTTCTCTTCTATAAAGTATAAGGGGTATGAATATCATATATATAACGCGTTCTTGTCAGCAGGGTAATATAAGGTGTATTGTAATAACTAGATACAATTTCTTCATTTAAATTTAATATACAATATTTAAACCTATTAAACTGTTTCAAATGTATGACATATTTTTTCTGTAAAGATATCAAGTGTTTGTCGCTGTATGAATCACTTTAGTGGTCTTAAACACCTGGTAAAGAACACTTAAAGATGTGTGCTAGTTCAACACTTGGAGACATGTGGCATTACTTCTAACATGCCTGTTATGCTAACCTAGGTGGTAATTTACACATATATGTTAGGGTTTCTTCTGTTTTATGCTTTTTTGGAGTGCATCTGTGCAAGGAGGAAGGTAGGGAGAGGGAGGGGAGAGAGAGAGAAGGAGGGATGGAGGGGTAGGGTAGTTGAGAGGGAAGGTGAGAGAGGAGAGGGTGAAGGAGGAGAGGTTCGGGTGTGGGGAGTTATTTAGAATCTTCCCGTAAGGATTCTTTTGTGTTTGCTGGGACGCCTCTTTCCTTTCTCTCTTCCTTTTTCTTGCTTTTGCTTTCTCTTTCTGCTGCGGCCCGTCTAATGTCTGGAGGTCGTTAGATGCTTTTTCTCTCTCCCGCTTTTTTAGATTGTCTCCCCCTTTTTTCTTCGATACGACAGGGATGAGAGAGAGAGCGGAAGAGGAAGTTTTTGGAAGAGAGGGTTGTTTTTCGTTACCCTATCTTTATGGTATTTGGCGTCTGTGCCCGTAGATGTAGCTTAAAATATGTTTATGGTATTCCTCCACCAAACAGCCGAACGTCATCGCAACGACCAGACTTTGTCAGTGCCAACTGTAAATAATTCATTATAGAATCAAATCAACAGAATTATTCTATAATATATAAAACACCGACATATAATATGCTCATGGTTACGTCAATATACACATATAATCATACAGACTTACTCTCTTTGTGTATTTCATTTCATCCACAACCGCTCTCTCCATCATTTTCGTTTTCATAAAAATATAACGTTTATGTATATTAATATGGTAAAATAATAGTAATAAAAAATAACCGCAGAGAGTGAAAGCAAATAAAACGTGTCGTATGACAACATACAATGCAAATAAATGTTAGTTTAAAAATGCCCTAAATATACACATTTAAATGTCATAACTTTCAACAGTTCAAAAGGTTAGACAGTGAATATATGGTAAATAAATATAAAGACATACAATCCGATGATAAAAGAATAAATACAGACTATAAACACGTGAAGAGAAAAAGAACACGCGAAAACATTGAGGTGATAATTAGTTTCCCACTGATCTTCCTTAAGCAGAAATTACAAATAACATGTTTTTGGAGTAGAATTACATATAAACCCTTTCTGAGAGGCGTCTCTCGTCCCGAGTTATGAGCAAGCGGAACTCCGGAGGCAAGAAAGATATACCCTGCATGACATTGACTTCGCGCGGCCAGTCACCATGTCTGGGGGAAGAAGAATTGCGAGTACAGAAACAAATATGTATGTTGAAACGGAAAAGAAGCGAATTCTTTGCTGGCATGCTTCAAATGAAAACATTATTAATCTTTTAAAACCAGATGTTTAACGATTTTAATGCAGATAAACATGAAATGCAGATTTATAAATGAACAAATCCGGGCAAGAATATCACTCAGTGACCGAGTGCTTCACTGACAAAGCATTGTCTACTCGGCCGAAGTACCCGCTTTATCCTGCACGGGGTCGTACAGCCTCTCTACGGTTCTATACTGCTCAAGAAAAGCATTGATGCGAAGCAACAGAGAGCGACGCAAGAATAAAAATTAATATTTATTAGAAATCACAGTAATAATTTAATTCTGGTATATAAGGCTACTTATATGTACAATCCTAAAAAAGGACAAGCATGTATTCAATAACAAGTATAACCGTCAGATGTACATTAATGTTTAAAAAATTTAAAAAGTAAAAATACTTCGTTTGCGTAAAAGTTACAAACAAAGAATAAATACAAATAAATATAAAAAGAACACTATTTACCGAATAAAGACCCGTATCGTGAGAACGTGTAAATCGCGGAACTTCCGAAATTCGGAACACCTCGCCTGTTTTCGCTCGATCATTCACTAGCTAGAACGAGAATGTTCGAGGACAACCGCTCGTATGTGCAAAATTTTTCAGCATTCCATGTATAGGTGGCGCGCTCCAGCGCGTCGCCAATAACAGGGGTTATTGTGCCATCTAAGGTCCGTCTATGGTAGTTCAGATGTCGTTAAAGTCTAAAATTACACCACACGTCCGGATAAGAATGACACAATCGGGATTTAGATTCAGATCACCCGGACGAGGTGCTGACGAAATCAATAATTGAGAGTCAATTTTTAATTAAGTGTATTTTAGTCCAGCAGCCACTTTATTTTAGACGTGGTTTAAGTAATGTGATATCATATAGAAAGTATAATATGTTAAATAAAACAGTTTCTATTCGCAGATGTAAAGGACTGAGATATAACTTATATTATTTTTTAGAAGATTTGTTTTTGCATCTGAAGACTTTTCTTCTTCTAAATTCGTGGAAGTTCGATTTACTACGAAATAAGTTTGAACATTTTTTGCACTCCTTAAATCGCGTAAACTTACACCGCCCAAACAGCGCTTTTCAGTGCTTTGATTACTTCGTCTGGCTGTAAGGCTGTAACCCCTGTTAATGTAGGTACGAACCCGAAGTGGGATTAGGTAACCAGGGTAGAACAACAACCGGGGGATAAAGGGGGTTTGTAAGATGTAATATAGCGTGAGAACCATCCTGAATTTAACAAACATTCTGGAATAATCGAGAATCTCCGTAGGTACTAGGTATTTTGTGACACGGGTGACAATCGGTGATGTAGATATTATATACTAGAAAAATGTATGACACTCAAGACGCTACGAAATTTAAGTGTTTAAGAGCTCTATAAATATTTCAATACAAGTCAAACTAAGGCAAATCCTAAATTAATCAAATCCGAACACAAATTGTCACCGAAACATTTTAAACAGGCCGATATATTTTGACTTCGATTAAATATATTTAAATAATCTTTGTTTAAATAAGTAAGAATAAAATATGAACAGGTTACCGAAAAGTCCATCGATATGTCGATGTTCATTTTGATATAAGATTTTCTAAAAATAGTTTTTGCTATTATCTGTATGCCTTGTTCGTTATTTTCTACTTCATGGCATGTTCTTTTGTTATTACAAGATATAATGTTATCATCGACAAACACGGTTCGCTTTTTGAAACTTTGCCAAATAGCGGCGAACTTCTGTTATTGTTGGCAATGTTATTTCCTCAATTTACGGAGCTATTCTCTTAAAGGCCCCGCTTTATAAGTGTTGCTACGAGACCATGACCATGACAACAACAACAACAACAACAACAACAACAACAACAACAACAACAACAACAACAACAACAACAACAACAACAGCAACAACGGAACATAAGTATAATCTTCGTACTTTTAGGAGCTTCAAACCAACAAACATGTTATTTAACATAACATAGGGCCTATGTGGCTGTTGTTTTATAATTCCTTTGCAAAGTGAAAAAACTTTAGAATTTATAATTTTGAATTGACAGTTAAAAATACACCATCTGGTCCTCAGTTACTATATATTCTTATTACTCGAATAGAAGACGTAATAAAAAGCCCTTACGCTCTAAAAGAAACCTAAGAGGTCAGGGAAATGACCCCGTTCTCACAGAAATTGTGCCGGAGATTACCGGAGACAATTGGGCACTACTGACACACTTGTGGTAGGAATTCCGCCACAATTAGCGTTAACGACAGAGGCCACGGTCCCTTTGTACAACTCGTGACCCAGTGATCCCGATGTGGAGAGAGGCCAGATCCGCTCACGTGACCGACATGGCGCCTTTACCGGAAGTGACGTCAAAACATCGCACGTGATAAAATTGCAAGTTATGAATAGAATTGCTGTGGTTAAATTCTGACACAAAAACGCAATTGAAAATTGTCCCAAGTGTATTTTCGCTACGTTTTCTGCTACACACGCTTAACGTTCAAATCAGCATTGCGGTTTTGTTACGGTTCTGTAGATAGGATTCCATGTTTGTTTTGTACTTTTTATAGCCGCACTGTCCGTATAGGTTAATGAACCCCTGATGGAAATAAAACAAAATACATTAAATCTGATGCGTTACAGTAAAATAATAAAAAATCAGACTTTTAGCTATTAAGGCCTTCAATGTACCATGGTCAATTAATTTTGATTTAACTTAATTAATTAAAGAATATAAGTATATAATTAAGTTAAATCGAAATATATGTACAATATATATATATATATATATATATATATATATATATATATATATATATATATATATATATATATATATATACTTCTTGTATATCTTAAAGTAACAAATCTCTGTAAGTATTAAAATCGATTTTAAGCTTATATTTATGCAAAAGTAAGAAATTTTCCCGGTTTGTAATTACAATATCTACAAAAGAACTGGCGATAAAGGCAAAGAATTTCAATTAAAAGGACTTTCCATTTCACAAATTTACCCCACTGTCCTGCAAACTACTGTTTATTGATGCCCTAGATCTGGATGAACAGTAAAGCGTTCATCCCAACTCGCCATTGCAAACTGGTATTTATTCTATCTGTACCACGCTCCAGATAAAAAACATGAGACAAATTACTTTAAAGATCACGTCATATCGCCATCTTTATAATTCGCTCGGACTTCTGTATCTATTTTTAGCAGAGATCACTGTCGTGCTTATTTATAGATTTGAAAAGAATGAACCTTTAGAGGTTGTTTTTTGTTGCAATTTTTATTATCTAGCAATATAGATACCGTTCAAACCCGTCAACTCTTTGACTAAAGTATGAGTTTATGAAGAAACTATACCAAAATTTCCCAAAGCGGCGGTAAGATATCGTTACATATGATATAGGCGAACTTTCCAATACCTCCTTTAAAATTGAGACACATTGAGTGTTTTATTGACGACGCACTGAAGCGCGGAGTCTACTGTGATCACGTTTGCTGATTGCCAATGGAGTGTCATGAATGTGACCAGGATGTTTACCGATAGGATCTAAGCGGTAATCAGAAATACGGTTCATTATCAAGCAATAATCTAACAAAAATGTCTTAAAAATCCAATGTCACATCAAAAACTGATTGTCACAATAAAAAACGTCTGATAATGATAGCCAAATATGTTAAGTTTCGATTATGGTCTGCTTATGTACTATTAAGTCCTCTTCCTATACATTTATGTTTCTTTTTCTTTTTGCCATATTTCTCTTACTGGTACAATACATACTTTTGCGTCGTCTTTGATGCTTTGCAGACATGCTCTTCTTGCATTAATTCATGTTAACCAACTAGTTTATCAGTGTTACCCGTTACACAAACACATGCATTTTTGAGATTAATATTGATATCTGCAATATAACCATTTGATACAAAATCACTTCCCAAGGGAAGATCTCCAGATCTGCGCCTGGTATAGACCGGGATCGTTGTAACTGTTATGTGGTAAGAATATAAGTGTTTGCATTTTACCCACGCGATGTGCCTGAAAGCACCGTAGTAAAATGATATTGAAAAAAAACTGCAAAAAGTAAATCTCAGCTGAAATGTGATAGCTTTTAGAGCAGAATAACTCAACTTCAAAGACGGTTAGATCTACTTATGCCGTTCAGAATTCATTTGAAGTTCTTCACTTTTCAATTCATAGCTGAGAGAAAATCGAACATAATTCGATAAAAAAAAGGAACAGAAAAAGAACAAAAACGCTTCACCATAGCTATTTATATACACACTAAACTACAACTCGACATTTGAAGGACTTTAAAACGAATGTCTCTGAAGAAAGCCGTACCATTGCAAGTTATGCGCAAGGTCGGCTAGTTGATATTTTTTGCTTTTATATTACAAGGCCTCAATATGTTTTTAAAAGAATAAAAAAATATGCCGCCAATAAATATATAATAATATATGATGACATATAATTGAAAACAACCTGGTATTAACAATCAAAGCTGTTCACATTTCTCTCGTGCGTTTAAATGAATATGAATAAACCTATTAAATTATTAGTGAACGTAAGACTGTATTAAATCGATTAAAAATGAAAAAAAAACGCAGCACGATTTCTTGAATAGGAAATATTTTTTATAATAACCGTATGTAAATATTTGGTTACTAAGGTATAATTATATTAATACCAGTCACTCTTAAAGCCACAATAAGATTTGAACAATAATAGCTAAACGACTATAGAACTGTATTAAATGGTACATGTTGAAAAATAATCATAGAAAACTTATTTATTAGTAAATTAAGGAACTGTAAGCATGTAGGCCAGTGAAAATAGGAAGAAAAACAATATAAAAAGATGTACATGTAAACAGTAGCTGAGATAAATAAAAATTGCTTGTTCATTGTGATATTCGAACCCAGGACCTATTGGATGGCAGTCCATGTCTTACCGACTGCGCCATCTAGATTGAGTATATGAGTGATTAATGCACGCCCTGAGATATTCAGAACAAAACAGTGGGCGCCATTGAGGAATGGCAGAGTCGCCGACTTGTAACTTCTCTGACCACTTGGGTGCGAGTCCCGTTCGAGGTGAAGGACTTCATGTGGGAAGGTCTTCCAGCTGACTTGCGGTGGGCCGGTGGTTCTACCCAGATATTTGTTTGGGGTCTTCTTCCGCCAAAATAGCTGGACGTCGTTATAAGGATCATAATTAGTCGATGCGATGTATTTAAAAAACTAAACAAACTATTACAAGAAAACGTGTGTACATCTATACACAGCCGCGGATCCATACCAGTTCACACCAGTCTTCACGTGAAACGGTCAAAGTTCCTGAAGCTATTTTTTCAAAAGGCCCTAAATAATTGGTTTCACGCCCTGACCACAACCACTGCTAAGTCTATTAGCTAGGCACATGTTAAATAATTAAATGCTTAGTATCTGTAATTGGTATATATATGTTGTTTCATCAAATCTGGTTGAGTGTGCATATGTTTCTCGTGTATTTTGCTACATTCGGAAACAAAAGTATGGCATTTGAACAGTATTTGTTATCATTTTACAATGAAACTTGAAATACTTGAGTGGGATCCTAGGACTGGCTACATGGTTCCCCTCTGTAACTGTGAATAGGTCAAATTTAGGGTCTGGATCCTGCACCTAGGTACACATAATACAGCCTGAACATGTGAATTGAACATTTCCTAAACAAATTACATATTTAAAGTGGCTCAGACAAAATATGGTAACATGTAAACTGCTTTCGTCACCCCATCCCCTCCCCCGCAAAAGGCGAAACTTCATAAAGAACAATATATATAAAGTATTACCCTGTATCTCTTGATTACTTCAAAACATTTTCTATCTTTAAAAACAATAACGTTGTTACGCTGTTCATTTACTTTTATTTATCAGCTTTAAACTTACTAGAACATATGCAAACTTTAATTGCGCGATAGCATATCATCTGTGTATATTAATCATTAATAGTACACTAATTGGTCCGTATAAATTAAATTAATGTAATATTTTAAATAATCAACTACTATCACTGTGTGTTTGCTGTATGTAAATATATATGCTAAACTATGTCCAAGCCGTTGTAACCTAAGCACTTTTGAAAGTGCAAACATTACGTATACTATCTTTAAATGAAATGCACAAACACTGTTTTACAATTACCAGGACTGAAATCCATCGTCTTTAGTTAATTATCGAATGATATCGATAATTATTCACGAAATCGCTGCGAATCTACCTAACCAAGGTTGATGATCAAAGGGTAATTACTCTAATAGAACGTTATCTCGCATATAATAGCCCCTGACAATGAACCGCAAGATTAAGTGTTGGCGAATTTTTAATTGACGTGTCCAATGCCTATAATTGATATCTGATTTCTTGTAACAGCTCATACATAGAAATCGGGCAGACTTCACAAGCCAATTGTATCTGTCGTTGGTTGAAGGACAGCCATTTCGATGAGAGGTTCGATTATTCTCCCTGTTTTGAAAATGTCGTATTCGCAGACGTTTTCTAAATTCATGTTGTCATCGCGAGAGACGCGCTAATTACCGGATAATTACACACCAGAGCAATTTATATTGCGACTAATTAGTTTTTAAACTCTCAAAACCATATCGTTGAAATGATTTAAAAGTAATTCTCTTTATGTTCAGCTCTGTTTTGTAATAAACTTTGCACGACGAATAAAGTACCTGTTACGTGTTGTAACCAGTGGAGAAATGTGCGTAATATTGAGTGTAACGTATGACATATGTCGTTGTATTGTTTTATCAATTTTATTGTGTACAATATGTGTTTACCAATTATGTCTTTAATTTTCAGTTTACAAATGAATTTACCTCATGATACTCGAAATACAGTTCTGCGACAGCCGCGAGCCTATACGATCCGAGCCAATTTCAAATCTTTACTCCTATTATACGATATTGACATAATAATTTAATTCATACTTGTTATACACCATACACCAGTAAGCATGCAAGATTAATGTATTGTTATACAACTATCCAATGTAATGATTCTATGTTATTGTACACGGAATAACTAAAGCTTCTGTTTAGAGCAAACTCTTCAATTGTGAAATGATAATGCAAGTCGAGTCCGAGATAAAAGCCTGCCCATCCATGTTCCTTGCAAGCCAAGTTCACCGAGAAATTAACTGAATGTGCATGTTATCATTCACTACATGTCGGCACCTCTTGTCACAACAAAGATATCATATCTGACTAAATCTCACTTCAGACAATCCTATCGCATACGTAGATTATATTGCCATTTATATACAATATTGTACCATGCTGTTCCATGTCCAGCGATGTTCGGGACATAGCAATTGTCGGACAATTTCGGGCCATTCCGTAATTAAGCGAACTACATCTACTCGATTGATGTTAATTGTTGAAGTTGATTGTGTAAATTTCTTTTTACAATCGTTATGAAATAAATATATTTTACTTGCACAACATTTATATCATAATGAAGTTTGAAGTTTATAATAAGGGGATCGGGGTTATTAAAAAGTTTCCGAAGATAATAAGTGCAAAACGATTGGCGATCGCGTTTTTACCGATTTAGTGTTCCGGAGAAACTTCGTCTATCTCCGGGTCACGGAAATGTTACAAATTGTGTTGTTGTACTTTTGTTACATCGCATCGACACTGTTATTATCATATGGACGACATACAGGTAATTTATTGGTGGAGAAAGACCCTTGACACATGTCTGGGTAGGATCACTGGCGCACCGCATGTCAGCAGGTCAGGCGACAATTACCTGGACGATATGTATACATGTATATTTATTCATTTACTTGACAAAGCATTGTTTACGTTTTTGTACCGGTGACACAGTAATATTATCTCCCTCCATGTTAAATAGTTAGAAACTAGTTTGGTAGTGGATATTTGCTACGTAAGATATTTCAATTGTATTTTAAAAGCAACTAGAAGGTGGTGTCTGACATGCCTGTATCAACAACTCGTAACGACATTTTACCCGTGATGTTGGGATTTGGGCTTATCTTTTGTACCAATGCTTATTACCTTAATAGTCTTAGAATACATGTAGTCGGTTTAAAAAACGAAACCAATTGCATGAAGGGAATTTCCGCTAAAAATAGATATGAACGTCAGAGCCTTCCAGAGCCTTAAAGGTAGAGTCCAAAAGTTTGAATCAATTTGGTATCATGCAACGAAATAAATTATTGTTACCCGAAGAGATCCCGCGAAATGCACTTTATTGGTTCCCTACGTCCCAGGGATGGATCCAGGGGAGGGGTTGGGGAATGGGGGAATGCCCCTCACCAACCATTTAAAAGAGCAGACTTGTGAAAACACATACATGTAAGCTTAAAAATACTAATCTTTTAAAGTACATTTTGTCTGTCGGCTGCTTAGATCGAACTTAGGGCTCCTTACTATGAATATGCAAATAGTATTTAGTGCGATTAAAATTGAATGGATCTTGATTCATATCCCCCCCCCCCCCCCCACACACACACACAAACATTTTCTGGATCTGCCCCTGCTACGTTCATGTGAAAAGTAAATCAAGAAACCCTACATGAGTTGTGCTTACAAAATGTATTTCCAAAATTGGGTTCCGTTGCACTGTTAGCTATTACTAGCTAAGAAAACCACGCGACCACTTACTTTTGGAATCACCTTACAAGATCATCCGGGCATTCAGCTCTGACGTCGATATTTATTTTTAGCGGAAGTCTCTGTCGTGCTTATTTATAGATTTGAAAATAATGGATAATGAAAGCGAAATATTTTACGATTTGTACTGTCTAACAATTGAGGTATCGTTATAAACGGCCAAAGTTTAAAGTTTGTGAGCAATTCTGCACAATTTCTACTAGAACAGATGATAGATTATGTAAAATATAACAGATATAGGCACATTGCCGTATACAACTCTTAACTCCAGCAGGGATTGTATGAGAAACATGACGAATTGTGCATATTTGTAAACTTTGTAATATCAATGTAATGTAAAAGGAGCACATAAAACCATTGACGTTTCAGTGGGGATGATGAAAAACATTGTCTTTAGAGCTACATTTTGGCATGGTGGGGGAAACAATACCGCTTGTATGATTTTCTTTTTCTTAAAATTTGTCAAACAACTGGTCGGCTTAAAATATAGAAAAAATGTCAAACTACGTTGTTTGATTAATTAAAAATTACTTCTGTTCACTATATAAAAGTTTATCAGGCGGCACTTCACCAGCACGGCCATTGATTCTCCCAACCGTAGACAAGCTTTTGAATGACAACGGGTTTTCATATTATCTCGTGATTAAATGTAACATTATGTTCCATTATTAATCGTGATTTAACTAAGTTTTGCACCACCTCTACTTACCGCTCGGCTATTGCCATTCCGTCTACTCATTGCTTGAGCATCAGCATTCCCCTACTAACTGTTCGACCCCTCTACTATCTACTCGACCATAAGCATTTCCTCTACTAACTGCTCGACCAAACACCCCTCTACTATCTACTCGACCATTAGCATTTCCTCTACTAACTGCTCGACCAAACACCCCTCTACTATCTACTCGACCATCAGCATTTCCTCTACTAACTGCTCGACCAAACACCCCTCTACTATCTACTCGACGATAGACATTTCCTCTACTAACTGCTCGACCAAACACCCCTCCACTATCTACCCGATGATAAGCATTTCCTCTACTAACTGCTCGATCATTAACGGCCACCTACTAACTGCTCGACCATTAACATCACCTCTACTGATTGCTTGACCATTAGCGCCCCCTCTGCTAACTGCTCGACCAAACCGCCATTCTACTATCTACTCGACGATAATCATTTCCTCTACTAACTGCTCGACCACCACCATTCCCTCTACTAACTGCTCGACCAGCACCATTCCCTCTACTAACTGCTCGACCACCACCATTCCCTCTACTAACTGCTCGACCAGCACCATTCCCTCTACTAACTGCTCGACCACCACCATTCCCTCTACTAACTGATCGAGCATTTAAATTACCGAAACTAACAGGTCGACCATTAGCGCCCTTTTATTTAGTGTCAATATACGTTCATCATAAGGACGTGTATACCAAGAATTCCCCAAATTCTAACAGGAAGTAATCCACCGACCCCATCCCCCTCCACCGCGCCCAACGACACCAACTTGACATCTGTAACATTTCGTAGCTTTATTCAGTTCCACATCGTCTCCACCCTGAAAACACTTCAAATTACGGCATGACTGAAGGAAGGGCTATTGGTGTACATGCTTCACAAACTATAATTGCAATCACCGTCAACCCCATCCTAATAGACCATCTAATTGGAGGTCATTAGTTTTAAGTACCACAATATCCAGTACTTGAACTGAAATAAACTTTTGTTGTTGTCGTTATAGCGGGAAGGGTAATGGCTTTTCAAAGTTTAAGATTTGCTGTTGTAGATATGAACAAAATAATGTTACGGTGGAAAAGTCATATTAAAGATGCAAAATGGAATGTGTTGCTGTTGTTATTGTGATTGTTAAGTCAGTCAAAGGACCCTTGCCTCGTGGGGTAGTGTCGCCAACTTTTACCTCAAACGACTCCATGGCGGTATCTCCCCGTATTCGAGTCCCATTCAGTACAGGGCGAACATGTTCATTTAGGAATGACCTCCAGCCGAGCTGCAGTGCGTCGCTGGCTCAACAGCGACATGTGTCTAGTGTCTGTAAATAACTGGACGTTTCGTTAATGGCGACATTTAGTACGCTGCGATGTATATCGAAAACAAAACAAAGCCAGGCCAATGTTTTGCTTTGACAATAAAGTCTGAACTGATTTATATTATTTATTATATGTTTATATTTTTGCTCACTAACCATTGTGTTCACCACTATTATATTTTTTGTTATATGTTTGTTTTTATGTTCTTTTTTATTTGAATTAATTTAGACGTAGTAGCGATTTTTTTGTCAGTTCCATTGTATAAAGTGTATTACGTTGTTCTGTTTTCTGTACATTTTATTTTATGCTCTCCATAATCTGGAGGTAATAAAAGATATCTACTTGTTGTTGTTGATGCTGTTTCATATAAAAATGTTAAATGTGTTGTTTCTGCTGCATTGGTTGAGGATTTGATTGCAGATATATTAATGGTGGTGTTTGTGATGGTGATTGTGTTGCATTGTTGATAGTCAAACGGAACATGATGGTGTTGTTGCCTGGGATACCACTGTTCTTCCGCTATTATTTTTGCTGATGTATCATCTTCCCTTGACAGTAATGCCGATTTTGAATATACTTCCTGTATTTTGTTTTTACGACTTGGGCAAATGAATCGAGAGAAAGGATGTTGTCGTTCACATAGTTTTCTCTTGTTTTTTCTTGTGTGTATTTTCCTGCTTTTTTTTGAGTATTTGTTAATAATTGGTTGAGCGCATGGCACAAGTGGTAGGGAAAGTGCTCTTCAAATGTCTCAACCTCTCTAGCATATTGGAGAGCATTGGTCAAGAAAGGAAACAATTTAAGAAATTGACAATTAAGTTGTTGTTTTTTTGTGCACAAGAAGGAATATTCTGAGATATATAAATAACATCAGCAACTTATTAAAAAATTTTATGAAGATTATGAAACTAAATAAATTAGGTGAATTTTATATCTTAGGCGTAGTATGAAAAATTTTGACAAAATAAAATATGCAATTTAATGTGATAGCAAACCAATCTCATATCGGTATTTGTGATTGATAAGTGACTAAAGGCGTGTTTTTTTGGTGGTGAATACTGTTTTTATCATGATCTTAACGACAATACAGTTATGTTTGTTTATTGGGTTTATCGTCCCACCAACAGTATTTCAGTTATAATACAGTTATGAAATATCTAATTTAGATTTTATTAATTTCTAATCTATTTTGGACTTCATGGGGATTACCGCATAATTTAGGTTCCAGGTGATTATTTCTAAAAATAGCTAATTAAGATGCGTAGATAGATGCGTAGGCATAGATAGGATCCACACGATTAAAGTCACGTTTATAGGATTACAAGGCAACTCTCACTCAAATCTAGGTCATCGAAAAGCAGCAAGACCGTTCAAGTTAACAAAAGCTTGATGGCATGTTCTTTAATATAATACCTGTCTCAATGTGCCGGATACTACCACTAATGATATCTTTGTTTCCTCCTTTGCAGAAGATTTTAGTCTACATACATTGTTATATATTATGGTAAACATACAACAATAATACAGAACGGAGCAACAAAGTGACAATAATGTTATGTACATTTCGTTGAATAGTAAAAGGTAAAAAAATCTGGTTATATGTATAAAAATAGTTAGATTTACTTAAAGGAAATAGCATTGATCTGAGACAACACTTGTCTGGTCTAGTATCAACGATGAAGGCCATATTTGTGTGAAATTAATATTATCTCTCTCTACCATCCCTCCCTCCCCCTCTCTCTCCCCCTGTCTCTCTCTCTCTCTCTCTTTCTCCCCCTGTCTCTCTCTCCCTCTCTCTCTCCATCTCCCTTCCTCTCTCTCTTTCTCTCTCTCTACCTCTCTCTCTCCCTCTCTCTCTCTCCCTCTTCCTCTCTCTCTCTCCCTCTCTCTCTCTCCCTCTCTCTCTCCCTCTCATCCTCTCCCCTCTCTCTCTCCCCCTCTCTCTCTCACCCTCTCTCTCTCTCCCCCCTCTCTCTCTCTCTCTCTTTCTCTCTCTGTTTCGATTGCTGTAAGGGGTCAAAACACATGGAAACATAAGAGTTGATACATACAATTATAAGGACCAATTGAAAGACCTTACATTTAACCGTTTCGGGGAAGATATGGAAAGTTTAGAATGGTCACCAAAACACCACAGACACAAGAAAACGCACCACCACAAAGAAAAACGAAAGTGAATAAAAAATGAACAACAAAAAGCAATATAAACTATAAATAAATATGAAAAAGAAATTCGGTCGTAAAATTGCGAGCAATAATTTTAAACACTTAAGTATATAATAATCGAGTACATAGATCCTAATAGTTTGTCATTTAAGTAGAAACATTAACAAAATAAACTGAATCATGTGTTTTAGAAAGATAGTCGAAAAACCTGCAACCTTTTAACTGTTAGGACTTTTTTACGCTGCAAATATCTCGAGCATTTCCCCAAAATGATCCGAATGCCACCGAATGGGTACGATTGACATCTTTCCCGCCATATCTGGAAATGCGATCTACGGCGCCACATGCCGTCTGCGAAACGCATTTACATTAATTGCATGTCATTTGGTTCCCTTTGCGCTGCAAGAGGTCCATACAGATTGTAAAGACATAAAGACGCTTGAACCGGGAGCCGGAACAACGAGCAGCTTATATCCACGATTTTTTATTAAGAATAACACTCTCCAAGATGACCTTTAAACATTGACTGTAAAATGAAGTATATTTTGCGAATGCTGAAATAGTTCACGTGTTCACAAACACATAAGAAAGTGCTACATGTCAACCACTTTACATTTTAATACAAAACACCATAAGTGAAGAAGTATAGCACATTTTAAGTAATAAAATAACGCATATTACTTATAATTATACATTATCGTAAAATTACCCCTTTTCATATACATTCCATGCTACTCGTTTATGGTTAATTTTTTATAAATGCGATCTTCCGATTATGAAAATTCCACAAATATGCAACGTTTAAGGAAAACTCGTTCGGTAGAAAGTCTGCAGCTAGTCTATAGTTAAAGACTAGGAGAGTCTGATTTTATTTTATAGATTTAATTTCAAACACACCCTTGATTTTGTGTACATACTTTTGTCAATTTTTTAGATCATAGATCCTCGCTTATTGTGAACTTGGTTGAAATATTAATTATTATATTTCAGGGTAAACGTATCCAACACGACAATCACAAACTGTCTTTGAGTTCAAAAACCAAGTTTGTTTTGTTTTTCTTTTTTGAAATACATTGCAGCGACCATTTATGATCATTATAGCAACGTCCAGTTTTTCGGACCCCAGACACATGTCCAGGTAGAACCACCAACACACCGCAAGTCAGCTGGAAGACCTTCTCACATTAAGTCCTTCGCCTCGAACGGGACTCGAACCTGCGCGGTGAGAGGCTAAACAGTCAGAGGAGTTACACATCGGTGATTCTGCCACTACGCCACGGGCGCCCTTAACAGAAACTACTGTTAAGGGAATTAATAATCTTTTACTGTGTCTTTCAAGCCGTAATAAAATAAATGAAAGTATCATGATGCAACAAAAGTCCCAGTGGCTGGCGTCTCAGAATTTATTTTCGCACTTATTTCATGTGTTGCTGCGTATCTGTTACAGTTCTTTTTATATTACTTGATTAGATATTAACTTCTGTTTGGTAAATACATTTCAGAAACAAACTGTATTATGAAACAAACGCTTCTTAGCTAATATTTTCTCCATTATGTTTTTTATTACAATTTTTATTATACCATCACTTACGTTTCATTAATCAGTCGCTGCAATAAAAGATAAGACGAAAACTTAAATACGCTGTACTGATGTATCTCGAGTGCAGATTATAGTGAAGTCATTGATTCCTAAAAGTTATTACGCTTGCGAGCATTCGCATCATCTTGACCTTAACCTCTCCCCCAAAAGATTCGAGGTGTTCATATTGCATTATTATTCGAAAGCTACGGATACCACGGCATTAAACTGGGCGTATGCTGTCGTGGGGTCTGCGAACCTAGGGAAACTTACACCTCTGCCTTACACCTCCAAGACTTAGAATAATTAATTCCAAGCACGTGCTAATTTAAACTGAGGGGTATTTTCGTTCAAGAGACAAACTGTCTGGACTGGAGTCTGGAGTGCCTTATACAATACAGAAATAGAAACTACGCGGTTGAAAATAATACTGCTAAACTGTACTCGAGGGGCTACCGTCTCAGACTCACCGCGTGAGATCCAGTGGTTCTACCGAGACATTTGTCTTAGTGTCTCCCGCCACCAAAATAGCTGAACGTCGATATAATGACTAAAACTGCATCTAACAATATAAGTAATGACAATCATATTTTTTCCGACGCCGCTAATTTAATATGCTGTAGATTTTGAGTACGATGGTAATAATTTAATATGTTTTTTTAGAATAACGACTTAATTGTAAGTCATTATGTCCCCTTTAAAGTGATTTGGACAAAGTTTAGTGTATATGACTCAGGGAATTACATAATCAGCACATTTCGACGCTGCCGAGCCATTCAGTGTTGTCGACTGACGTACCGACGTGATGTATAGTGCTGCGTACGTAGTTCGAAACTTTTCTGGATTAATAACTTCCGTTTGTTTGTTTATTGAGTTTATTGTCAAATTAGCAGTATTTCAGTTATCTGTAGACAGTGACCACTTGAAGCAGATATAGTGCTGCCTTCACTGTGTATAGCATGCCGTGAACATTTGGCATGCTATCACACACATTTTTACAGACCTTGGTATGTCGCTACCCGGGATCGAACCAGGGGCCTCCCGACCTGGAGCCGACGCTCTACCGACTGCGCTACCATTTCCGGTGAGTTAATGATAAGCTCCGTATGGATAAAAATAGAAAAGAAATGATGTCAAAAGCGTCGCGATGCTTTTGGTTCGCCCAATTTAAAGGTAACACAGTTTTTGTTTTGGGACGGCATGTTTATTTAAAATAAAAAAGAGATAAATTTTTAATCCTTTAGATATTGTGAGTTTAGAAAGAATTGCTTTATTTCGAAAAGATATAAATTATGAAAAACTGACCAAAATTGTCCAAGCCGCTTTAAAGACAATAAACACAAGTGGCTTTTAAAGAATTATAATCCAAAAGACGTGGTTGATGGTCTACGCTCTCACGCTTTCTTCCTTGCTGTAAAGCCGGCACATATGGCCTCGATTAATAC
This sequence comes from Sinonovacula constricta, assembly GCA_007844125.1. Lineage (NCBI taxonomy): Eukaryota > Metazoa > Mollusca > Bivalvia > Cardiida > Solecurtidae > Sinonovacula > Sinonovacula constricta. The sequence continues at coordinate 46,966,326 of CM017564.1, forward strand.
GACATAATTAGGCCTGCAATTTCTTCAAGTCGAGCTAAAAATCTGTCATTAGTTTGAAAGCGGATAGTGCGAAATATCCTCAAAAGTTAGTAAGTGTTTAAATGTCTTTCTTGTCGTGTTTTAACGTCGCTCTTTAAGTGGTGTATGCATGATCACTGGTTTTGTAAGCTTATTTTATGGAGTGGAAGAAGAAATTTTCTTAAATCGCGGAGGACTATACAGTGCGGAGGTCGTGGTTTTCAACTAAGGAAGACTTTTGATAATTTTAAAAGGTGTTTATAACAGTATTGGCTCTTTCTAGGTTCTACAGCTGATTAAAACTATTTGGGGATATTGGTGTGTTTGTGTTCAAGTCTTGGTATACGTGTTCTGTTAGGCGTTAAAAGGTAATGCTCTTTTTTATACTGATACTTTGCAAAATAAGTTTCCTAATCGTTTTCTCAGTCATCATCATCATCATCATCATCATCATCATCATCATCATCATCATCATCATCATCATCATCATCATCATCATCATCATCACCACCACCACCACCATAATAATAATAATAACAGTAATAATAATAATAATAATAATAATATAATATAATAATATAATAATAATATAATATAATAATAATAATAATAATATAATTATAATGATAATGATATAATGATGTATATAATAATAATAATAATAATAATAATAATAATAATAATAATAATAATAATAATAATAACAATCATTATCAACATCACCATCATCATCATCATCATCTCATCATCTTTATCTTTATCATCATCAAAATCAGCGGCAGCGGCATAAACAATATCAGACAGACAGACAGACAGACAGACAGACAGACAGACAGACAGACAGACAGACAGACGACAGACAGACGACAGAGACAGGATATAATAATACACAGGATAATGTAGTTTCTAAAAACAAAGGTTACAAGATGATATCAATAAAACATAGCAAGTTAAAGCACATAATGAACCACTTCAAAACAAACACATCATCAGCAACAATAAGCAAACAATAATACCAATTACAACACCAAAAATCATTATTACAACAACTGAAACATCACAAAAAGGCATCACTATTTTGATCACCTTCATCATCGCCAGACAATAACATTAACATATGTCAGCATAAGCAAGCATCAAGTGACTCAGCTCCCAAAACATAAAAATTACAAATCGCACACTCAATTCTAGCAATAATGTTGTGGGACTTTCAATGAACCGTGCACATGGAATGCGCATTAGGTGCCGCGGAATATCGCAAGTGACACTAATTCATTTACCATGACGATGTCAGCATCTCCGATTTCGTACGGTGATTTGACGCGTTCGTGACATGGGCTCGTTTTTTCCCCAAGTATTTTGGTCGAAAAACAGAAACTACTGAGCAATATCGACTCGCTGTACTAAGGCTTCTAAAAAAATCACAGACATGATACACTAAACATTTATCTTATTCCTCAATGCATTTATATCTGTAATTTAAATCTGTCCGTCTTTCCTGCTGATCAAAGTTAGAACTCTCTAACATAATTTTATTATGACCTATACATTGTACATGGTCGTCATATATCGTATATATAATAGCATACATGTATTAGTTAACCTTGAGACTTCAAGGAGTGTTTTATTACCTTTAAAGTCGAAGAATGCAGTTCACAAAGAAGTAAATTCAGTAAGAAACATTTATTTTAGATTTTATTATTTTCCTTATAACAACTTGGGACTAATCGTCTTTTTTATTTCAAAGAACACGTGAACAGTTGTTTAAGTCAACAATTCGGTCATTCTCGGACCATGACTGTACAATTGTGCCCCTTACCCCTCTACGTATGTCAGTAACCCCTCGTACACGTCCTGACAGTAAAATAGCCGAGGTAATCAGAATGTTATTCCCAATCCCAGCTATTTTACCTAACGTGCAAACTTCGCTGTTAACGAAAACACGCCAAGGATAAAACAACGCGTCTTGAAGCCTTGCAAGCAGATAGTACAGTTCCCGATCAACCAGCCCCATCGACCCCACCCAGGAGCGGAATGGATCTGGAACTATACTATTTGCCTTAAATACATTAGTATTTGTTATGTGGATTACAGCGGCACGTGCTGTGGTGCACTAGTTATTGGCGACGCCCGCTGAATGCCCACTGTAATTTGCAGATTGAAAAACTTATTATTTGCAACTTATCTTAACCTGTTCCATTTTTGCTACAACATCTAGTTTCCTTGTATATACATAAATTATCTAGTGATGTTCATGTGTCCCTGGTGGTGGAAATGTTTTCTTACAAGCATCAAAATCGATTGACGCGGCTCATATATTTAAATCCAATTTGGTATGCATTGTGATTTTTTATATTTGGAAAAGATATTTTTCTGAAATAATAACATAATTTTTGTCACCTGAAAGGTTCCCGCAAAATGAAGTAATTAGATGACCTATATCTATGTGAAAAGTACAGCATAGCACCCACTCGTCCAAAACATATATGTATTTCGTATCTAAGACAATGCTGCTCAGTAAGCTACTTTTTAACTTAGAAAATCACGTGACCACATTTGAGATTAAGTTATACTATCATCCGCGTTATCTGGTCTGACGTCGCATATGTTTAGCAAAAAACCCAGTCGTGCTTATTTATAGATTTGAAAAGAAGGGACATTTAAAGTTATTTTTCTTTCACAATTATTACTGTCTTACAATTGAGGAATTGTTAAAAATCTTCTTTATCTAGACTAAAACGTGAGTATTTGCAGAAATTATTCCAAAATTTCCCCCAATAGTGGTAAGGCTTCGTTACATGGTATAATATATGGAAATGGTCGAATATCACATTGAAAAAAAAGAATAGAAGTCTGACCAAACATGTCTATGTTGCTCTGTCCATGTTGTTTTAAAGGTGGTATCCGACAGCTTGAACCAAGATATTTTCGGTAAACATATTATTATCATTACTAATATTAACTGAACAGATCTCCGAAAATGCTGTTTGTTGATGTCCTACTTTCTGAAAAGTGAACCATAACCCAACATTTCAAAGGTGTGTTTCCTATCTGTGCTACGCTGCACAGTTAGCAATTTTTAAACTAAGACAACCACGTACCCATTTATGTTTGAGCTCATCCACGTCATTCACTGTGACGTCGATTTCTATGCTAGTAGAAGTAATAATCGTTCTTATTTATAGATTGGGAAAGAATGAACAATTTAAGTGTTGGTTAACAAGTTTTATTGCCATAAAATTGAGAGACTGTTGAAAATCGTCAAAGCTTGCAGAAATCATGCACAGATACCCCAAACAGGAGACACACATTGATCCATATATCAGATATATATGTCAGATGCCTCCTTTAAAAGTATTTAGGTTTAATTGTATTGGTAAAGAGATGGAGACCGACACTCGAGAGACCCTGTCAGACGAACACATACTGGCGGTAAATGTAAACAGAGCACAGTGGTATTTGGTTTCATTCAGTAGGTCTCTTTGGGTACAGGAGGTAGTGATTTGTTTAGACAGACATGTAAAAGGTGGACCGGTTATAATAAATGTAAGTAGCATGGTTGGAGATTAAAGTGCACTGATATGCTGGATACTCTCATTTAGTGATACATCGTGATAAAATGTGATAAAATGTGATAACTCTGGATTATGTTTGTGAGTGATTGTAGTGTATTTTATTTAGCATTGCTAAACTTTAAAAGTTGTTCGTGTATTTACAAGAAACTTGACAGTGTATAATATAATATCAAAATTATTGAAAAGTGGTGTCTTTTAAAAAGTGTGTAAATAAATGATGATTAAATTTATTTTGTACTTATTTTAATTTTTATACATTAAAAAAGGGACTTGCGGCAAACGCCGTAGATAAATACATCAAGTATATTATAGGACTCTTGTAGCTTGTAGTCAATGCATTTCTCGTGTGCAAATGTGAATTTTGAATATAAAGATGTTCAATGTTGGAATTAAAGGATCTGTGAAGGTGACGAAATTAGAAATTTTGAGCAAAGCAACCGCCTCTGTTAATACATTTCTTTATTAAATACAACGACAACAACAACTGATCATATGCCGAACAATTAGTCAAGCCCTAGCCGTTAGTGAGAACATATTTTATGTTATAAAAATATTACAAAGGGAAGTATTTGACTGCAGCCACCCCAGCCCTCGACGAAAATGAAACTTTCATCCTTTCTCCCATTTTTTCCTCGTTCGTTTATATTAGAGATAGCATATCGTCAAATGATAATAACACTTTATTATTACGGTACGATAAGATTGTACATTGTATGCATATGATATAAACAGACTCGCATTAACGTTTATAGATTTACATGTGTTTCAAAGTGTTCAATTTGTTTGATCGTACCATTATAACGATATAAATTAGTCATTTTTCGGATTTGCAAAGTCTTGTTTACAATAATATAATATCTAAGCGATACAATTTAGGCATATTATATGGCCGACCATTTGTCTACATTCCCACACTGGAGGTCGCAAGGTAAAATATAATTTCTTTTTTTTTTCACGCTCCATACTTGCATTCAAGTTGTCTCACTATAGTGTTTATTAAGGAAACGCGTTAGAAGGCAAATGCAATTATAAAGACAACGCACGTTAATTAAACCAATTGTATTGTTGTCACATAGAAATAAAGCGTGGGTTATGATTAAAGAAAATGAGATGCCTAGCACACCAACAATATTATTAAATTTTCGTTTGAGATGGATTCGTAAAAACGTACATTTAATTCATCTTCAATAAAACTCTTTAAAGGATGAAATTAACAACAACAACAACAACAACAACAACAACAACAACAACAACAACAACACTAAGCTTAAATAACACCATCAGCAACATCAATCAAAATAATACAAAGCCTCCACATTAATATGAAATCAATGAGCTATTTTCATTTTTATTACTTTTATTTCTTGTGTTCATTAACATAAATTCTCTTGGTGACATTTAAATGTTTGCTGTATTGTGTTCATGAAAAGGGTCTACATCTGGCCTGAGTCACCTGGCAATACCTAACATAGGCGTCCATTGTCCACCCCGGACTTTCACTTTACACCGGAAGTAATTTACCTGTATCTATACAATCGGAACTGCTCGATCGTTGAGACCGAGATCAACAGGGATTGTGTGGAAAGGTCCGAAACAGAGGGTTGATATATGAGCCTTCATTAAGCATAATTTTGTACTAAAGAGCGGAAATGGATTGTATACTTTGCACTCTTTGAGGTTGCATTAAACAAGGTAAACCTTTATTATAATGTGTTATATGTAAAATGAAAATGAAAACAAATCATCATCATGATCATCAATATGATCATCAGCATCATCATCAACATAATCATCATCATTATCATCATCATGATCATCAATATGATCATCAGCATCATCACCAACATAATCATCATCATTTTCATCAACATAATCATTATCATTATCATCAACATCATTATCATCATCATGATCACCAACATAATCATTAACATAATCATCAACATAATCACCAACATAATCATCAACATGAACATCATCATAATCACCAACATAATCATCAACATAATCACCATCATAATCACCAACATAATCACCAACATAATCATCAACATGAACATCAACATGAACATCATCATAATCACCAACATAATCATCAACATGAACATCAACATGAACATCATCATAATCACCAACATAATCATCAACATGAACATCATCATAATCACCAACATAATCATCAACATAATCATCAACATAATCATCAACATAATCATCAACATAATCATCAACATGAACATCATCATAATCATCAACATAATCATCATCATTATCATCAACATGAACATCATCATAATCACCAACATAATCATCAACATAATCATCAACATAATCATCAACATAATCATCAACATGAACATCATCATAATCATCAACATAATCATCATCATTATCATCAACATAATCATCAACATGAACATCAACATGAACATCAACATAATCATCAACATAATCATCATCATTATCATCAACATGATCATCAACATAATCATGAACATAATCATCATCATAATCATCAACATGATCATCAACATGAACATCATCATGATCATCAACAGGATCACCAGCAGTAATAATATCAACAACTGGAAGCTAGTGAAACTATAAAGAATACTGAAACAGCAAAAACATTCTCAAGAAAGCGTCACACATTAAATCGAGAACAATAACAACCATTGCAGCAGCAATGACAACAACAACACCAATTACGACAGCAACCACAGCCATATCAGCCATTAACACAACAACAGCAACAGGCGTGTACTAATAGCTCTGCCGATAAAGCACAAAAGATAGTTCCAGTTGTCAATGTATTCTTACATATTTTTTTCTGAACAAAAACAGACGAAAGTACAGTTCTGGAAATTTGAAATACTCAAGATCTAAATGCAGTCTTTACGAAAGAAATTTAAAAACACTGGACCTTCGGTCCACCAAACTGGCAATATCTACTGGACCAGACCAAATTCTGACACAAAGGTTGGTAAGCTGACCGAAGTGTCACAAGTCGTTGGGTTCTGTCAAAGGCTGTAAATAATTATTTAATTTAGTAGATATAATTCGAAAACGTTTTTTAGTTGGAAGGGGACTTGAATTAAATCGGTGGTTGAGTTGGGGGAAAAATTTAAAATCGGTACTCCAGGTTCACGAGTCAGACAGTACATTGGGTAATGTACGTCGATGGAACTCGATCTTTAAACGACTATATTCAAATTACATTTGAAGTGAAATAACGGCTGCATGTTTAAAGAATCCAACGCACTTTGGATGATATAACGTTTTAATTGAACAAAATAAAAGTAAATTAATATGAACATATGTCGTAATATATTAGAACTATAAGATTTTATAAAACGTAACTTCGCAACGCAAGTCCTGTGTGTATCGTACAGGATCACATACAAACACGCGTACCACAGGTTTAAATGTTAACATATTATAGACAAGTTGATAATAAAGCCCATCATTATTTGTATTTACTCCAATATAAACACACCAAAGGATAAGTATAACAATCAGAAAATTGAACATAAACACCGTGTTCTAGTAACTCGAGGGGTGCTGGGTTTTTCAGGATTAGTCGCTTTCCAAACCTAGGTCAATCAACTTTACCTGCAAGAAAAACAGCACCACCATTTTGCGGATCCAGAAAATTTTGGTGGTGGTGGGTGGTGGTGGTGGGTGTGGGTGGGTGGTGGGTAATAGTCAAGATCCATTCAACTTTATCGCAGTTTGTACTAGATATATATACACAGTACGGGACCCTAACTTCGACCTAAGCAGTTAACGGACACTTTACTTTAAAAGCTTAGTATTTTTTAAATTTACATGTATGTGTTTTCGCTATTCTTTCCTTTTACCTGTATAGTTGGATTATGAGTGCTCTTGTGTGGTAACATGTATTTTTTCTTTGGATGTGTTTTTACGTAGTACCTTTATCGTTGTAGCTGAATGGAAATATTTTAGTGTATTTCTTATTTTTTAAAGTGTCTGTTGTTGTTGTGCTGTTTGTTTGTTTCGATCATTTTGATACAAAAACCTTATGCTCTAATACAATGCTGTGTAGGGGGAATGACGCACATTGGGTGTTATACCGAACAGTGTCCATATATATGTATCCATATAAGCTAATGATTTCTTTTTCACCTTTACAGACCGAATCCGTCACAACTGTAGAAGATAACATTGAAATTACAGGGACAGGCTTGGAAGGTTGGACGAAACAAGCAACATTTCAAGACATTGTATAAAGACCAAACAGAGGGAACAATTAAAAACATCAGCGCGCTCACAATTTACGTTGTTAAGGATAACTACGGACACGTATGTGATACAATGTATGAGGCTAAAATCAGTTTGCGGATTTATTATTGATATGGATGACTAAACTCTGAAAGAAATTTAATTTCGTAAACTTGAAATTGGAATTAAACGGTGAAAAGTTAAAGATAATAGACAATCGCTAAAGAAATGCTAATTTAAGGGCGGAGTAACGTGGATATACAATTTATTATTCTCCACCTTGTTTAAAATATAAGGAACACAGACAACAACCATAACAGCAGCAACGTATAAAAAGAAATAATAGCAGCACGACAACCAGTAGCAACATCAACAACAATAGCAACATCAACAATAGCAGCAGCAACAATATCAGCAGCATCAACAATAGCAGTAACAATAACAGCAGAAACAACAAGGAACAGTCTTAGTGACAATACAGAATAGCTGACAAGGACAAAATTTTAAGGCAACGAAGTTAACCATAATAGGCAAACATCGTTGTTTATAAATAACACTATTTGCAAATGTGTATTCTTGGTGAAACTGCCGGTTTAAAAAAACAACAACGAACAAATATGAAAACTTAGAACTCAAACCAACCATTGAAACATGATAGAATAATTATTATAGCGGGACGTTTTCAAGAAATCATACAACACCATGGAAACGACGGTTGGCAACGTTGATGCAAACGTCAGTGTTGGCGTCAATACAGACGTCAATCCGGATGAACTCCTAGTGAAAATGAACAATGAGAATGCCGTTCTGATGATACCGGTGATCGTTTACATGTCTCTTCTGATGGTCGTCGGTATATTGGGAAATGTCATGGTGTGCTATTATTACGGCTACAAAACGAGGCAGACGTCAAACTCGTTCTTCATTGTCATATTGGCCGTGTTTGATTTAGTGACGTGCATCCTTTCGATTCCTATTGAGATTGTGGATCTAAGGTAAGAGGGGGTTTACGAACATAGAATTATGACCATTTATGATATTCAATGAAACGTTTCATTTCTTTTTCTACAAACAGAAGTCGTTCAGAAATGAATTCAGACCTGTTTTTCGTCATCTTCCTTAAGTAAATGTAACTGTAAGTATGAAAATAAATTAAAACTATCTTTCGCTTTCTCAAGGAAAATGAACGTCCATCTTTTATAATCATAATGAACTCCTTCCTTGAGCCTGAGCTTTGAATGATGCAATACGCGCATGGAGTCAGGTGAATAAAGCGTGTAAATTTAGTCTTAATCTTTTGAAGATATAAAACGACTTTTTACTAAAAATAAAAACATTCAGTTTTCTTTGACTTTGTCATAAAATATATAAATGCTTAGGTATATTATTTATTATAAAGAAACATTACTCTGTAACAACTTGTTTTGTCTGGTATTAGATGCATTTCGCAAGAGGGCGTGCCATAACAAAACTCTTGGATGTTGAATTAAACTGCTTGTTCGCGATTATTGTTTAAATCTGGAACTGTGAACCTGAAACAATGAGTAAAAATCGTGTCTGAGACGAAAATAAACATGTAAATAAATGCTAGTCATGGTCTACAATGAGGTGATTTATATAGCACGAACATCATTTAAGTAAGATTCAGTTCTTAACTGAAGACTTGGTAGAAAATATAGAGTCGGAACAGAGAGGCTCTTTTACTGGCAATGTTTGTTTGACGAAGGTATGCTCGTTTAAAAAAATAAG